>OLMO02000278.1:445545-466302 GCA_900291935.2 Cassiopea xamachana | reverse complement strand
GTTTCATCGTGATGAAAGGGAGAAAACTGTATTCAGTTTAATAACACCTCAAATTGTCGAGCCTAAAGTATGGATGCATATTGCTGCAACGTATGATGCTTACAAGTCATTAGCTATGGTAAGTTGAAGGCCATGTCACCCTCACTACGGGCACCATCTGGTTTAATACAAAAGTACTGATCTTTCAGCTTCATTAAATACCCATTGTTTATTTTTCAACTTGCCTCATATGGTATAATAACATTCATTGCCTAGATCACATCATCGCATCCAATCATACTACCTATATCATATCACATCGCATCACATCAATCATATATCATCTCATGTCACATCAATTGTATATTGTATCACATCGTATCATGTCTTGTAATATAATATCATATCATATTAATCATACCAATCATGTTGTATCATATCATATCACATCACATCACATCACATCAATCATATCAATCATATTGTACATATCAGTCGTATCACTCGTATCATATCCTGTCCTTCGTATTATATCCTGTCCTATATCACATCATAAGATATGCTACCACATCACATCTAATCACATAATATCACATGTGCACTCTTAATGTTTCTGTTTTATGCAACGGTCAAATGCTTTGTATGCTACATGCATTAGTAAGTCCGAGTAGTGAAAATTTTCTACCAATTCAACCACGCGCTGAAAGCTCAACAGTTTCTCTTAAATGTGCTACCAATTGTTCTTACATAATAAATCCCTTCTGTAAAGATTACGGAGATAGATATTTTAACAATACTTGGTCTACTGTGAATGCTAAGGACCTTGCTTGCAGTGAATTTTTTATATTTTGACGCAGTTCTTACATGAGACTAGAATTTATTGATGTATTTGACATCTCTCTCAGGTATATGTTGATGGTAGAGAACAAGGTACAGTTCGAGGAGACGGTTTGCTATCTCAGGATTGGGGATACAAAGCAGCCATTGGACATTACGACTTTGATGACCGAAGATTAGAGGGTATGATTGATGAGTTTAGAATTTATGACTATGCGCTAAGTGAGAATCAGATATTTGAACTGATTGGAAAACTACGATGTTCTGCCAACAAAACGACAACAGAAATAGATGCTTTTAAGTTCCAAGGAATAAATTTGAAGCGCAGTTTGAAAGAGGACAGAACTAAATTTGAAGTTAAAGTTAGAAATTATAGAATTGATAGAGGCAAAGTTGACTACACATGGTAGGAGATAGTAACTTTTTGCCAGTTCTATGAGATGCATGCCCTCTTGTTCCAGCATTTCTTAGCAATTCATGCGTTCCCCGCGGTGAGGTCGTCTTGTTCATTTCCCTTTACTATTCAATAGAAGTTGTTCAATTTTTCCTTACAAGTAAAGTAGATAAGTATTCCTACGAGATTTAAGTTTTGCTATGATACATCATCTTATTATTTCCTCATTTGGTGTAATACTGCTCTACCCATGAAAATATTGCTCCTTTCTCATCTCGTTTCCAATATCCTCATTCTAAGATTTATCTTCGTGATGTGCATATCTTTTCTCTCTGTTTGGTCTTCTTGTTCCTTTGTTGTTAAAAGAGCTGCTTTCGTGCCCACTGCCACGCCTTCCTTTTTTGTGCCTCATTGGCTTCCTTTGCTTGCTGCCAAAATACAAGAAGGTTATCTCTTGGAAATTCCGGTTACATTTTCTCTCTACGGCATTTGTAAATATGCATTTTGTCATTTCATTATTTAATATATTATTTATACATCATTTAATATATTAAAACACTATTGATGAAAATTTTGTTCATTGACACAATTGATATCATGACATTATGAGTGTCTTTTAATTTCTTTTAACCTTCTTGATAACTGCCAATTCGTTTGATGCAATTAAATGTTTATATTTAACTATCTTATCTGCTGTTTTTGACAGCAAATTATCAAATATATGCCTGAATGAATTTTTTTTACTTAATGTCATTTTCATAAATATCTTAGGACTTTCACGTGATACACTTCGTTTGAAAGCCATCCCCTGAGCATAGACCTCAAATCTTGATTGGCTAACAAAGGAATCACCACTCAAGGAATTATCTTCGAAATTAGCCAATGCGATGTTGCTAATTACGAAGAGGATTCCTTGGATGGTGATTCCGTCCCCTTTGACTTAAACTCCAAGATAGTCGTCTTAGAATTTTGCTGTACCTGATTCACAAGTAAGGGATTTCACTACATACGATACACAGGGAAGGGTATTGCTTTGAGCGGCCGAGCACCACTTTCGATCAAAAACCCAGATACTATAGCTGTACTTTTTAACTCAAAACCGTATCATTTAAATTTCTATCAACTGTGGCTTGATTACTATTCACTTGATATTCAACTATCTCAAACAACTTCAACAACAATCTGCTTATTTGACCAAACTCCAAAGACCAAAATCCAAAGCCTTACCTTTCAACTTAAATCAAGTCCTTTGAATTTCTGGTAATTGTGGAAACAAGTAAAACACTATTGCCTTACTCAAAACCTTAAAAGCTCTTCTGATTTTTGCCAGAATCCAAAGCCTTTTCAGCTTAACCTCCAGTCCTATAAATGTTTACTACTTTTTAATAAAGTTCAAAGCTACAGTCTTAACTTTTAAGCTTACAATCACGTATTAAAAAGTTTTAGTACTGTTCATCAAAGTCCAACAAGTTATAGGCCTCCTTCACTTTCCAGCCAAACGTCATGTCCATATATCTCTTGTAGCTTTGGCCATTCCTTTTCGCCACGTTTGGCCAAGCTGCAAAAGCTATAGCCTTACGTTATGGGTGAAATTCATGCCCAAAATGAAATTTTAACAGAATTCCAAAGCTTAATGCCTTACTTTCCAGCTTAAATTAAAATCCTTTAAAGTTTTGCTAAAGTTGACCATCATCTAGACCCGATTCACTTACTTACTAGGTGAAAGCCAAGTCCTAACATATCTCGTAAATTTTGCCAACATGCAAAGATTATAGCCTTACTTTCAAATTAAACATCAGGTTCTAAACCATTTTGTAATTGTTAGTGAAACGCCAACGACTATAGTTTTACTTTCCAACCGATAAGTCTAAGAAGTTCTATTTACTTTAGTCAAAATTCATAGTTTACTTGTTAGCTAAAAATCACACCTTTGACAGTTTTGTTAGTTACACTANAAACTTTGAGCCAAAACATAACAATTTTAATTTTCTGAAGTTTTTCCCAAACATCCAAAGACTATACCCTTACTTATGAGATGAAAGTTATAGTTTTTCATTTCTAGCAATTTTAGCCAAAACCCAAATCCTATAGCCTTGCTTTCCAGCTAAAAAGTATATCTCTTCATTTGCTAAACTTTATAGCCAAAATCCAAAGAATAAAAACAAATTTTTAAGATGAAAAATATAGTTTTACCTTTCCTGCGATCTTAGCCGAAATCTAAAGACTGTTGCCTTACTTTGGGCCAAAAAAAACTTTCATCTGCTAATATTTTTGACGAAAACTCAATGACCAGGGGCGGATCTAGACAAAATTTTGAGTGAGTTCCTGATGAACGATTAGATAGAAGCAGATTTGTGGTCCTAGGAGCTCAGGGGGAAAGCCCCCTTGTTTAATTTATTTGAGCTTCAGGGGGAACAGACCCTTATGAAGTTAAAGTTTCTGAAATATTTCTTTAGTATTTCTAAGTTGCTCGTGATTTTCACGAGACAACAATTACAATTGCAAGTTGTATTGGAAACTCCTGTGGGCAAGGATGCTTTGTTCCTTGACCACTCAGAGCATCTAAAAGTATTTTCTCGACCACTTTATTTGAAAAAAGTCAACCCATAAAATATTATAACAACCAAATGCTGGATTGCACTGAATCTTACCAGTATGCCTCAAAACCTTCGTCAGCAAAACTTTTTGGGAGAAGTAACAAGCCTACTTCATCCTGGCAGAGATTAGGCCTACAAGGAATAAACGATTCAATGATTCTCGAATACTTGACTTTCAAGGAATATTTTATGTCAAAAATCTTATGCGATGCTTCTCAAAACTCTGAGAGGTCAAGGATTGTAGCTCTCGCATCCGTTTCGTCCATTTGGTAAAAGTGGGCGAAAATTATTACTTGCATCTTTGCCCTCGTTTTCAAGCGAGCACATATGTCTCAGTATGAATCCCGTATGTCGCAGTTCTAAACGCTGATAACAAAAGATATCAGTGCTTGTGACCCATAGGTGTAAGTTCTAAGCATGATTACAATAGAGATGTCTCAGTTCCAAACACAATCGAGAACACATATGTTTCAGTTCCGAACACAGTTTCGAAGAATTGTAAACCGACAGGATTCGAGAAAGAGGAAACAATTATCGGCCACTGAGCCCAGCGGGTAGAATTTGCAATATTTTTCCGAGGGCATTTAGCCTGGTCGCTGAAGTGAGAGGTGTATGACTTTTTATGTGCATATTTTCGAAAGAACAGACACACAATAAAAAGGTGCAGCTCATTATATTTTCCCTGAAACCAAAAGGAATTTTTATTGATTTTTTCTTATGACTCATAACTTCAGACTGAGTTCTAGAACTCTTGGAACTCACCCTAGATCCGCACTTGATGACTATAGCTTTACATTTAAGAAGAACAATGTTTTACTCAAAATCCAAAGAATGTAGCCTTACGTTTGAGATGAGGAATAAAGTTTAACATTTCTGGAACCTTTGGTCCCAATCCAAAGCCTATAGCTTTACTTTTAAGCTAAAAATTAAAACGTGTCATTTCTTAATACTTTTACCAAACATCCAAAGACTATAGTCTTACTTTTCAGGTGAAACATAGAGTTTTACACTTCTGCTAATTTTAGTCGAAATCCAAAGCCTATAGTCTTATCTTTAAGCCAAAAATTAAAAGTGTTTACTTTCTAATAATTTCACCCAACATCCAAAGACTATAGCCTTACTTTTCAGGTGAAAAATAGAGTTTTACACTTCTGGCAATTTTAGTGGAAATCCAACGCCTATTACCCTACTTTTAAGCCAAAAATTAAAAGTTTGTATCTCCTAATCACTTTACCCAAAATCCACAGACTATAGCCTTATTCTTCAGGTAAAAGCTAGAGTTTTACACTTCTGGAAATTTTAGTCGAAACTCAAAGCCTATAGCCTTACTTTTAAGCCAAAAATTAAAAGTTTTTACTTTCTAATAATTTCACCCAACATCCAAAGACTATAGCCTTACTTTTCAGGTGAAAAATAGAGTTTTACACATCTGGCAATTTTAGTCGAAATCCAAAGCCTATAGCCTTACTTTGCAGCTCACAATTAACAGTTTCTATTTCCTAGTAATTTTACCCAACATCCAAAGACTATAGGCTTACTTTCCAGCTCAAACTTAACAGTTTCTACTTTCTAATAATTTTAAACAACATCGAAAGACTATAGCCTTACCTTTCAGGTGAAAAACAGAGTTTTATACTTCTGGCAATTTTAGTCGAAATCCAAAGCCTATAGCCTTACTTTGCAGCTCACAATTAACAGTTTCTATTTCCTAGTAATTTTACCCAACATCCAAAGACTATAGCCTTACTTTCCAGCTCAAACTTAACAGTTTCTACTTTCTAATAATTTCACCCAACATCCAAAGACTATAGCCTTACCTTTCAGGTGAAAAACAGAGTTTTATACTTCTGGAAATTTTAGTCGAAATCCAAAGCCTATAGCCTTACTTTCCAGCTCAAAGTTAACAGTATTGATTTCCTAGTACTTTTACCCACCATCCAATGACTATAGCCTTACTTTTGAGGTGACAAATAGAGTTTTATACTTCTGGTAATTTTAGTCGAAATCCAAAGCCTATAGCCTTACTTTTAAGCCAAAGATGTAACGTTTTTACTTTCCAATAATTTTACCCAACATCCAAAGGCTATAGCCTTACTTTTCAGGGGAAAAATAGAGTTTTACACTTCTCGCAACTTTAGTCGAATTCCAAAGCCTATAGCCTTACTTTCCAGCTCAAACTTAAAGGTTTTTACTTCCTAGTAATTTTACCCAACATCCAAAGACTATAGTCTTACTTTCCAGCTCAAAATTAAAAAGTTTTATTTCCTAGTAACTTTACCCAACATCCAAAGACTATAGCCTTACTTGTCAGGTAAAACATAGAGCTTTACACTTCTGGTAATTTTAGTCGAAATTCAAAGCCTATAGCCTTACTTTTAAGCTAAACATTAAAAGTTTTTACTTTCTAATAACTCTACCCAACATCCAAAGACTATAGTCTTACTTTCCAGCTCAAAATTCAAGGTTTTTATTTTCTAGTAATTTTACCCAACATCCAAAGACTATAGCCTTACCTTTCAGGTGAAAAATAGAGTTTTACACTTCTGGTAATTTTAATTGACATCAAAAGCCTATTGCCTTACTTTTAAGCTAAAAATGTAAAGTTTTTACTTTCCAATAATTTTACCCAAAATCCAAAGAATATAGCCTTACTTTCCAGCTACACCTTCAAGGTTTTTATTTCCTGATAATTTTACCCAACATCCAAAGACTATAGCCTTACTTTTCAGGTGAAAAATAGAGTTTTACACTTCTCGCACCTTTAGTCGAATTCCAAAGCCTATAGCCTTACTTTCCAGCTCACACTTAAACGTTTTTATTTCCTAGTACTTTTACCCAACATCCAAAGACTATAGTCTTACTTTCCAGCTCACAATTAAAAATTTTTATTTCCTAGTAATTTTACCCAACATCCAAAGACTATAGCCTTACTTGTCAGGTAAAACATAGAGCTTTACACTTCTGGTAATTTTAGTCGAAATTCAAAGCCTA
Source organism: Cassiopea xamachana (assembly GCA_900291935.2). Classification (NCBI taxonomy): domain Eukaryota; kingdom Metazoa; phylum Cnidaria; class Scyphozoa; order Rhizostomeae; family Cassiopeidae; genus Cassiopea; species Cassiopea xamachana. Next base: position 459,504 of record OLMO02000278.1, on the reverse strand, counting down.
TAGCCTTACTTTTAAGCTAAACATTAAAAGTTTTTACTTTCTAATAACTCTACCCAACATCCAAAGACTATAGTCTTACTTTCCAGCTCAAAATTCAAGGTTTTTATTTTCTAGTAAGTTTACCCAACATCCAAAGACTATAGCCTTACTTTTCAGGTGAAAAATAGAGTTTTACACTTCTGGCAAGTTAAGTCGAAATCCAAAGCCTATTGCCTTACTCTTAAGCTAAACATTAAAAGTTTGTATTTCTTAATCATGTTACTCAAAACCCAAAGACTATAGCCTCACTGTTCAGGTGAAAAATAGAGTTTTACACTTCTTGTAATTTTAGTCGAAGTCCAAAGCCTATAGCCTTACTTTTAAGCTAAAAATTTAAAGTTTTTACTTTCTAATAACTTTACCCAACATCCAAAGACTATAGCCTTACTTTCCAGCTCAAAATTAAAAGTTTTGATTTCTTAATAATTTTACCCAACATCGAACGACAATAGCCTTACTTTTCAGGTGAAACATAGACTTTTACACTTCTGGCAATTTTAGTCAAAATCCAAAGCCTATATCCTTACTTTTAAGCCAAAGATGTAAAGTTTTTACTTTCTAATAATTTTACCCAACATCCAAAGGCTGTAGCCTTACTTTTCAGGGGAAAAATAGAGTTTTACACTTCTGGCAAGCTTAGTCGAAATCCAAAGCCTATAGCCTTACTTCCCAGCTCAAAGTTAAAAGATTTTATTTCCTAGTAATTGTAACCAATATCTAAAGATTACAGCCTTACTTTCCAGCTCAAAATTAACAGTTTTTACTTCCTTGTAATTTTACCCAACATCCAAAGACTATAGCCTTACTGTTTTGGTGAAAAATAGAGTTTTATACTTCTGGTAAGTTCAGTGAAAATCCAAAACCTATTGCCTTACTTTTAAGCAAAAAATGTAAAAGTTTTTACTTTCTAACAATTTTACCCAACATCTAAAGACTATAGCTTTACTTTCCAGCTCAAAATTCAAGGTTGTTATTTCCTTGTAATATTACCCAACATCGAAAGACAAAAGCCTTACTTCTCAGGTGAAAAATAGAGTTTTACACTTGTGGCAGTTTTAGTCGAAAGTCAAAGCCTATTGCTTTACTTTGAAGCCAAAAATTAAAAGTTTGTATCTCCTAATCACTTTACCAAAAATCCACAGACTATAGCCTTACTCTTCAGGTAAAAGCTAGAGTTTTACACCTCTCGCAAGTTTAGTCGAAATCCAACGCCTATAGCCTTACTTTTAAGCTAAAAAACTTAAAGTTTTTATTTTCTAATAATTTTACCCAACATCCAAAGACTATAGTCTTACCTTCCATCTCAAAATTCAAGGTATTTATTTCCCAGTAAGTTTACCCAACATTCAAAGACTATAGCCTTACTTTCCAGGCGAAAAATAGAGTTTTACACTTCTGGTAATTTTAGTCGAAATCCAGAGCCTATTGCCCTACTTTTAAGCCATCAATTAAAAGTTTGCATTTTCTAATCATTTTACCCAAAACCCAAAGACTATAGCCTCACTGTTCAGGTGAAAAATAGAGTTTTACACTTCTTGCAATTTTAGTCGAAGTCCAAAGCCTATAGCCTTACTTTTAAGCTAGAAATTTAAAGTTTTTAATTTCTAATAACTTTATCCAACATCCAAAGACTATAGCCTTACTTTCCAGCTACAACTTCAAGGTTTTTATTTGCTGATAATTTTACCCAACATCCAAAGACTATAGTCTTACTTTCCAACTCAAAATTAAAAATTTATATTTCCTAGTAATTTTACCCAACATCCAACGACTATAGCCTTACTTTTCAGGTGACAAATAGAGTTTTACACTTCTGGTACTTTTAGTCGAAATCCAAAGCCTATTACCCCACTTTTAAGCCAACAATTAAAAGTTTGTATGTCCTGATCATTTTACCCAAAACCCAAAGACTATAGCCTTACTGTTCAGGTGAAATAAAGAGCTTTACACTTCTTGTAATTTTAATTGAAATCCAAAGCCTATAGCCTTCGTTTAAGCCAAAACTTTAAAGTTTTTACTTTCCAATAATTTTACCCAACATCCAAAGACTATAGCCTTACTGTTTTGGTGAAAAATAGAGTTTTATACTTCTGGTAAGTTCAGTCAAAATCCAAAACCTACTGCCTTACTTTTAAGCTAAAATTTAAAAGTTTTCATTTTCTAACAATTTTACCCAACATCCAAAGACTATAGTCTTACTTTTCAGGTGAAAAATAGAGTTTTACACTTCTGGCAAGTTTAGTCGAAATCCAAAGCCTATTGCCTTACTCTTAAGCTAAACATTAAAAGTTTGTATTTCCTAATCATTTTACCCAACACCCAAAGACTATAGCTTCACTGTTCAGGTGAAAAATAGAGTTTTACACTTCTTGTAATTTTAGTCGAAATCCAAAGCCTATAGCCTTACTTTTAAGCCAAAACTTTAAAGTTTTTACTTTCCAATAATTTTACCCAACATCCAAAGACTATAGCCTTACTTTCCAGCTCAAAATTAAAAGTTTTGATTTCTTAATAATTTTACCCAACATCGAACGACAATAGCCTTCCTTTTCAGGTGAAACATAGAATTTTACACTTCTGGCAATGTTAGTCAAAATCCAAAGCCTATATCCTTACTTTTAAGCCAAAGATGTAACGTTTGTACTTTCTAATAATTTTACCCAACATCCAAAGGCTGTAGCCTTACTTTTCAGGGGAAAAATAGAGTTTTACACTTCTGGCAAGCTTAGTCGAAATCCAAAGCCTATAGCCTTACTTTTAAGCCAAAGATGTAACGTTTTTACTTTCCAATAATTTTACCCAACATCCAAAGGCTATAGCCTTACTTTTCAGGGGAAAAATAGAGTTTTACACTTCTGGCAAGCTTAGTCGAAATCCAAAGCCTATAGCCTTACTTCTCAGCTCAAACTTAAACGTTTCTATTTCCTAGTAATTTTACCCAACACCCAAAGACTATAGCCTTACTTGTCAGGTAAAACATAGAGTTTTACACTTCTGCTAATTTTAGTCGAAATTCAAAGCCAATAGCCTTACTTTTAAGTTAAACATTAAAAGCTTTTACTTCCTAATAATTTTACCAAAACCCAAAGACTATAGTCTTACTGTTCAGGTAAAAACTAAAGTTTTACACTTCTCTCAATTTTGATCGAAATCCAAAGCCTATAGCCTTACTTTTAAGCTAACAATTTAAAGTTTTTACTTTCTAATAATTTTACCCAACATCAAACGACTATAGTCTTACTTTCCAACTCAAAATTCAAGGTTTTTATTTCCTAGTAATTTTACTCATCATCGAATGACTATAGCCTTACTTTTCAGGTGAAAAATAGAGCTTTACAATTCTGGTAGTTTTAGTCGAAATTCAAAGCCTTTAGCCTTACTTTTAAGCCAAAAATGTAAAGTTTTTACTGTCTAATAATTTTACCCAACATCCAAAGACTATAGCCTTACTTTTCAGGTGAAAAATAGAGTCTTATACTTCTGGTAAGTTCAGTAAAATCCAATACGTATTGCCTTACTTTTAAGCTAAAATGTAAAAGCTTTTACTTTCTAATAATTTTACCCAACATCCAAAGACTATAGCCTTACTTTCCAGCTCAAAGTTAAATATTTTTATTTCCTAGTAATATTACCCAACATCGAAAGACAAAAGCCTTACTTTTCAGGTGAAAAATAGAGTTTTACACTTCTGGCAACTTTAGTCGAAATCCAGAGCCTATTGCCCTACTTTTAAGCCAAACATTAAAAGTTTGTATTTCCTAATCATTTTACCCAACATCCAAAGAGTATAGCCTTACTTTTCAGGTGAAAAATAGAGTTTTACACTTCTGGCAACTTTAGTCGAATTCCAAAGCCTATAGCCTTACTTTCCAGCTCAAACTTAAACGTTTTTATTTCCTAGTAATTTTACCCAACATCCAAAGACTATAGTCTTACTTTTCAGGTAAAACATAGAGCATTACACTTCTGGTAATTTTAGTCGAATTTCAAAGCCTATAGCTTTACTTTCCAGCTCAAACTTAAACGTTTTTATTTCCTAATAATTTTACCCAACATCCAAAGACTATAGCCTTACTTTCCAGCTCAAAATTAAAAGTTTTGATTTCTTAATAATTTTACCCAATATCGAACGACAATAGCCTTACTTTTCAGGTGAAAAACATAGAATTTTACACTTCTGGCAATTTTAGTCAAGATCCAAAGCCTATATCCTTACTTTTAAGCCAAAGATGTAACGTTTTTACTTTCTAATAATTTTGCCCAACATCCAAAGGCTATAGCCTTACTTTCCAGGCGAAAAATAGAGTTTTACACTTCTGGCAATTTTAGTCGAAATCTAAAGCCTATTTCCAGCTCAAAGTTAAAAGATTTTATTTCCTAGTAATTGTACCCAACATCCAAAGTCTATAGCCTTACTTTTAAGCCAAAAATGTAAAGTTTTTACTTTCAAATAATTTTACCCAACATCCAAAGACTATAGCCTTACTTTTCAGGTGAAAAATAGAGTTTTACACTTGTGGCAGTTTTAGTCGAAATTCAAAGCCTATTGCCTTACTTTCAAGCCAAAAACTAAAAGTTTGTATTTCCTAATCATTTTACCCAAAACCCAAAGACTATAGCCTTACTGTTCAGGTAAAATATTGAGTTTTACACTTCTTGTAATTTTAGTCGAAGTCCAACGTCTATAGCCTTACTTTCAAGTTAACAATGTAAAGGTTTTACTTTCTTATAATTTTACCCAACATCCAAAGACTATAGCCTTACTTTCCAGCTCGAAATTCAAGGTTTTTATTTCCTAGTAAGTTTACCCAACATCAAAAGACTATAGCCTTACTTTGCAGGGGAAAAATAGAGTTTTACACTTCTGGCAAGCTTAGTCGAAATCCAAAGCCTATAGCCTTACTTCCCAGCTCAAAGTTAAAAGATTTTATTTCCTAGTAATTGTAACCAATATCTAAAGATTATAGCCTTACTTTCCAGCTCAAAATTAACAGTTTTTACTCTCTTGTAATTTTACCCAACATCCAAAGACTATAGCCTTACTGTTTTGGTGAAAAATAGAGTCTTATACTTCTGGTAAGTTCAGTCAAATTCCAAAACCTATTGCCTTACCTTTAAGCTAAAATGTAAAAGCTTTTACTTTCTAACAATTTTACCCAACATCCAAAGACTATAGCCTTACCTTCCGGCTGAAAATTCAAGGTTGTTATTTCCTAGTAATTGTACTCAACATCGAAAGACTATAGCCTTACTTTTCAGGTGAAAAATAGAGTTTCACACTTCTGGCAACGTTAGTCGAATTCCAAAGCCTATAGCCTTACTTTCCAGCTCAAAGTTAAATATTTTTATTTCCTAGTAGCTTTACCCAACATCGAAAGACTTTAGCCTTACTTTTCAGGTGAAAAATAGAGTTTTACACTTCTGGCAATGTTAGTCGAAATCCAAAGCTTATTACCTTATTTTTAAGCGAAAAATTAAATGTTCGTATTTCCTAATCATTTACCCACCATCCAAAGCATATAGCCTTACTTTTCATGTGAAAAATGGAGTTTTACACTTCTTGTAATTTTAGTCGAAATCTATAGCCTATAGTCTTACTTTTAAGCCAAAAATTTAAAGTTTTTACTTTCTTATAAGTTTACCCAAAATCCAACGACTATAGCCTTATTTTCCAGCTCAAAATTAACAGTTTTTATTTCCTAGTAATTTTACCCAACATCCAAAGACTATAGTCTTACTTTCCAGCTCAAACTTAACAGTTTTTCTTTGTAATAATTTTACCCAACATCCAAAGACTATAGCCTTACTTTTCAGGTGAAAAATAGATGTTTATACTTCTGGAAATTTTAGTCGAAATGCAAAGACTATAGCCTTACTTTCCAGCTCAAAATTAAAAGTATTTATTTCCTAATTATTTTACCCAACATCCAAAGACTATAGCCTTACTTTTCAGGTGAAAGATAGAATGTTAAATTTTTGGAAACTTTAGTCGATATCGAAAGCCTATAGCCTTTCTTGTGAGGTGAAAATTGAAACGTTTTATTTACTAATATTTTCACCCCAATTCCAAGGATTATAGACTTTCTTTTAACCTCAAAAAGAAAGGTGTGCACTTGCTGATAGTTTTACCCGAAATCCAAGGACTATATCCTTACTTCTGAGATCACAAGTAACTATTATACATTAATTGAAACCTTCGTCAAATTCCAAAGACTGTAGTCCTACTGTTGATATGAAAAATTAAAATTTTACATTTCCACGAAGCTTTACCAAAATCCATATACTATAGCCTTAGTTTTTAGAAGATAATTGAAAGTTTAACATTTCTGCTAATTTAAGCCAAAACCTTTTCGGAAGAAATATAATACTTTAAAATTTCTGCCAATTTTTTCAAGTTCTAAAGACACAGCCTCACTTTTGAAATGAAAAATAAATGTTTTACATTTCTGCCAATACAGTACCGCAGTGTGACGTCACGAAAATGATATTTTTAGAATATTTTAATTTTGGCCTTAAATTCTGAAAAAGCTGTTTGAAATAGCTGTTAGTGACAAATTTCAGCTCGACTTGAGAAATAATGACCGAAATATAGGCAATTGAATACGGACATAGGTCCTATCAAGTCACTGTATTTTGGGCATGGAGCTAAACGTTAAAGATCCAGGCAGAAAATACAGCGGTTTGTTTGGCAAGTCTTCTGTCATTAAATAGATATATTTCGTCCCATTTTGATAACAGGCACTTAAAATTGTCAACACATGCCTATTTTGTGCTGCTCTTTCACTCCATGTGCTCAAAATATGAAAATTCTAAAAATAGATTTTCATGACGTCATCACGTTGGTACTCTAATGTAGCCAAAGTTCAAAGACTAAAGCCTTACTTCTGTGAAGAAGAAGTGAAATTGTAGTTTCTGACAGTTTAGCCATAATTAAAAGATTACAGCCTTACTTTTCAGATGAAAAATAAACATTTTACAGTTCTTCCAGTTTGATGCTAAATCTGAAGACTATGGTCTTATTTTTGGGATGAAAAATAAAAGTTGTACATTCTGCCATTTGAGCCGAAATTGGACGACTATAGCCTTACTTTTAGGGTGAAAAATAAAAAGGTTAATTTCTGCTAATTTTGGCCAAAGTCCACAGACTATAGCCTTACTTTTGAGAGAGCAAATAAAAACTTTAAATTTCTGATATTTGTAGCTAAATTTATAGTCTTACTTTGGTGTGAAAAACAAAATGTTAATTACTACTATTTTTTGCCAAAAATCTAAAGACTGTTGGTTTACTTTTGCGGTGAAAAATCAGATTGCAAATTTCTGACGTATTGAGCCAAAACCCAAAGACTGTAGCCTTACTTTTAGGGTGAAAAGTGAAGATGCAGATTTTTGATCTTTTAGCATAAATCCAAACGCTATCTTCACCTAACTTTGAAGATGAATAACAAATCTATAATTACGTACGATTTTGAAAAAATCTTTAAGGCGAAAGCTTTGCTTCTTAGCTCAAAATCAAAACTTTCAGCCATTGGCTAATTTTGACCAAAGAACAAATCTTAGTCTTTTTTAACTGGAAACAAGAACCCATTTTGGCTAATTATGATCAATATCAAAATGCTGTTGCATTGTTTTTTCCTTTAACATCAAAGCCTTATATAATTCGTAAAGTTTGACCAAAAGCCAAAAGGTATAGTCTTATATTTTCACGGGAAATGACGTCCGTCAATAATTGCTATTATCAATGAGAGTCAGTGCTACATTCGTTATTCTGAATTTGTGGTTGTCCTGGACAAAATCGCAACGCGCTACGCATCTTTTAAGTTGAACATTGATCAATTGTTTTGTTGGTTAATTTTAGCGAAGAAGTAGTAGTGATATTGTTCTAGTATATCTACTGTTGTATGTGCTGAATGAATTTAAAATAACTTTCTGGATTGTAGAGTACGTGTCAGTGAATATTCTTGTTGTTGACAACAAGTTGCTATCGTTGTAACAGAAAGTCAAGCAGAGTAGAATAAGACAGAGACTTAAGGTTCTGCGCACTATGATGCTAAAAATTAAAGTATCTTATTTGTTGGTTATAGTGTGAAAGTTTCATAAACATCGAGTATATTTTGCAAGTAATCAAATGTTGTTGAAACTCACTGTGCAGTCATTCATTTGACCCAAACCACGTGTTTAGCTTTTCTGACATCTTTCACCAATCCATGCAAAGTCTTCAATTTTCCATTTACAATCGCAACTTTGTCTTCAGAAGCTGCTGGAGTTGCCACAAAACGGTCAAGCAAACCACACCCAGAGGCAATAGGACGTGTAATATGTGCCAAATACATTTCTCTGGCGTATTTGGTAAACTTTGCTTCACTGAATGGCTCGTTTCTCATTCTAAGCAATGTATCAAAATGCTTTCTGTATCGCTTTTTGTAAGGTTCCAAAATTACTTCTCTCAGATCTGCTGCTTTGCCAACGCCACTTATAGATCTAAAGCGTACATAACGTTAGTCAGATCTCTGCCAAACATGAGATCACAGGGGAAAATGCTATATTCATTATAGAGTCTACGAGTTTACTAACAGAATGCAAATCTAAGCATCTTTCGTATTTAAGCATTTAACTGGCATGAAGCTATAGCTGTCATTTGATATAATACCGCTAAATGAGCAATTGAGCAATTGTTGTTAGTGCAGGGGGCCATAACAAGCCAAAATAAGGCCCTCCTCTCTCGGAATCAGTTATATCTTTGCGACAATTTAAATCAAGAAAATAACTGGATGAATCGAAATTATCATCAAAAATGTTAACAAAACTCCCACACAAAAGTCACTAACCAATGTGACTAACCAATGTGACTAACCAAAGTCACTAACCAATGTGACTAACCTAATTCAGTCATACAATCTACTCTCCTAATTCACTCACAAAGGTAAGTCACCACGCTAACTCACTATATTCTTCCTATACTTAGCATAACAAGTATTTCTGATTAGCTAACAAAGATGTATTGCATTCATAGAAAGAATGCTTTTTTAAACTAGTTGGACATACCCAACAGTTTGTTGACCATCTGCACTGTATTCAACAACCAACAACTTTGTACTGTTCTTTAAGGTGACATAAGCGATTGTTTTATTTCTGCCCTTCATTACAAAAGCTACTCGGCTTGGCATGTAAGCTGGTATGTCATTGAGTCTTCTAATTTGCGTCTGTCTGTCTTTTACATGGTATGATATTATCTACGAGTAATTAGAATATTAAATTGCATCGAATGGCACCAACATGCAACACAAAGTATCATGTTGCATCATATGGCGCCATGTATCATATTGCATCATGTTGTGTCATGTTGCATCACATCTGCTGTACATTTTCTCCTAGTTGTCAGAATTTCGATAACTTTCAACAGACTATGGAAAGTAGATTCGACATTGAATGAAAACACTACACGTGTAATAACAAAATCTCAATATACCTTCTTCTTGTTGAGAATAAGAACAAATTTACCATCTGGTGACGCATAAGGTGTACCCGTTGCCCCGTCAGTGACAGATCTGTCCAATTTGACCACTTTTTCAGTTTTCACATCAATAACAAGCATTTTATTTGTTCTGAAACCCCTCAAAAAGCCAAGACACTGCACAAATGCGTATTTTGCTACAGATGAATATGCAAGGCCGAAGGTAGATTTGCAATCGTAAGATGAGACGTTGATAAAGCTTGTGTATTCTTTGTTTTTCAGATCTATCTTGTGAATTCCTGGTTCACTGAAGTGGCTAACAACTCCATATTGTAGGTGTGGCTCAACGTTTTGACAGTTTTCTGCTTGCAAATAGCCATGCATAATCCTATCATATGAATCAGCAGCCTCATAAGGAAAACAAATAATATGTATATGACATGATTGGAAATATACCCTTTTGCAAATAGCAATAAGATCACAAAAATATACCAATGATTACAAATCTAGTTGACTATTTGTGTCGTTAAATGTTCCTTCTTATGACAATCACATATCGCCTACAATGATCGCGAAGATAATTATGATAATAATATGACAGGGACGTACCCACACGGCGGTGCGGGGGTGCTGTCCATCCCTTCAGTAATTTCCCTTAGCTTTCCTCCTGTACCGTGATCATGGTGAAAGCGATGGTTTTGATGATGATTTTATAGATGTGAAGATGATGATTAACAATGATCGGTGATGATCAACAATGATTACTGATTATGATCAAATAAACATCTATACCTGTGCTTTGATAGAATGACTGATCATCAATGTGCTTGCTTTGTGTATTTTGTGAATTTTCGTTTCACCTGTGGAACTTCCAACTACGTTTAGGTAGCTGTCTTTCCAACAGTGGATCCATACTTCATCAAGTGCTGCTATGTATGATATCTGGTATGGAAAACCATCTGTTCCTATGGATTTGATTGGTTCTTGCTTCACAATGTCAATCACAATTACACGATTGCCGTATGTGTCAGCTACGAAAACGTACTTGCCTTTTATAGTGGCTGCTCCTCCCCAGGAACACTTGGATTTATAGCGTGGACTGAATGTGCAAAGTACTTCATCGGTGCCAGTGATGACTGTGTCATGCGGCAAACGCTTCATGACAGTCAATGTCTGAGGATTGATGATGTCGATGCCATTGTCAGAAAGGGCGTAGAATACCTGTTTAGAACATAACGATTGCCTTTCAGTTGAGAAAGTGACAAAACAGACAAAGAAAGCAGGAGAAACAAGATGAATCTGAATAAAAATAATTTCGTGAACTTCGTTAATGGACAGAAATTTGCATAAATTACTAAACAATTGGTTGCAGTGCCTAATTTAGAGTGGTCTTGGCCACAAACAAAAGTCTTCGAAATTTAATTAGTGGAGAGGAATGGGACACTTTGCTAAGATTCATGTTCGCGAGAGTCCTTCAATAGGTGTCTTGTCCAAAAAGCTAATACTGCCTATCAACGTCCCTTTTCCGAGCTAGATGAATATGGTGAGAAAGTGTTTTCTGCGTGGTCAGCAAAACTTTTCTGGGGGATGTGGCCCTAGACCCCTTCTCCTCTCTCCCTGGGGAGTTTTCAGATTATTTCTCAACTAAATTTCAACCTTGCACGTGCAGATGACTGTCATTACAAATGAATTCTTTACCGAAATTCATTTTAAAACTACAAAATGAACTTTTGCAAATGAAGTTGACTGAACAATGAAGAAAATTTTTAATTTAGCCTAGAAATCTTTCCTCTAAGTGGTTTACTGAAAGCAACAAGAGACTTCTTCGTATGAAAAGGCCACTTCACTTCTAAATTAGCTGTGTTTCTGTATGCAGGGTTCATACTCAATACATAAATCAAAATTCCCTGACTTTTTCCTGATTTGTAGTCAAAAACACCCACTTTTTCCCTGACCCAATTTCACATATTTGCAAAAATAAGTAAAGTGGAGCCTAACAGATAGGTAATGCACATTATACTTGTTATTTCACAAAGCAAAGCATAAATATCGCATTTACTGACAACAATTAGAGCAACGACTTTGCAAACGACCAAGCCAATCAATAGGTAATGAAAATGTACGCTAATCAGAGCTCATTAATTTGCGCGAATGTCGAGCAATGCTCGCAGGTACAGAATGTCATGCTTCAAATTTCTGAAGGTACAGTTCATCAAAACCTGCATCTGACCATCTAGTTCATTTAACTTTTTCTGCAGGTACATTTTTCTCAAATCTGCGTTCGTAGGCACCAAGTGCTGTTAATGAGGCCTGATGCAAACTACATAATTTGTTTTCGGACTAATTTGTACTTCGTGTCCACCGAGTTAAAGTTGAAATTCCAGCCGAAGTTGTAGAAAAAGTGACCTTTTCCCAAGCTTTTGGGCAGAAAAACACATTGTTTTCCAGCCATACAATGAATTATGATGAAATTCCAGCCATTGTAAATGCAGTCCGACTATTGTCACAAAGTATTGGGTGGCTTTAAAAATTCCAATAAATTGAGTTTCCAATATAAATTCAATGTCTTCCTGTAAGGCACCCCCAGAAGGTAAGGACCTACAAACTACCCTGGCAAAACATAGGGAAAACTATCAATCCTGAGTCGACTTAGTGAAAAAAGGCCTGTTCCACACAATCTTTTCCTTTTTAACCCTGCTTCTCAATAAGATAGCTTTTCATCGAGTATTTTTAGGCCCAAAAATAGAATTCAAGCTCTTCCGTCCAAAGCAGGATAGAAACCTATGGTTTTCAAGCTAAGTCGTAAAAACGCTTGTTTTCCCGCTTTTCCAGTTAGAGTGGACACCCAGTTGGAAAATCATGCAACATTAAGCACTGGTTGTCTTTAACTCTCAAAACTTAATTTGATAAAGCAATAGCAATACCTCCTTTCCACTTGCAAGGGCAATGAGCGCAGATACGAAGAAGACGAGCATTCTTGGAACTAGAATTAAAGGGAAAATTGCATCTTCTTGAAAGAGAGCTTATCTTGCAAGCAATACAAAATGATAGCTTCTTTTTGTGAAAATGCGAATGTGCAGTGATGGAAGCAATAAAAATAACGAAGAACTAATACAAAATTGAGAAGCAACTGTACCTTTAAGTGTTGAGCTGAACCAGGTTCACAAGTATGACTAATCTGAAAGTCAACCCATTTTATATTCCAGCATCAGGAAGTAAATGCCACACCATTAGGAAGTTTTTGGAGACAATTGCAGAGGGAATCGCCTTGGCTCTTTAGACATGACACTTTCCTGAACTGTTTCTACACAGGCTTGAGGCAAAAACCATTGATGACCAGAAAGTTCTGATCTATGCTACAGCTAGTTAGTGATTAAATTTAATTTCGTTTACAGTTGAAATTAAAAGAGGGAATGATATCCCATATTTAGCTTGGGAGACGACCAATGGTCTCCCTAAATCAAGATGCTAATCTTAGCATTGCTACTTTCAAGTGTTCTTGCATTATAGTTGGCTAAAGCTGGTAATGGTCTTCACAATATACGTAGCTCCGTCCGTATTTTATCAAAATGAGCATACACATCCAAACCGAGTTATTATACATTTTCCCGTGTTACTAATATGTAATATGACCTTAATCGAAGATGAGTTTTGTATCACAGCCCTCAAAACACCCCGTATCCTTAGAGCTGAGGACAGAAATATACGGCCTAATGTATTTGAAAATGTAAGCTGGTAATGGTCTTTAAATAGCAAATACTAGTCGCTTGTTTTCAACAATGTGGTTGCAAAATGAATGTTAATCACTGTCATAATTTCCTTGCAACTGTCTAGTTGAGTTATTATCAGAGAAGACAATAATCGAACTCTTGCTCTTTGGAACTGTATCGAAGTAACAAGAATCTGATGGCGCGCACTTTGGACTCATAGTAAGACAATATTGTATAATGAAATTTATGTGAAAAACAATCTACGAACTTTTGTTTCCAGTTCAGCGTCCAAGAAGATCATGCTTGTTGGAATATAAACTCTCCTAACCTCTCTTTGCAAAAAAGTACGTAAGATTTCGACCACTTTACGAGTTACAAAGAAATACCAGTACCCCTAAACAGCAGAAAAGCCACTGCACAATTGTTGCTGAGCGAGGATTTCTTTTGAGATTTATATCAAATCTTGTAACGATAGCAGTACATTGATATCTAAGAGTAGTTAATGCTAACTATTCTTCACTTGAAAGAGGATTGATACATATGTATACAGATATACACTATCAAGTGTTCAAAAGAAAACACCTCTTTATCTCGAGTTACCAGAAAACATGTATCCAAATAGAAACAATTATAGAATTTGAAAGCAAACAAGCTAATTTCAACTCTCGTGAACTATTTATCGGCAACGATGTTCAATCATAGAAAAAGCAAAGTGAAAATACCTTATCTTAAACGATGAAGCAAAAAAAGTTAACGACT
>OLMO02000278.1:415969-445374 GCA_900291935.2 Cassiopea xamachana | reverse complement strand
TGACTTTCGCCTCTTTTAGACGAGATAACCAAAATGTTTGCATAATACCTAATGCAGTAAACAAAACAACCCGTTCGAAAACACATGAGGTGTGAGATTCAAGGGGATCAGTTTCTAGCCTACAAGCTTCAACCTGGGACAAATACACCTCGAGTAATCTTGAAACNCAAACTTGAAACATAACAAAACAAGAACCCATAGATATTCACAGCGTAATTTTCAGACATTTTTCCTACCTATGCAATTAACAAGACTTTGCTTTACCCTTTGAGTTTTAATTGTTAATTTGTTAATAAAACTAGAAATAACTTAAGATTAAATATCACAAAATAACCTATACAAAAATCGAAGATCAACTAGTGACATCATCCTCCTCCATAATGTCCGATGATTTTCTTCGCTTTTTTGTAAGTTCTTCTAAGCAAGCAGCAATGGCTGACGATGCTTCTGATGATGACATTGCAGCTGGTGACAATCTTGATTCATACTTCAAAATAATTCTAAGGCAAAAAAACAATAAGCATTACCAAACAACAACTAAACACCATACGAGTGGTACGAAATTTGTGTTTTACGTCATTAACTTAACGACTTTACGAATTCCTCCAAACGTATGGTCCACAACAGAAAACAACAGTAAAATTCTCATACGATACTAGACGTCAGCCTGTTCCATAGTCAGTTACCATTATATTTTATTTCACACCTTCACCATGAGAACGATAAACATTTACTATCTTTATTGCTGCTTGATTACTACCTTCAAAGCATGAATCTTAACAAAGCATTCATTCAAGACTACAAAGTACGCCATAATAACTCACTTTCGTCCGTAAGAAGAATTGCGAGCAACGTTTCTAAGAACCAACGCAGCTGTTAAACGGACGCTTCTGGTCACAGGGGATTCATCTTCGCACTACAAATTAAAAATTGTCAAACAATTGCTGACTGTGACAATGGAAATACCATGTACCGCTAAAATACTCCGAAAACCAACTCAAATCTATCATGTCTAGTATACAGAAAAAAGTTGCAAAAATTTAAAGTAACGACTAACAAAGCCCACCACAGCATATCAATTTAAAAAATACTCCGAACTCTAAGGAAAAAAAGAAAGTTTGCATGAACTTTCAAGGAGCATCTGGAGAATCTAAGGGTATTCCTTACCACGAACACGAACAAAACTCATCTCGAAAAACTATTTGTTTAAGCAAAATTATAAAGCAAGACAATAAATTCATGGTTTCTACTCAAGTGTTATTATTCATGTCTTCAAATCAGAACATTCTAAAAATCACATTCTTTTCATAAGACTCCGTCACGTAAGCGTTTCTGAAAATGTCACGTGACAAAATTATCGTAAGACAATGAGGTAAATCTGCAGAAGTGATCCTGCACTAAAATATTGCAAACGGATATTGTTAATGCTAGAAATTAATGATTTATGGATTGAAGATATCGTAAAGATATTCGAAAATAGAAAGGCTCTTGAATAATTGGTACCTCTAGATCAACAACTTTTGGAAAAAGCAGTTGAGGCAATGTTATGTGGTCATCATCTGCAGAACTATTTCTGTTGCAATGAACTTGCTGTGTAGATAAAACACATGTGAGCGAATTAGATAGATTTAGACAAAGCGTTGTGTACTCTAAAGTGCCAAAATAAACGCCCCCAGACCTTCTTAGGTCGCCTCAGTTTATTAATTCTAAAGAAAATCAACTTTTTTGCGAACTCCTCATATTATTTCCATTCTTCGGTAATACTATTAACGCCCACTTTTCAAGGAAAAATTGCGTTTCAAGCGTTCGAATTCTTACTTCAAAATGTTCTATAACAACCTGTTCTTGTTCTTTTCGTCTCTTCATAAAGTATTTTAAATCGTTTCTCAAACTCCTAACCCCCCTATATTTTGACCGCACGTTTACTAAAATTCGAAAGCTTTCCCCACTCCTTGTTTATCAGAACCCTCCGTTTATATGGCACTTGAGAATTGGAAATATAGCTTTGACTGATCTTCAATATCTTTGACTTATGTTTCAAGGTACATTTAGAAACCTTTGAAGAAATACAGGACGTTGACGATCAGTGGCGGTTTTAGGGGGGGCAGGGGGCCATAGCCCCAAGCTCCGCGCTTTTGATAACCCAGAAGGGGCCCCGCGTCTGAGAAAAAATTGAAAAGAAATCACAGGAAAGCATGTAAATACTTCAACCAAGGGCCCCGCAGATGATTTCGGCCCCGGGTCCCGCGATCCCTAAAACCGCCACTGTTGACAATGGTCCGACATTCCATAGTTCTGTGAAATATAATAGAACAGGATAGTACGAAAGGGACAAAAAGTCACTGTGTTAAGTGATAACGACAATTTGCAATAGATGGCAAGCCGAGAACACTCTTTTTTTCGCTGATATCACTCGGTGAGACGTATGACAAATGGAAGTTTTAATATTATGTCTGAAACTTCATTAAACGCATACTGATAAAATACTTACACTGAAGTGACAAATCATAGATCCTCGAGGTCGTTTAACTGGCTTACAACCACTAACTTTGCACGTTTTGAAGCTTCCTTCTTGAGGTGCATGACTTAGTACCATGTGCGCTAAGAGGTCACTCATGCATGAAAAACACCTAGGTGAGAATTTGCAGCTGGTGAGAATTTGCAGTTGGTGCGAATTTGCAGTTGCTAACAACAAACTCCAGTCAACCTACATCACACTACCACAATTCGTAGTAATTCAGATAAACAACTCCGAAAATGACCCCAACCCATAATTTCAACAGAAAAATTTTTAGTTTAGGCCTAGTTAAAGGATAATTATGAAGTGAAACTAAAAACTTAAGATAATTACAAATAAGATTAGTCTGGCACCTGAAATAACATGTGTTTTCATAAAATGTTGATTTTGAAATTTGAAATTGTCATGCAATGCTGCACGTAAATGCTTTTTATTTTATGAGGAACCTAGCTCAAGGATTGGTTCTAAAAGTTCCTTATTTTTGGGCCTCTTTTTATCAAATTCTAGTACTGAAAGTTCCTTACTAGGTCCTTAGTTTTCACTGCACATATTAGTGCTATAAAACCGGTACAAACAAAAAGAAAAAATCAATATTCTAAATTTTACTTATTATTTTGGCTAGAACTCAAGATGAAAAGCACAAATAAGGTAGGAAAGAAGTTTCATAAATGTATCTATGTAAGTTGCCAATGGAACCGGCTTCCTAATTCTTGATTATTTGCAGTTAAAAAAATTATTGAAATTGAAAAGTTCCTTGGATTCTTCTCCATTAGTAGCATAAGTTCCTTAAATATTTTAGCCGTCTAAACGTAGGTTCCTCATAAAATAATTCCTTATAATATGAAAAGCGTATATTTACTGAAGGATATTGAACAACAAAATGAATATTGAAATTCGACATCGTGTAAAAATTGCTAACCCTTTGCAACTTCCCCATTGGCAATTAAATGTCTTCTTTTCACTGCATGCTTTGTCTTGCTTATCAGCACGGCTATCACCCGTTTCTTCTTCATTATCCATCAAGCTTGATTGCTTATCTTCTACAGCCTCTCCACCTCTTGTGATATCAACTTTATCGTTTACTAGCCTTTGCGAATGTCTCTCAGCAGTATCATCAACCTGGGCACAACTAATGCTACCTTTATGAATCTTGCCGTCTGTACCTTTGTTTGAGTCAGGTTCCATGTTACCCATAAGTCCGTTCTGCTCTCGGGGCGATTCCTGACATTCTTCACTCTCTCCAACTTCCATACTTTCAGTTCTATCATCTCCATCTTTTCTTTGTATACAATTTACATAAATACCGTTTATTTTCAGCTTTTTATTTGCTCTCACAACAACATCACATTTATTACTATCTTCAGTACTTTCTAATTCTAAACTATCGTCATCATCTACCCTTCCAGTCTCACAATTTCTCAGTTCTTCATTATTACTATCATCCAGTTTCCTTTTCTCGGTCATTCCACTCATTGTAACCTGGACTTTGTCAGTTCCATTAACATTACAATCTCTACGACCACCATTTACAAGCCCACAATTTTCACCAGAAATATGATCAATTTTCGATGCATTCTCTTCTTCTGGACCTTTTGCTTCTTGAACGGTTGATAACGATGCATCTCCTTCGGAAAATCCATTTACCTGACCATTTTCGCTCAAATTGGAAACCCTTTCTACTACAAATTCGGTATCATGAAGTTTTTGAGGTCCTTTCCCAACGACATTCTCAATACTTCCATTCACAGACACGGTCGATAACGTTTTGTGAGGACCATTAAAAACGGTACTTTGAGGCTGGACGCTTGGCATTACAACATGTGNGACATAATGCCTTGGGACATTGATGAAGACTGTACAATTGCTCCACCAAGTGACTTTGTATTGGCTTCAATTCCTACTTGGTTCTTCCCCCCAGACTGACCTTCCATAGAAGAGTTAGCAGCAATGTCACTTTGCACTTTCTGTACAGTAACTGAAGTAGAAGATACTAACGCATTGCTTCGAAAATGTGCTTCTACAAGGTTCGATGAAAATGAAGTATTTTGTTGATTTGAGCTCTGGGGCAATGACGAAGCTTGATAGATTCTTTGCTGGGGCAGTTGCACCACTGGCATTGTAAAAAGAACTGTCTGACCGACCACTGCAGAGTTTGGTGCATTTTGCTGAAGTGTGGAGGTCGATGGTCTGGGTAGAATTGGTGTATTGTATGTAACAGCAACCGGTTTTTGTATAATATGCGCTCCAGATTGCTTGCCAGTGGCTGCTAATGCTGTCGGGGCAAGCTGGAGGTTAGAAGTTTGGCCTTGCAATGCAGTTGTGTTGGAGAAAAAAGCAACCTGATTGGGAACCCCTGTGGTATGCGGTAAAGATATTTCTTTTGCATTCTCATTGGGCAAAGCAACAGGTGAAGGTGAAACACCAGCCTGGACAACAGCAGGAACTGATAACGTTGGGGTGAAATTCGATGTACTAGCAGTTGCCTGATTGTTCTGTATTGAGGGCAGTAATCCTATCTGTGTTGTGAGTTGTGCAGCGTTGGGAGCAACCATAGCATTCATTTGTTGTGTTGGTGTTGCAATGCCAGCTACAGATTCTGGTGGCATCTGCTGCAATCGGGTCTGGGAAACGGTGACGTCACTCCCAGGTGATGCGGCATTAGTTATGGCCGTTTGTTTTCTTAGAATTCGTGGAGTTCTGGGTGTTTTTCGCAAAGCTTGGTTACCAACTTCAGCAGCAACACTATCTTGCATAACCACAGCTTGCTCCTTCGCATTCTGTTCTTGTGATATTCTTATTTTCACTTGTTGTAAAAGAATTTGTAACTGTTGCAGCTTTGAATAATGAATTTGCATCTGTGCATGATGGTTTCTCACTCTAGTGTGAATACCATCCATTATGTTCTGAGGCAGTTTCGACTGTTGATTTTGTGCTAGCAACTGCTGCAATTGTGCCTGAATGGCTTGAATATTTTGCTGATGTACATGAAATTGCACAAAGTGCTGCTGCATTTCCTTTTGAATTCGTTCTGTTAGGTTCTGGCATTGCGTCAGAGGATCAAGGTTAGATGCTTTTATATCAGCATTGATCATATCACGAGCAGCTTTAACCGCTTTCTTTCTTTCATTTCTTTCTTTTGCACTGAGTTTCTGCTGTGAGTTTAATTTTGAGTTTGGATCCAGTGAGCTCTGATTCACAGCAGCATTTGTATCTGAAACATTTATACTTATGCCTGTGGCATTGCTTTGCAGCAAAATGTTCTGCTGGACCTGAGCCGAGCTTCCTACTATGGTCTGACCCTGTACAGTATTTGCAGTCGTCTCTGTCTGAGATATTTGACTTGGAGGCTGCAAAGACTCCTGAGAATGGTGTTGTTGCTGCTGTGTTGTAGAATCCAACTTTGTTCCATTTGCTTCCATTGTTCGTTTCACTGGAGCAGCATTTACAGGCAGATCTTGATTATGTCCTTGTGAATTCACATGTTCCTCCAATAGTTTTAACGGAAGTCCTGAGTTATTGATAGGTATTGGTACAGATGACGTTGGCACTTGAACTGAACCAGAAGGATGCCCTGCAAGGGCTGGTCTGGTGCCTTGTACCTGGCCTGGAAACAGCCCAATTGTGTTGCTAACGGAAACCTGGGGAGCTTGTTGCACACCAAATGGCATTCGATGCTGGATTTGTGAGTGTGATGTAATCGTTGGTACAACAGGAATGGGGCGTACTGGGACAGTTTGATCAGTGTGTGTTGATGCAGCATCTGGTGCTCGAAGTTGCTGTCTAATGCTTTTGTTTTTGACAATCAGTGGGTTAGTCCGGCGTTTAATGCCAGCAATTGCTGGATCACTAGTGTCTGAAAAACGCCAATAAGGTGCCGGGATGACTAACCNCTACAATGCAAAACAGGCATGATTAACCTCCTCACATGGTTGAAAAGCACAGCTAAAAACAATAATAAATGCATCAGGAACTAACACCATTTCCATACAAACATTTTAATGTCTGTTTGAGGTGGACATCTGTTGGCATGGATTTCAGGAGAAAGAAAGAAGTAAAAACATATCATATAAATATACAAATATATATATATATATATACATATACATATATATATATATATATATATATATATATATATATATATATATATATATATATATATATATATATATATATATATATATATATATATATATATATATATATATATAAATACATGTAAAAAGTAAATTGAAAATATACCCCAAAATCTTGAAGAAGCTTTGGATGTTAAGGATTGCTTTGCGACTAAGGTCTTTACATGACTCCACATAATCAGCAAAGATTTGAGATCTTTTTATTTCATTCCCTGGCGACAATTCGTAGAAAGCACTTATCCTGCAAAGAAAAAGCCAGTCAAGGTACATAATAATAAATGAATACAAAACCGAAAGACATTAATATACTAAATTATAACAAACCTAGAATTTGATAATTCTACAAAATTAAAATAGCATAAGGAAAATATTCAAATATTAAAAATAAGCAATGAAGAATAATTTAAATTTCAAAACCAAGAAAATGAACAGCAGCTAATTTAAATATTGCTTTACCATCTCGCTGCAAAAATTTCTGGCTCCACTTCTTCACTTTCATCTTGTTTTTGTGCATCAGGCCGCAAAGGTGAATAATTTGTAGCACCCACTTGAGTCTTTGGAGGTGTACGGACTAAAAAAATTTAAAATGTAGTACTAAAAATAGAAAAAATTATGATACACACACACAGTCAGACACAGCCACATGTACACGGACACAGAGACACACATGGGTAGATACACACAAAAGACAAGCAAATATGGGCTCAAACAGAGGCGATCATACCAGCAAACTCACGTGTGATACACGATCACATAAAGTATGGGTCCTCAAATCCAAGAAAAAAATAAACTGAAATTTAAATAGCAATTTCTACCTTGTTGATGTAATTGTGCTTGTTGCTGAGCAACTGGGTGGAGCTGCGTATAACTTCGTTGCATCTGTTGGAGAGCACCTTTTCTATTATGACACTGCTGTAAAATGTTCTGCTTCTGCGCATAAACTGAATTCTTGTTCTCTACAATTCGGAACCCAGAAATTGCTCTGTTGCCATATGATTCTGCATGCACGGTAGTTAAGCACACAAGGATATCTGCACGAGAACATTTGAAATGCAACCTTAATTTACTATAAAAACATGCAGCGCCTGCGTTTTAAAGATTACCACACACTTTCTAAGCTGAAGCATGAATAATAGAAGACTATCAATATCAATTTAAAAAATACAAATACAATAAAAATACAAATATACTATATATATATATATATATATATATATATATATATATATATATATATATATATATATTGGTAGAATTCAAAAATACATCTTCTTATAGTTGCATACTTTTCGATTTGAATCTTCATCAGTGCTGATGAAGATTCAAATCACAACGTATGCAGTTATAAGCAGATGTAATTTTGAATTTTACCTTTAAATATTTATATATCGAATGTGAAGATGGCTTTGAACTATTATTAAAATATGTCTCATATGATTTGACAAACGAGAACAGTCTCAAAGTCAAATATAGGTCAAGTTTACTTCTGCCACCCAAGTTTCATTCTATCTGTCCATTAATTTGCATCTGTTAAGCTATATCGTATTTCCTCAAATCGTATTCGATGCACTGCACGATTTAATATATATATATATATATATATATATATATATATATATATATATATATATATATATATATATATATATATATTATATATATATATATATATATATATATATATATATATATATATATACGTACGTACGTGTGTGTGTGTGTGTGTTTGTGTGTGCAATAATTGTTGAAAAATTTCACGCCGATGGCAAGTCGGCTTGTAAACATTCCCTTACTTTCTAATACTAAAATTAATAAACTTGAGAACAGCCCAGCATTACTCAAAACATAAGATCTTGTGGGGAAGGTGTAGTTACATGGTGCTAGCTAAAGAAATATATAGGAAAAAAAGGAAAAATTGAGCTTTCCTGGGAAGCACTGCGATTTCTTGTAAAACTGGTTGTGTCATTTCATATTCACATTGAATTACCACTTAGTAGGCATTCAAAGTCAAATCATAAAGGTGGAAATCAGTATAATGCTACAACAATATACCAACATGGGAAATACCGTTGATGAGACAGACAGAAATTCCAACATACCTATACTTTTGTTTACCATGACAACTGCTGTTGCGGTTGCCTCTCCCAAATCAGAAAGAAAATACAAGGCGTCGAGTGCGTTCAAGATGAGCTAAAAATAGACAAAGATTACATAATCATAGGATGTTGTCAGTAGTCAAGAAAATGAAACAAAAAGTCAAATTTCATATAAAATATTAAACTTTTTTATCCTACCACTGGGAAAAACAATGCATTTGCTCATGCTCAAAAGGATATTCTTCAAACCCTTAAAGTATATAAGTACTATATATATTTATAATTCCCATTAAAATAAATGAGGAATCAAAGCTGTAAGTATTCCTAAAATATATTTTCATATTTTCAATTTACATAAATGAGGAATTCAAGCATACTTGAATATCAGGAATTGTTAGACATTTGATCAGCTCTTCATATACATCTTGAGAAATTGCCTCACTCAAAACATCTTCATTCTCCTGCTGACCACTAAGCTTTGCCAAAATGCTGAAGCCTAAGATACAATATACAGAGTACATTGGAAAATTTTGATCCAAAAATTTGACCCCAGCTGGTGGGGCTCAAAGTAATACTACAAATTATAGGTCCTGCATCCAATTGTAGAAGAGTCTTAGCTAAAAATACTTGCATGACATTGTTGATAAAGTTATATGAAAATATATAATATAATATAATATAATATAATATAATATAATATAATATAATATAATATAATATAATATAATATAATATATTATAATATAATATAATAAATACTTTAATTCAAAGTTGGCTATTTATAGTAGCTAATAATTCTAATTAAGGCTATTTATAAGATCCAAGGATGAAAAAACTAATATGAAAATAAGAAATACCCTACTCCATAAATAAAGTCCTACAAATACTATGATGAAACTTTTTCTAATGGTTCTGATTTAAACACTTGAAAATCTCCTTTCTCAAAGATGAATTACCTCGAACTTTGCGAGATCGGTCCTTTGAAAACATGAAACTGTGTAACATTCGTAGGTGAATTTGAGTTGCTTCCTCCTGCACGCTGCCAAGAGTCATCTAAAATAGCAATAAAATTGCCCAAAGCGATTAATGAAAGAGTTTTACATCCATTCCGACAAAATATGATGCAAAACAATCTACAAGAATTTTGCAGCATTAAAAAGTGTACAATTGGGTTCCACAGTTATCCAAAAGGATGCCTTCAAGGCGCCCCTGATATAGAATTGTCCCTTCAAGTATCTATTATGGTTTTATAGTATCCAAAATAGTTTTTCACCTCTTGAATAAATGCGCTCAGTCAAGAGGTCTATGACTAATAAACTAAACTACATCATATGACGTGCTGTGTTATACTCTTCAAATCATATATAATATTATATAGAATTAGACAATAATTTTAGTATATTAATGAACCTTATCAGCAACGTTGTCTAATGCGTCAAGTGCCATTTTTCTCAACGACGTTAATTTTGAACCCGCACAAAGCATTAGGAACCTACAATAAAACACTTTCATTTTCAAAACTCACACAAGACTAAAATCTGTGCTCTTATCAAAAAATTGAAACAAAAATTGGAGAGTAAGTCTACAAAGAAGTATATCCTCATATCTACCAATAAATGATCATATATGTGAAGAGAGACCATAACAAATTAAAAATTTTGCAACACATCAAATGGCTTGATATCACAAATATGCATGGTTTGCAGAAAGATGATTTTACTTGAAGATTGTCCAGCTACATTATGAGTGTAAGCATGAGAAAATCATTGAGTTGATAATGTAAATAAAAAAGACAGAAAGTACGTACCTGATGCAGGTTGAATGTGTTGAAATGAAAAGACGATTCAGTTCTTCGTAAGAAAAGTTATGCAGAATCACACAAATCTAACCAAACAGACAAAAATTTGCAGAAAATCTCAACAAAAACATTCAGATCTCTTAAACAGATGTAAAAAATCATTTGATGCGTGATTGTGATAAAATATCCCTTCGGATTGATCATTAATTTCAAGAGCGTTTATACAGTACGGAAAAAGTTTCAAAGTAAATCTCTTTAACTGGAAAATAATGGAAGCTTAATATTTCTCTGGGAACTCCATAACGATAAAACTTCATGGATAGCAAACAACAGCCCAGGTCTTTTAAGTTTGCCACTGAACAAGTCATAATCTATATCTTTTGTGTCTTTTTCCAATTGCAAATGAGGAAAAAGTACATCATTTTCCTTTCACTATTTCAAATACAGCATACGTCTTAGATTCTCCTCCACAGTTCTCTTGTTTTAACATATCAAACCAATTTTATGACGTCATAAATCTACTTGCATTGGCATAAATTAACATTTTTATAGGTAGATCATTATCTTACAAAATTAGTAATAATGAACTATCAATGGCTTATACAAAGACGATCGATTCATCATTGTTCCTGGACTTTACAATGCGGCTTCTAAGATCTAATTTATTCAGTTATGAGACGAATGTCATGAGTCTATAATCTACAAACCTGATTGACTCTTTTTGCTTCAACGGATTCACCCAATCGATAATAACGATCGGTGAATACCTGTAATGGCTGAACACGGCATTCCGATTCAATGCCACCTAAAGCAAGATCAATGAAAGACGTTAAATCAGAATGCCAAGCAAAATAAACAGGAAATTCGTAGCAATTACTCAATAATACGAACAGAATACTGTTCTATGAAGAAGTTCCTAAGGCTTTTGCATCATTTACTTAGCGCCATGGTGAAATGCTTAGAAAGTTGGATGGCGAATTCCGCTCAAACGTGATATGCATGTGAATCATTTTCAGCGATGTATGCACAACTTTTTTTGGCAAATGAGGAATGCACTACAATAAACCCTGCAAAACTGCAATTCTTTAAAGGATGAGTGTACAAAGCATTGCACAAATATTCTGAAACATTATCAAGGGCTACAAAAAGATTGGTTTTTATACTCACTGCAAGAACTGTCATAAATTTCTTTAACAGTTTCATCATCAATTGATTCTCTCCAAAACTTAAGGATAATATTTCACGATATCAATAGGGGAAGTTGACAAGGTAGAAGAAGTGACGGAAGCAACAAGTACCAGAATCTTTCTCTCAAAAAAGATATTTCTAATACGGAGACAAAACAAGATAGAAACAACAAACAAGATCTCACTAATGAGAAACTTCTGCAAAAACTACAAACATGGAATTTGTGCTAGAATGATTGTAAACATAAATGTATAGGCCAAAAACTCACAAACGGATGGCCAGAATTACAAAATAATCTATACTATACAAAACACTCCTTCATTTCAGGAAGTCTTCTCCCTCTATAAATAACCTGAGAAGATTTAATTGAATTAATTCTAGTCCCTAAATTAAATTTAGCGATTTCAAGGATCTACACCTTATCAAAGTCACGATCTGATTCCTGATACCACTCTTTGTATAGCTCCCTCATCGAAACTTCGCCTAAAAAATAAAGATCTATTAACAAAACCATTCTAGATCTAAAAAGTCATCAAACTATACATATGGAATACATATGGAATGCAGGGTGAGTGGCCAAGCGGCCCAGCCATTTCATTAGCTTAACTGAAGTTAAGCATGGCTGTGTACGGTCAGAAATTGGATGGGTGACCTCCAGATCAACGACCAAAACAACTCACTCCACCGTCCTTCGGAAGGGACGTTAAACTAGGGCTCCCATGCCTGGATGCGGCAAGTATGGTAGGCCTAAATTAGCTGAAAAAGCTAGGTATAACAGCCTACTCAAAATAAAGTAAACAACAACAACCTGGTAATGTATATGATCAATAATTTTTTGAGGAATTAGAAATAGCATATGCAATACCTTCAGTAAAAATCCCAACATGAGCCAACATAAGATCCACAATGGTTGGTGCCTGTTTCAAAAAGTAGATGAGAAAAATCATAGAAGGCAGATAAAATACCAATGATAGCAAACCTTGTCTCATCAAATTCACAGATAATCTTAACAATATTACACAATCAAGAGGCCATAAGAAAGAGCGATAAACAGACAATTAACTGAAGAAGGTTCCTATATTAAAGAATCGAAATGAACTATCTAAATTTGTTGAAAATTTTTATGAAAAGAAAAGAGACTATATAATACAGCTACGTACCTTTGCTAGATTAAAAATTGAATTCGTAACATTTGATAACAACGTGCAGATATTCAAAGCAAAGTCGACTTCATTTGGTAGGCCACTCATCAACGAGAAAATCAAGCGATCAAAGTTGTGCACTTTTGGTTCTGATAACAGACGAACAGTATTAACTAGGTATGTCTTTAATACAACCTTGGACCAACCCTAACCTCCATATGCATTAGTTTTATGACAAGTAATCCATTATATACTTATATATGCTTATATATGCTTGCTTGTACATTTGCTGGTTTGCTATTGTTGTTTTCTCTGTTTTCTTAGGTTGAAAATTTATTGTTAATTAATTGTGCTCTCATCTGCCAGATGTAAATTACCCACTAGTAGAGAGATTTGTACTTTTAATAGAAATATACCATGAGAAGTTACACAAAAGAACAACAAAAGTTTGAAAGATTAAGAGGAAATTTTGAGATTTTTGCAACATGAAAGGCATACCTCCAAGGGGTCCATGAACTACCTTTTTTACAGGATCTGAAATGAGGGAAAAAGCAAATTATCTGCATTGGAAAGACTCGACCTTTGGCCTAAATAACCTCAACTTGCACACCACCACCACCACACCACTACCAACACCACCACCAACACCACTAACACCACCAGCAACACCAACACCACCACCATCAACAACAACAACGTTCTACTTGTCACATAGTGAAACAACGTACCTTGGATGTTATATGGCATGAAATTCATGGATGATTGCATGAAAGAAGAGCTGATTGATCTCCTCAACTCGATTGAGTTGTCATCACCATCTTCCCCCAAGAAATGAAGTCTTTCATAGGAAGATAAGTATCTAAAAGGAAAAGCTCATTGTCTATATAAATCAATGATTAAAGCTGGTTAGTGAAATACCACCCTACATCTTATAAGGTTAATATAGCACTTTCTACAATAAATGATCTCGTTCTCTAAAGATATCTTCTACTTTACTTTTGATCAACACTAGTGTTAGTGACATGATATATTTTTCAACCATGAAAATTAATATTACAAAAGCCTTCATATATGCAATCACTAGCAAATCACGTGCACTGAAATTTCATTACTGCATGAAGAAGCAGCAAATTTCTATCATATAATTAAAATAGCTTTCCGTCAGGCACTGATCACATCATGAACCATGATCAAATGGTGCATTGAAATATATAAGCAGAAACAACTAAATACTCTTGAAGGCAACATGCACATATTAATCCTTTATCTTCTTCTGTCATTCACATCCCTCAGATGGTATTAAGGAAGGAAGACAAACACACTCTCTTCATGCTTGTTTCAAAAATATTCATTATTCATTTATCACCTAAATTCTGTTTATGATTTGGCATGACGTAAAAGTACATGCGTACCTCAAGTAGTATTGCCTTAGAGAGAAAGCTGCATTCGTACAGCTGGCTGGAAGATTGAAACATTTGGCAACGTCTCTCCATTTCTTTTCATCAGTAACCTACAAATTAAATGATGAAATGCTACCATTAATCAATCAACTAATCACTCAAGGAATCGACTGGAGAAGAAGATCATGCAGAAAGAATGAGCAGCAAAGTTATGGAAACATTTGAGAACCTTGGAGGTGACAAAAATTGTGATAACGTAAACTTCAACAACATAATTTGAAAAATAGCGTGAGCAATTTACAAACAGTACATATGGAAAGGTGGCTTTCATGCTGACCTAACGTTTACAAATAAATGCTGTAAGTTCAAGACATCTAGCAAAACACGAACGACTATTATTGAATTAGAGGGATGAAGATAGATATTCAACAACCATTGCTGAAGAAAGAAATGAAATTTTGCAGGTGGTAATGGTCATCCTTCAAAATGCTACAATATGAGGTTTTTCAAACCAATCTAGGTCACAACAATAATCTCAATAACTAGAATTGCAAAATTTGAATCTGTGTTCTGACAAGAAGCTGTAATTTTCCCATTGCGCAAAAGGATTGGAAGGGCAAGGCAAGAATAAAACTAAAATCAAGGCTGGTTCTATTAAGGATTTACTGAAACAAAAGTTATGAATTCTGGAATTTTAATTAACTAACAGCACATAAGAAGACTGTATTTACTATTACAGAAAAACAACTTAAGTCTCTAAGACACACTTCTTTTTTCTCCAGGAATAAAACTTTCTGATTTTTGGGCATTGAGTTAGAAATGTACAGGCCTGCTATTTGCAAGACTGAAATTACTTTCGCTACTTCACCATAACCTTTTTCCAAATTAATAAAATTAAAAACTTGGAAAACAACTTCTTCAAGAAACCACAGGTTATGTATCTATAATATAGGCATCAGTCAACAGGAAGGCAGCATTTGGGGAAGGTAGGGGTGGATAGAAAGAGGGATCTGTGATTTACAACTCTAAAGTAAACAAGGAAAAAAGAACAGTATAAACAAAAAGGTGAAAAGTTCCATAGTACAAAATGATAAAATGCCCTTCAATAAGTAACCTAGAGGTCATACCCCAAAACAATCATTCCAATAATAGGGAAGAATCAATGGGATTTCAATTAGATTAAAAATCCATCCTTCTCAGGGTTTTCATCTTGATTAAAACAAGGGTCTGAATTTCACTTTACCTGGAGGGCACTGAAAGTAGAGCCTGGGTGTAGTTGAACAATTGACACTAACTATATGTGTCATAAAATGGATGTGTAAGAAACAGGGATGGACCTAAGAGATCATTATTGGAGGATGTAGGACTATCAAGGGTGTTGGGTTCCATGCTCCTCAAATGCCTGGATACTAGTGTCATATCCAATTGTCTTTTAATTATTGTCCCATCATAAAAATTAGCATTTTGTTGTAGAAACCACAAATGTTGACTATTAAAAAACAATCCTATTGCTAAAACACAGTTAATATTTTTAAGTTTACCAAATGGTACAAAAAATATTGCAGAATTACCAATTGGTATGAAATATTGTAGAATTTAATGAATGACTCAAATATATTGTTGGTTCCCCTAGACACTCTGGTAAATCAGTCCATAGTAAGAAACATTTAGGCACACCTTGGGGTAAATATGTAATCATGGAGGGTGAATGTTCAACCATAGGGGCACATATTCAATTAAGCGGGTACATTACAGAGAAAAATGTAATCTATAATTAAAAAGAGCTCCAGTATAAATGACCCTGTATGGTGGCTTTTACATAAAGAAACATAAAATAAAAATTGAATTTAGTGTTGATTATATTAGAAATAGGAAAAAAAATACAACCAATTTTTGCACAGGAGTTTCAGTATGGATTCCACAAATGAGTGACTGATAACACAAAACAACAACAACAACATTCAGTCCATGCCCAGAAGAAATTGGTGCAAGAGCATCAATTTGCATGTGTGCCCTTATCTGCACAAGTGATTACTCTTATGCCTAAGTTCCACAACCAATTTTCTATGATAATTTTCTATGGCAAATTCCTTTGCTCGTGTAAACAAGCAACAAACGTTATGACAAATGCAGGTCTCTTTTATAAGAAACATGTCTATAAGAAACATGAGGCTGAAATTAGGCAAAAATTAAGAAACATTTAAGAAACATAGGTGGGCTGAGTTTCAAATAATTACTTGCAAAAACTGTTTTTACTTGTAAAATTTAGATCAAACTAACCAGAAAATAGAATGAATATCCACTACATGCCTCACAAAACCTGAGCATCCATTTTCTTGCATCACAATTGCCTAATCTGGGTTGTTATTGTCATTTGGAAGTCATTGAATTTATGGCACATTTAAGAAACATTTAAGGCTGGATTTGACAAAATATTAAGAACTATCCAGGCTGAAGCCAGAGAGTTTGTTTCTTATAAAAAATATGTGCATTTAATGACAAGTGAAAATTGATCATGTAAGTGCGGGAGAGACTGACTAGAAATCTCTTTGCCAAGTGAAATGGAAGCAATCAAGAAAGCAGCAATACAGTGAGAACAATGAATGGAACAGTCTAGGCTTGAGTAAAACTTTTCAAGTTTACTTGCCAGGCCATTTACATGAGCAATTTTTCATATGACAATTTCTTCAATGATAAGTATACTTGCTCAAAAGATGGCATGCTACATTTTGAACAAGTGTACTTGTCATAGAAGAAATGTAATATGGCCCCCATCTACACAAGCAGATAAAAATTATTATAGAAAAAATTGCTCATGGAACTTAGGCTTTAATTATTTGGAATGGCACGTGCTATCCAAAATTTGTGTATCCAAAATGCAGAGTTTCTTGTTGCTGAAGCATATCAAATGTCTTGTTCAGGGTAAAACAGGTTAAAGAAGAGTTATGAAAACAAAAAGTGACAGTTACTAGTGTTGCAGTTGTGACAAAGAAGTCCCTATTTAGCATGTGCCATTGCACAGTTGAGTGATGTTGACATGGCTGGTTTTTTACTTGTGTGTGTAGACAAATGGCTTGGGGCATGGACTGAAAATTGCAACTATAAAACAATTGGTTGTTCAATCTACAATGTAGACTACTTCCAGTAATAGTGTTGTGTGCTTGGAAGTCAATGTTCTATGGTTACAGTGAAAACAACCCTAAGAAATGAACGCTACCTTTGCACAGCCACCAAGTGAAGTGACAGTCTTGTACAATAAGTAAAGATCTAATTCTTTTCCACCAAAAAATGGAACTCTTTTAAATGCACTTCTGAAACGAAAAAAGTAACTGGTAAAATAAATCTCAAACAGACTTTAATAGTTATTTCATCAATCAAGCTATTAAGCAAGCAAATTATAAGATCACAAATTAGCCTCTGTACAAACAGAAGCTCATATGCTCTGATGAACAAACAATCCAGTGAATAAAATAACCATAATGCTACAAAAATTGTTCCATAAAGTTGTGCAAAATAGCGAATGAGCCTTAAAAATAATAGGATATGTACAAACAGGCAAATAAAGTAAAGAAAAATAATCTAAGAGCCCAACTACTGAATATTCAACTTTTTGAAAGAAAACAAGAAAGAAGTAAATAATGTAGTCTTGAAATTGAAAAGTAGTTCAATTGTATAGCTTTCATTCTGTGACACTAGAACGCTTAGGTATATGACAACTACCAGATGAGAGGATCAAGTCCGAAATGATGAAGTGGAAAGAAGATGTCGACTGGAGAGTTTGGTAGTGGTCTTGAAAAGAGCACAATTGAGATGGTTTGGCCACGTGTTGAGAAGAGATGAAGGCCATATTGTGAAGTGAGCAATGAATTTTGAGGTAGAAGGCAGTAGGACAGTTGGCAGACCAAAGAAGACCTGGAGAAAAGGAGTGGAGGAGGATAAGGGAGAGCTCCACATCAACGAAGAGATGGCAAGGGACAGGAACCAGTGGAGGCGGCTCATATCCCATCCAACCCCATAGTATTGGGAAAGGAAGGGCATAAAATGATGATGATGATGATGATGTATAGCTTTCATTATCTTTGATTCTTCACTGGCATTCAATCTGCCACATTTTAAGAGAATACTTGCTAAGGTAGGTTTAGAAGGAGTAAACTGTATTTTGAAAAGAGTTTTCATTATTTGAGGATAATCTCTGCAAGGTAGGCAGCAAGATTTTTTAAAATAGTAACCATACTTGTAAAATAGAACCATAATATGATTAAAAGAAGTAAATTAACACAGGGCAATTGAGCAAACATGACAATTCCATCCATGACTCAAATTAGTTAAAAAATCAATGCAAAAGTTGAAATTCAATTTTTAAGCAATTAAACAAAACAACCTTAATTGATTTATATGCAAACTTGACAATAGTGTTGGAAGGAATGAAATTCATCTAAGTCCTTTTGTACAAATCACTTTGCAAACTTTCTACTTAAATTTGGCTGCAACATTACAATCTGTAATACACATTATACCATAAACAGTAGTCATGGTAAATGGATTTTAGTTATGGAACAGAGTTTAAGGTAGCTAGTTTATACAATGGAACAGAGTTTAAGGTAGCTAGCTAGTTTATATGGTCATATTACAGTTGAAATTATCATGTTTCCCTTGCTAATGGAGGATTTTTATTTTAATAATTGGCATTGTAATGAAAAGTTAATCAGATATATAAAACCATGATAGATTTTAATGGTTCAGCTATCATCAAACTAGCCCTCATGGGAGCTTATCTATTTCTTTGGATTTTTGCATGGGGGGCTTATTCAAAGGGGACTTTTTGATAGGGGGCTTATTTGAGGGGGCTTTAAAATGTTCCTGGTAGTTGGTCATATTACAGTTGAAATTGTTTTACTAATAAACAATTTCTTTGATGCTACACATACAAGCAACAGGATATTTTTCAAGGGACAGGCAAAATTTGTTAATTGATGACTACTTTTCCTTTCCTAGCTCCATAAAGCACTAACAGACTTTCAAATAAGTACAGTCACATACTTGGGTGGGGGCTTATCTTAGGGGGCGTATTAACAATTTGTAGCTCAAGGGTGGGGCTTATTTGAGAAGGGGGCTAATTTGAGGGTTTATGCAAAAAGCAAATTCTGGCTTGGAGACTGACCAAATGCACAAGCTAGTTTATTTACATAACTAATCAACTTAGCCCCCAGAGAGCACTGTGCTATTTGCACTATTTACAGCTGCATTGGTTACTTTCTTCAACACAAAAATGCTGACAAGTTTCAGTGACTTCCTTTCAATTAAACTTTTGAACAGCAACCAATTCAGAGTGTTAAACAATATTTAGAGTATATGATTGATCATGAATAGGTGGCTGTGCCCCAAGGAGGGCCACTCATTATGTGTACTTTTTTACATTACTTTACATCAAAGCAGATGGCAGTTTAGGCAGAAGTAGCCAGGGATAAATTGCTGGTAGCTGCCTTTTATTCAAAGCTCTGATATTCAAACAAGTCAATCTAGAATAACTAACTAAGATGTTAAAAAAGAAGACATAAACAACAGCCTATTTCTAAAAACTCCTGACAGTCAGAAATCAAAGTTCAATAAAATAAGAATTAAAAAGTAGAATACAACAAACTGCTTATTCTGTATTTTCACTCTTACAAGAAGCCTAACCTTTTCAATGAAACAGGAAAGTCAAATTCCAGCACCAATTCAGACACTGGGATGCTCATTAAGCTCATAAATTACTGTAAATTTCCTTCGCATAAAAAAACTACACAGGAAAAGTTATGAAATATCCTATGACTTAAGATAATTTCCCTATCATTCTAGTTAATTAAAGATTATTTCAAAAAATAGAAATTTCCAGCATAGGCAGAAAGTCCCAAAGAAGTTCCATTCCTTTTTGCTTTAAGGCAGGGGTGGCAGACCAGTGAGAGACCAAGACCTACATTTTAAATTGTGCTACCAAAAGGAGCTAAATCATACACATGGGCTCACAGAACATCACTTCTCACAAGAAAATACTTCATCAAACTCAAAAAATGAAAGAAATACAAGAAGTACATGCTTCAATATGAATATAAGAGCCACAGGTTAGCCAACGCTGCCTCAAAGGAATTAGAATCCCTTGCAAATTAAATTCTAGCAGGAAATGTGAAGTGGTCAAATGTTTGTAAGAAACTATCTGCACGTAGTGATATTGTTGAGGCAATACTATGTCTGCATTTTGAACTTCTCAATTTTTTTACCATGGAAATCATGATTCTTCAAAAAACTNTGAAATAGATGAGTGTTTTTGTCCAAGGGAGCAAAAAAGAACCAGGAATGGACAAAAAGCATTCAAAAACATTGCTTCAAATTAGTGGGCATTTTCAAAAACTGCTGGTTCAAATAACTAGGAGTCCATTATGCTATATTACAAAATGGGAACATTAGACAAAGACAAAAAACATTAAAACTAATAAAAGCAAAGGAACACAAATAGAAAGACTAAATTCTTATGAGCTTACTGCATGACCTAAAGAAATCTGTTACCACAACACAAAAAACTAGTTCAGTAATAAGGTTCTGATATCACACTAACCTGAAATATCTCACAAATCATACACCAATATACTATTTATATTGATGCTTGCAGACATTTTGTAATAAAAAGAATATAGAACTATAGCATATTCATTTTTAAAATTATACTGTACTAAAAATTAGCAATAGAACTCTTTGAAAGTCTGTATCAGCTAATAGTCTACATTTTAAGCGCAAAAAGGACAAACTTAAAGGGAGGAAAACATTTTTATGCAGCACACAAACCTGCTATATTCTAAAATCTTAAAAAATTCATAACCAAAGTGTTGAGACAAAAATATAAAATGGAGCACACAAACTATAGAACTAATATATTTGCTTAGACACTAATGAAATTACCTATGTTCCTTTACTAATACTATTTATGCAATTGTCTACTATGATACACATTTCACAGAAGTAACTAGCAGTACCTAGTGAGACTTAAGATTTAATATGTAGGTTTTGCTAACTTCACCAATTCATCAAACTCTGATTGCTCTATTTTTGCAATTATAGTAAATAGTATTTGTTGCTGAAGTCTAGAAACAATGTCAAAAGTACTAAGGGACTTATCAAAGACTTACAACGAGGATAACAACAGAAGATGAACTATTTAGAAGATAAAAAAGATGAAAATGAAAGTAAGGATAAAAAACCACAAGAAACTGGAAGCAGTTGCAGATTGCCTGGGATAGTAGATGAAGCAATTTATTGATTCATGAAGACACGAGAGAGACAGATAAGTGTAAACAAATAATTGTTTCCTACCCTCTACTTCCGTGAAATTTCTGTAAGTTTTGAATGAACTGCTGATAGTCACGGTTGTAGTTGACAGAATCTCTCACGCGCCTGTCCATTGTTAAATCAGTTGTTTGATTTAGCAGCTCTGCAATACCAAAAAAAGAACAATTGATACAAAGTTGATAATCATAATAACTTGCATCGTATTGATAGTTCCTACCTTCGAGGTAAAGTTAGCATTTCCAAACAAAAGAGTCGCTCGAACACGCTAGGCCAAAAACAAAGCGAACAAAAGCTTGTTTCGTGTTCAAGTCTATCTAGCATCTAATTATAAGGCAATGTCAACTTTCTAACTAGAAGGTCTTTCTCGGTACAACTATTGAATTTGCGAGCAAGAAAGGTAGCTCAAGCGTAAGCAAGTGCGAAAATTTTTAATGTGAATAATGTATTTATGAACAGGTCTGAACAACAAGACCGGTTGTTCCCCTACGAAACAACAGTAACTGAGTGCATTCCACACAAAAGAAGTTGAAAATCCTGAACAATAATAGATGATGAAAATTATGAAGATATGTAAGCTTATGAGGCAAATATATATGTTGTGAAACAAGGTACATTTCAGAACAAGGTTTGACAGGAGCATCGAAACTTGTCTGAAGAACAAATTACCAACACAATAAAAGGATACGAAAATCTCCCTTTTGCCAGCAAGTGGGGGAAATATATGTCCAAAGTAGAGCAACAAACAGCTCAAGGTACATACTTACCGGTGGTACTGGAAAAGGGGGCAATTACTATTACAGGCAACAAAATAACGTATCTACTATGACAAAGGAACACAACATGGCAATAAAGACAACTCAACCTATACACTTTGTGAAGACCAGGCGAGCGCGCTTTTTACAGATGTTTTCTTTGATACTTCCTGGAATCTATGCTTGTTAAACCAAAGAACTGACAGGCGGGTTCTGGGGCCATTTGGTTTTGAGCATTTATCACTACGGTGGGCATTCAATCAATGTAAATAACTGTATGAAGGTTTACTGACCTGCAAGCCATACTCCGTTGCTTTTACTGTCATGGGTTTCAGGGAGGGTAACAAAAGCCCAAGCATATTACTACTTTCAAGAGCTTATGGTTAAACGCCAACTAATGTCCACCACTAATATCACACTTGTCAATAAAATAGAACATTTTCGATTTCAAATAAGAATCAAGCAAGCGGTGAAACAATTAGCTACATATATTAACATCCACCTGGTTTATTTATTTGACAACGCTATGTAAAAAGGGAAAGTTAGGTTTACGTCTCCATTAAATGCTACAAAATTAGAAAGTGGTAATGATGTCTCAACAAGACCGTCAACCTTTTTCAATTTGCTGATGCTGGCGAAATCTAGGGCTTATTGTGAATGGCATAATGTTTCAATTGGCAATGAGGAAAATTAAATCTGGTACGAAATGGAAGCCCATAACTGCATACCCTTACGAGAAGCAACAGAGATTTAGGATGATCGAAGAGCAAGCAATTCAATAGTGTCTTACATGGTAAATTTTTCATTGATGAAGTTGTTGGGAGATAAGGTAGGATACAACCAATAATGTACTATGAAAGAAAGAGTCCCAAGGGCAGGGTGCGCGGGGAGCATGAACAACTGCAATAAATTAAAACGTATACAATTGCAGCAAAAAGTGACTTCTGTTGCATGCCATCCACTCCTGATAATTGTTACATGCAACAAGTTCAAGGTGAAACGAGCAATTTCTAACTAAAAACAGCCACTGGATGTAGTGTTGTTATAACACATTACTGAGTAGCATGACATCTAGTATCAAACGAATACAGCCAAACAGGTGACATACAAACTTACCTTACAGTACAGGCTCTTATCACCGGCAAATTCTGCGCTACAGCTTATGCAAAATGAGACAAGATTATTCGTATTTCATTTATGTAGCACTTCGTTGCAACTCTAAGTCATAACACACAAACTGACTCTGTTTTCGCCTTTCTAACCAACGCTATTTGCCATATTTTACAATTTCGAAACGGCTGCATCCTCTTCAGGTTTGACGACTATTCTTCACGCATCACAGCCACCATCGGTTATTCAAAGGAGACTTTAAAATGTACGGTCTGAGAAAGCTACATCATTACCGGTGTAATTATATCAACTCCAAAGAATAATATCAAGTAGAGTATTGCTGTGTGTCTCTAAACAACTCAACTTACGCCATTTCATATTACAGTACTTTTAATTCTTTAATTTCAAATTTCCCTTTTTGCGGTCCAAGATCAAAATGTGTTTTCTCCCATGTGCCTTTCTCCACAGAGATTTCTGTCAATCAAATGACCAGTTGCTGCGCAGCACCAAAACTTGTGATCGTAGCATAAACGGGAAGCAAAGTTTAGCGATATTATTTTGCTACTTTCTGTAAAATTGATCATTAAAAGTTCCATAGATATATATACCTACTAGAGATGCATAAGAAGGTATAGCCATCTGTTAAATGCCATGAAAACCGAAGAAACCATAAATATATCTAAAGATATTGCGAAACAACAGCAGGTTTGTAGAGTTGAAACTCAGTCATCGTTCACGACGTTTTTCCTAGAATTCAATTCACCCCAAGCAGAACCCGACCGCTGCATAGCTGGTCATGTGATCATAAGTATTATTTTTCGCAACGTTGGCGGCACTGATGGCGGTTGCTCGCGATCGGCATAGTTGTGGAAGAAAATGTCTCATTTCACAGGAAGATGTGCTGCAAAAGACCTCCAGACGCCTTGCCTAAACCCTATGTTCTATCCATTGTGGAGTTCAGTATGCACTTCAAGATCTTCTGTAGAGAAGCTGGCTACAAAAAAGCTTCAACATGGCACGTTATTGACATCCTTCTGCATTTGAGCCATTAATGCTGGAGTTGCTGAGCTAGTCTTCTTCCAAGACATTAAACATATTTTGAAGTTGGATTCTTTTTGAACTTCAAAAAAGATCCAGCTTCAAGGCTTTTAATCTTGTGCTACAACGATGGAAGAAACGTTCAAATTGCTAAATGAAGAAGCAGAGCGAGTTTGTACGGTGTACAGATGGAGGCAACAAAAAACCATGATGTATTTCTGAAGTAGTTTACCAAAGCACTGTTCGAAAAAGGTATTGACACATTTCGATAGGGCATGGTGGACTTGGCATTGCTCAAGGCATAGTGGACTTTGAAGATTCGATGACTTGTGGGTGAAAGTAAGAAAAGATGACATGAATCTAGTTTGCTAAAAGGTAATATAAAATGCGTGCAGTCGATAAAAGCGCAGGGCAAGTGGTGTATTCCAAGACAGGCATAACATTTCATGCTATCAAAGATGGAACTTACGTACCAATAAGTCTCCTTAGAGGCAGCTTTTTCTTGATATCTGAGGAAGTCAAAAGGAATGTCTCTAAATAGAGAAGCAATATTTTGTTTGATACACACTTTTTAGAAGAAGCATGAAGCTGAACTTAGGCAAAAATTAAGAAACACTTAGGAAACATAGGCTGCCTGAGTTTCAAAGAATAACTTGAAAAAACCGTTTTCAAAAGAGAAGCTTTGATAAAACTAGAAATAAAATAGAAAAACACCAATTCCATGCCTCACAATACCTGACCATCTTATAGCTTGCATCACAATTGCCTAATCTGGGTTACTATTGGTGTTTTTGAAGTCTGGAGAATTTAAGAAACAGCTAAGAAACATTCAAGATGTGACAAAATATTATGAAGCATCCAGGCTGAAGGCAGAAAGTGTGTCACTTATAAAAGAACGTCTAGTATAGCTTATCAGAAGATATTTACTGCATGTGGAAATGCTTATGGTGTTAAATATGAATTAATACCAGATTATTATTTATGGATTGCTTATGATATGGTTCGAAATCTAGTGGAAGAGGAGATTGTTGGAAGTCTCAAGTCACTAAAATGCCTGAAGAATATTGTTACAATCCCAGCTTTACTATGTGCACTTTTATCCTTGCTCTATCAATCTAAGTTTGGCGTTTGTTCGAAGGAGGTGCTTAATCGAGTAATTACGGTACTGATAACGCCAGGCTAAGAAGCAATCGACCCCATCGCTTGTTGGCTGTTGAACAGCAAAAAGCTTGGAAGGATGGGAGTCGCTTAGAGGGGGTAAATGTTCCCTTGTTCCCTGCTAAGTTTCCGCTAGCTCCCCGTTCTCCAGAATCTCATAAATGGCCTTCATTGATCACTTATGAAATACAACAGACAACAGACACTAATCGTCAGCTATTGGGATAAGGATCATTACAGTACTCGCGCTCCAATTATGGAACAAAGAATTAGAGACCCATAGAACGACCATCCCTCCTGGAAGAGCAGCTGATATGAGGGAGAGTTTTATGGATAGGTTAGTGGGCTTGTACAACATATCAATACATTCCTATTTTATAAGGATACCAAAATTCTTACTGAGCCTCATTTTTTAAAAATTTTTAGATTGTGAGCCTTGGATTATTCGTACAAAATTGTTCTTAAATACCATAGGTGTAACTTTGCCTGAAGAATTAAAATCTAGTTTTTGTTGAAGCCCTACTTCATGATAAAGCAAAACAAAAGTGGAGAAGAATGATAAAAATTGTACTGATAGTGCAAGAGCTCCTCTTGAAGCAGTATTATGACTCAAATACACAAAAATTCTAAGTCTTGATGAAACTTGAGCCTTGCATTATTCTTAAATTATTCGCAGATTTCAGGGATTTTTAGCCTCAATATTCGCATAAACTTTATTCTTATAAAGAAGAGTATATACACATTTTTTACAAGAAAGAAGTTTTTAAGAAAATGAGGCTCAAATCGTCAAAATCTTAATAAAAGATGGAATTCAAATTTAAGTACACAATATTGTTAACGAAAGTCTAAACAACTCTAGCCAGTATATTTCAGTAAAAGTCAAAACGAATTTAAGAATATCTCAGGTTCAATTTCAGGAAAAGTTAAGAAAATTGAGGCTCAGGCAAAATAATGATTTTCTAATAAAAAGAAAAACGTGTAAGCGAACAGAAGTAGGGCAGTTCTTTTCCTATGGTATCTTGAAA
Source organism: Cassiopea xamachana (assembly GCA_900291935.2). Classification (NCBI taxonomy): domain Eukaryota; kingdom Metazoa; phylum Cnidaria; class Scyphozoa; order Rhizostomeae; family Cassiopeidae; genus Cassiopea; species Cassiopea xamachana. The sequence continues at coordinate 418,693 of OLMO02000278.1, read as the reverse complement.
TTGAATTTGTAAGTTAAAGGGGTTTCTGTATACAGAAGTCTTAAGACATAAACGTAATAATGAGGAGGGTTATGATTACAAGGAAAAGTCCCTCTTGCATTTGCAGATGAGAACTGGCCCATCAGTCAGCGGATAATTGAAACAGTGAACATTAAACAATGTAATTCCTGGAATTAGAGCGATTTGCTGCAAAGAAATAGCTGTAGAATATTTTTGTAATCAGGTACATGACTTCAATAAATTCGTGGGTTATGTTAGAGGTTGCCCTGTAAGCATCTTTTGTCTGTGACCTTTTTTTTGCAACAGTAGTTCACCAATGGTTCTGGGTCTAGTAAGTTGCCCTAAAGAAATACATTGTACTACCGTTTTTGCCCTGCGAAACGGCAAATTTTCAAGGTTGGGGTGACTCAACCCCCATACCCCCGCTTCAGTTTCGTCCCTGTTTGAAGTAGTAAAATAGAGAAAGCAAAATTTCGTTCTTTTACGTCGATATATGGAATACGCTTGCGGCCCAGTTACGTTTTGAATTTGGCCTTCAAGTTTGAGATTTTAATAAGTACGTCGTATGCCAGTTTGATGTAGGTATTTGAAAGTCCAACGCAGTTTGATGTCTATGCATTAGAAATTTCGGGTATCAAAAGGCAATCTAATTGGTATGCTCACTTGATTGTAGTGCCCGTTGCATGTAAACTGAGCAGGTGAAATGAGATTTGGCGTCACGCAAGTTTATTTTGGATGAAACTCATTGGCTAAAAGTTCAAAGAATCTTTCTAACTACTCTTTCTAGGTTGTATATTGCAAAAAGATGAAGCAAAGGTGTAAGTATGCCTAGTTGAAGATAGACTTAAATGCGGTTCATCATGACTTCAACAGTGTAACACAAAATCTTTACTTTAATAACAACTGATAAAGCATGAGCCATATTTTTACCATTTCTTGCGCTTTCATATAATTTCTCTGTTATTCAAGCAATTCGAAATTTAATTAGTTTAGTCAAAAATTGGAATTGATCGGTTGCTCTCTACGTCATTTGCTTCTTAGACTTTTCTCAAGTTTTTAACGGCGCATACTTGGATATAAAGATTATATTTATTCTGCAAGCTCAAAACTTTTTATTTACTTAATGCTACCTTATCCTAAATGGTATGACATTGCTGTTTACGTACTTGTAGTGAAGCGACTGTTAAATCATAGTAATTATGTAGGACAAAATGGGAGAACAAAATTTAATGAGAAGCAAATGACAGGCTATTTCGCAATCGCTTCTAGACACATAATTGATAAAGCTCTAGAGTATAAAATTCTTAACGAAAGAAAAATGATGTCATTAGTTTTACCAATGATTTCTATAGCGATCAACTGTCAGCTACAAAGTCCTTTAGAGTAATGAGAAATGCTATTAACAGAGCAACTGCTTTCAAATGGTTTTAGAATTTAGAATAAAACCAAACACAAAAGGCTAGGCTGTATATTGATAGAGAAAGCAAACGAAGGTTAAATGGATACGCATGGCTCCGCGAAGGAGACACCTGGTTACACATGTAGCGCATTATCGTGCTTTTGTTGAACGGGTGGCGTGCAGTTTTTATACCTGCCGCTTAACATTCTACGTGTATAGGCACCGCGCTATTATTTAACGTTGATTGTTAGATAATATGGTATAGATAATGCACAAGCACTTGTCCTCCAAACGTTGAAGTTAGGTGTCATGGTCCTGGAGGGTTTCCTACTTCTCCTTCTCGTGTATCAAAGTTATATCTCCAAATTTTTCTGCAATTATGTAAGCTTTTATTCTTCAATCTCTGCTCATCAGAGTCCGTCATGATATCAGTTACCATCTACTGTTCAGCGATATCATCTGATGCAAGCCTTGTGAGAAGGTATTCAGAAATTTTGGTAGAAATTCAGTATTAAACACAAATGAGGTTGCCACTTGCAATTTTCTCATGTCTCCTCCACTGCAGAATTCACTCGCTTCAATTATCTAATTATATCTAGGTGCTCCGGAGTAAAGCCAGTGCAAAATCCATCTGATTCGGGAAATTAAGTTGCTATTTCAAAAGCCGTCTGAAATAACGTCCTGTTCTTCAAATTAATTCAGTAGTCCTGGGACACGTTGCAAATTATTAATCTGGACGGCACATTCGGCCCCCTCCTCCCCCTAAACAATGTTGGTTTTTGAGTGAAGTACATGTGGTACCGGAAACATTTTTCGTGCACAATAGCGCCAAGTGTCTCTGGAACAGACCAACATTGTTTTAGGGAAGGGGGTGCATCAAGGCGTGATGGTTAAAATGCTGAGAAAGCTAAAGCTTTTTATAATTTTCTGAAAGTGTCCCAGGGACTTTTGGCAAGTATTGTAGGTACTGCGGAGTAAAGCCAGTATAAAACAAATCAATCTGATTCGGGAAATTAAGTTGCTATTTCAAAAGCCGTCTGAAATAACGTCCTGTTCTTCTAGTTAATTCAGTAGCAAAGAAATCAATGAAATTTTGGTATTTAAAAACGCAATATCAACATGAATTCAAAATAATACCTGACATCTTACAGATAGGTAATGTTTGCTAATCATAGTGATTTCATAACAAGTTAGTACGCATAAAAAAGCATATTAACACCTTGTAACTTCAATCAGAGTTGCAGTACTATCAGCAAATGAAGATCATAATCTACTTCTGCTATGTTCCACATCTGACAAAAACAGTTGAAGAAGCTGTGTGCCTA
>OLMO02000278.1:339559-350420 GCA_900291935.2 Cassiopea xamachana | reverse complement strand
CACCATAACGTAATTGACTTTCAACCAATGCATAATATACAATGGAAAGTTGTGACTGAGGTAGTATATTTTTCAATCTCTTTAAGACATGCTTAAATGTCCACCGTAAGAACATTATGGTATTTTGCATCACGAAATGGTTCTGGTTTGCTTTCTTTCAGTGGTGGTGACATGCCCCCAGATCCGTCGAGAGGCGGCTGAAAACTTTCTGCTCGCTTCACTCACAGGAGGCTCAACTATCTCTTTTGCTCAGGGGCCTCAGATTTCTCTCGGTGGCCCTGCATGTCCACCCTCCCCCTACTCTCTCCAGGGTTGATTCCCTAGTTCATCCAAATCCAAGTAGATTTTAGGGCAGTGGTTCTCAACCTGGATTCGATCACAGAACAGGCGCGTATCAAGGGTGTCCTAGGAATCTGGACCCCTGCCCTTTTCAGCAAAAGAACGAAAGTGCCATTTTTGCAGTGCCCTCTATATATCAAAAGGGCGTTGTGCTTAGATTGAAAAGGCGTGATTCCAAACATCTTTGGGGGCTTCTCTCCCAGCCTCCCTTTCTCCTTCGTTGTCAATGGCAAGGAATTGTACTGAGGATCAATGAACTTCAGAAATAACCATACCAGTAAACATCCCATACTATTTCCTCCGTTTATGAATCTGCAAAACAGAAGTCAAAAGCCGTACCTTCTTTAAATAGTTTTAGTGTGCCCTTTTTATGGATTGAACCAATTTCCTCGAAAGTTCCTAGTTGCACGCCTGCAGAGTAATCGAACTCCAAGGGTACTGCGAGTCAGTTTCAGGGGTTCGGCGGTTTGGTTCACCCTACTCGTATGATTAGTACGATGTTTTTGACTTTGTGTGAAATTCATGTTTTGTTGGTTCTGTTTTTTGAACACAGTAGTTTTGTGTGCAAATGATGGATGGTACAGTTTGTGCACTAATACAATATATAGTTATATACATATGTCTTAAATTTGAAGAATAAACGCACATTTTAGTTTTCCAACTGCAAAAGGTTCGATGATTGTATGTATGGGATTTGTGGGGTTCAGAACCCACTGCAAGGTTAAAGCCACTTTGTTAGGGGTTAAAAGCCACTTTGTTAGGGGTTAAAAGCCACTTTGTTAGGGGTTAAAAGCCACTTTGTTAGGGGTTAAAAGCCACTTTGTTAGGGGTTAAAAACAACTTGGTTAGGGGTTGGGTGAGAAACCTCTAGCAAGACTCTCTTTACTTCATACCATTCCTCTCATTCGCGCTTTTTTCGCGTCTTTTATCGCAGCTCATTTTAATTATTACATAGGAACTATGGACCTTTTATAATCTTTGTTTTGTTTTAATGTAGTTAATTAACCTCGCTTTGTTATCTGTTATGTTTGATTGACCTCGTTTAGAGGGACCAAGGATCAATTGGACTAATGGCTGAACCTGAGTAGTTCGTCTTTTTATACATTGTTTCAGTAATGAAATAACTAGATAGTCACTTCTAGTCATTTGCTAAATTATTTGATTCGAAAGTAACCCTTAGGAAAGTTTTACTGCAATTTATAGGTAGTATATTAATGAGCAGATACGCTTTCTTCTTTTTACTTTGCATTTCATAAAATAGGCAACCTTTGTTATAAAGTGGAAAAATCAAATGAAATAAAAAGAAATGATTTCGTGACATATGCAAAGTTCAAAATTCTTGAGCAATATCATTTCCCATCAATGTGCAATGAAAAATAAATGTATAGGAAGTAAATATCAACAGAGCTTTGAAAGCTACAAAAAAATTCATGCATTTGGTTTTCTTTTGCTTCTTGTATCAGGTCAGTTGAAAGTGCGGTTCAATGTGCTGGAAGACAAGGTCTCCAATTGTTCGCTTCTTTAGCTGGAAATCGCAACAAATCTTGTATGGCTAAGCTTTGAAACTCGTTTTTCCATACTGATCTTTCATTAGTAAAGCTGTTTCTTGTAGGTTCGCAATTTGCTTCGACAGTTGTTCAAGCCTATCATCTAGTACAGCATGATCTGCATGAAAACGAAGACACAATTTCAATATTTCACTTGAATATTTCACATAAACGTTATATTAACAATGAATAATACGCAAACCTTCAGCATTTACATACTCTTGTCTATTCATTTTCATATTAATAACTTTTTGGGAAGAACACTGGCTTTAATTAAGTTATGGTAACGATGCAACTCGGGTGAGAGAGTAACGAAACAAAGTTAAGAAAAAAAGTAGAGAAGAGAGAGTAGAGAAGGAAATGCAAAGAAGAGATAATTTTTCATGAGCGTAGGAGGACGTCAAAATTTTTTGGGGAGGCTGTAAGCATTCTGTAAACTATCTGCCCGAATTTCCTATTTTCCTTTCAGAAGATTTGCCGGAGTGAAACGGATTTCCGCCCAGCTTGGGGGGGGGCTGGAGCCCCGCCGCTTCCTACGCATATGTACTTATTACAACCTTTCAAAGCAATTAAAAACATCATTATCTTTTCTAAGCAAGACAAACGAGTTCCCTTTGGAAATTCACAATGAACGGGAGGTGCTTTTGAGAGCAACTGAGCATGTGCTACATGTAATGGTAGAGAAGAAGATATCTCTGAAAATCATCTTTCTTACTAGTTTGTGTCTCCATTTCATGGTCTATTACTTTTGATTGCTTTTTGCTGGCAAAATGGCACTTTCTCAGCAATTCAAAGGCAACACCAATGAGAAACGTTACAGCACAAGTAATTGCTGAAACTATTATTATTGATGTAAAGCCTTTGTACAAAGCCAGTTCTCCACTTGTGGCATCAATTGTATTTCCAGTTGAAAACTGACAAAGCAAGAAAGAGAAGTTCAAGGAGTAACCAACATATTTACAGCATTTCCTTGTTTTCGAAGACTGCTATCAAAAAATTCTGGCCTTAATTGTCAATAAGTTAATTTGCTAACGCCCTAAGTTAGGTATGGAATTGTCTCTCAGACATCAGGGTTTTTTAAAGAACAATTTAGAACTGCACATAAACTCAAGCGATGTTGCGTTAAATAATTACGTTCTGGTTGCAGATAGGATTGAACTTCCTGCTTTTAGCGAAAAGGGGGTAGATAAATGTTATTTCCTCTAAGAATTCTATTTCTGGTTGTGTTTCGTCTATCATTTCATGCCTAAATTTACAATTTTTACTGCTATTTAATTTCTTACACCTTTGGGCCACTGAATAACAAACTGTTGAATTGTTACAGTTCTTTCGCTAGAACTGTACAAATTTTTTAGAAGTATGCATTTTGCGAGGAACTGCACCTTAAAAAAGCCCCTGTCGGCCATATATAAGGAGGCATCACCTCTGGGTAGATTGAAACGCTCTCTCTTTAATGGTGACAATTTTTTCAATTTTGTTCTTTATAGCTTCTGTAATATAAAGATGCAATATAGGGCTCTAATGTGCATTTATGATTCAGGGTGTTTTTTAAGGTACTGACTGGTGGGACATATGTCCTAGTGGGCCCTTTTGCTTGTTACAGCAGTGAAAAAATATTAATATTTTTGCCCAAGTGGCCTAAGTCAAAATGGCGACCTTTTGATTTTCCTTGATAAACATGCTAGTTTTATAGATGATACTAGCAAACATGGTTGTTTTAATATCCATTTTGATGCTCATGAGCATCAACGGGCATGAAGACCGAGCTATGTTGCGAAAGAAAAGGTGGCCCTTTCATGAACTCGGCCCAGTAGTCAAATATCCGGTAGTCAAATACCCGGATATGTTTCCTTTCTAGCATTATTTATTTACTAACTTGAAATGTTCTATAATATTAAAGGCTTCTTGAAAATAAGCTCCTCCGCAGGATAACCCTTTACATCAAATATGAAGCATGCATTTAATCCCTTACTCAAAATTTTTGCTAAAATACATTACTTCAGACATGTACCTTCACTTTCATTGCATTTATTGACTCTGTGAGTAATCGACTCTCTGCATCTTTGTTTTCTAAGAGGAAGGAACTAATGAAGTCTGCCCATGGTTGAAAGACAGGACTGGAAAACATCAATCCGATTGCAGTATTCGAACTTTCAACATCAGTCTTGATTTCAACGGCGATACCAAATTCTTTGATTGCATTCCAGTAATAATCCAAAACGAGCGTATCCATTAATATTCCTGTGCATGAAAGCTTTTCATATTATGTATGAGTGGTTTGCTGGGATAGAAAATTACTCTGAATTTTTCAATAGGTTTATTGCTTCAAGCTATCAAACTTAAGTACCATTGGAGAATGCACTTTGCTTTGACCTTATGCTATTGGCAATACTTGCACATTTCCACCATGGATGAAAAGTAACATTAATAGCAACAATTAACATATATTAGCTATAACTAGCATATATTAGCATTAAGTAACACATATTAGCATTAATTAACATATATTAACATAAATTAGCAGGTCTTACCACTAATTTTTCCGTCCTTGAAAGCCTTCATCATGTCCGTGGCTTCTTCAAACGCTATTTTGAGAAATTATTTAATTAAATTGCTGTGTAGCAATTAAGAAGCGCATGCACCAGTCGATCATTGACCATACCCTTTACAAATTGCAGTCGACAACGCCCTAAAATGGTTGTGAAGCGATTCACAGCAGTATGCAGTCTGAGCGCAGCCTGGGTATGCTGTACTTGTAGTGGTGGTTTGGTCACATAACAGCAATTGATAATTCAAAGAAGGGCTGAGCCCCCAAAAATAATCCAAAAATTTGAGCCTCCAGAGCCCCCCTCACAAAACACCTGGGTGGAGTGGAACCATTGCTCAGAGATTTTTATAATTCTACATGTCTCTAGTTAACGCCATCCTTGCAATGTCTCTAGTTAACACCATCCTTGCAAATATATAAATCATTCAAGGCTTAAAAAGTAAGATTGAATTAATCAGTAATGGTATGTTTTGAAAGTAAATTAGAACAGCTATCAACATAGAGGGGAAATTGATTGAAGTTAAATGTAAGATGACAAATTGCTATTATCATTAACATGTAAAATGTTGTACCTATTGGCTCGCCCCCTTCTCTGTAGATAATGTTCTCTTCATATGACAAAAGAATCCGACGCAAAAATCCAACCTGCGAGTAAAAGGATCCTTGATATTTTGTCATCAATTGTATTTTCATTACTTGTTGTTTGCTAATTGTTCGACAAGAAGCAATCTGCATGCAGACTAGATCATTATTATTTATGTCAAGCACAGCACCAACTATGGAGATCCAATGTTCATACATTATGAATAAGTACTCAATAGTACCCAGTAGCTTTTGATATTCAGATATGGCAACCCCGAGGGAGGGATTGCAAGCCTACCAAGAACTTGATTGCAAAGAAGAGAAAGCGTTCACTGTAAACACAATTCGTGAGTATTATTCCATTTCAAGTTCAATTCAATTCAACATTGCTCAAGAATTGTGCCTACAAAATTTTCGTTTTCATCATTACTAGCATAGAATTTCAAACAGTAATTATTTTCAAGTCCTGTTATAACTAAGTACGTTTATTGGTTCAATCCAAAGAAGGACATTAAAAAGATACCTTTAAGGATCGTAAGGATGTTTTGCCAGGAAGAGCTGCTGAAGTTAAAGATGAAGAAAGAGAAGCAGTGAGAATGCTACTTGCTGCGATGCCAATGGTTATCCACAGAACTGCGAAAAGTCTACCTTGAATGGAACGTGGAGTTTTATCACCATATCTAGAAGTAATAGAAAATAGTGAGGTATCCCATAGTAAGCTCGCAATTGTGTTGAACTTAATTCACCAGATTTCTCTTTGAAAGCAGGGAAATACTATGCTATAATTGAATGCCTAAAACTCACCCAACTGTCGTCATGGAAACATAGGACCACCATGTTCCTTCGAGAGTCCCACGAATAAATGACTTTGGAAATTCTTCAGGATTTTGGTGTTGGTCCTTGAATGAAAATTTCTAGTCCACTAAGAATTAATAAATACATTTAGAAGGAGAACTTAATAGATTCAAAAGACCAATATCTCTCACGAGCATTATCAAAGAAAATAGCACGAAGAGCATATGTACCTCTTCATTCTGTTAAAACTGGAGCCCATAAATCTTCCAAAAATGGTTACATTGAGTACCACTCTTATCAAAATACAGTCAAATCAGTAATGAATATAATGTCTGCAGGACACAGTATTTCATGCCCCGTGAGAAGTCTACCTTGTCATAAGTGTAGGCAAGGCGAATAGCTTAATATACAAATATTCGGATGTGTTTTGCTATTCAATACTTGAATATTTTTCTGAAAAATATACGAATAGTTGATTAAAAGTAAACTTGATTTTAGTGCACTTTTTACACTGCAATAGAAACTAACTCTTGTCTCCCTTTTAACGACTATTTTTGTAGTTTAGCAAAAGCAAAATAGGATGCCAATATCTAACATAATGAGTCTTGATATCTTATTTCATGTTGTGTTGTATGCTGGTCTACTTCACCCTTCATTTTAAGTGTAATGTGCTTGTTTTCTATCTGAAAACCTGTCATGGCTTTTACGTCAAGTATGATACGTGATTATACTACATATCTAATAACAGCCAAAAAGATCAAATAACATCGCGTGAAGAAAGGAATACGCCAATACAATGGAGCTATGCAAGTATTGTCTTCATCGTCATCTTGAACGATGAAAGAGTGTTAGGTGACTTAAAGACGTTTGACAGTGGGATCTAAATCGTAGTCCCCTCCCCCTCCCTGGTATTTAAAGCTGTTTTGTCTACATTTCATTTTTATAAAAGGGTATCCAACTTAGATCCTTCAGCTTAGCCCCGTCACCACAGCTTCGCTGCCATCTTGTCCGCCATTGCCAAAAACCAAAACGAGGCACCGTAACTTGACTGTTCATACGATCCAGAAAAATATCAATCTGAGGTACGCTGGTTGCGGTTTACTGGCTGATAATTCGTATCTTCTTCTTATTTCCTTGTCTTTATGCCACACATCTCTTTTAATAGCATTATCAATAAACATCATTAGCCAGATTTGCTATTGACCAGCATTGCTTGGATTAGCCTATTTTTTATATTTTCTGTATTATGCTGTTTCCATACACAGAAAGAGAACTTACGGGGTGTTTAAACATCTAGAAGTAGTAGACCAGAAATCTCAGCATGGCACTCTGTTCAGTAAAGCGAGCTTAGTTAATGCCAAAAACGGCATTTTCCTTTTTAAGGTCTTTTAGCAACAAAACTGAGTTGGAATTTTATGTGCTGAGGACTTGAATGCTCTAGCAATGATAAAGCACTTGATTTTTTCAACTACAAATTTCTTTTTATAAGAAAAAGTTTATAAGAAAATGAGGCTCAAATGGTCAAAATCTTAAGAAAGTCTTAAGAAAATTAGTTCCCAAAATTTAAGGCTTTTATTGGCCAAAAATCGATATTTCGTCGTTACTGCATTCAAAATGTTAACGATGGAATTCAAATTCAAGTATACAATATTAATAACGAAATTGTAATAAGTTAAGAAAAAATTAAGAAAATTTTAGGCTCAATTCCAGGAAAAGTTAAGAATATTGAGGCTCAGGCAAAATGATGGTTTTCTTATAAAAAAACGTGTATTCGAAAATATTTGACTTTATTCGAATATTCGAACTGAATATTCGGCATTCGAAATTCCACAATTCATACACGTTTTTTTTATAAGAAAATCATTATTTTGCCTGAGCCTCAATTTTCTTAACTTTTTCCGAAATTGAGCCTGAGATTTTCTTAATTTTTTCTTAACTTTTACTGAAATAAACTGGCTAGAGTGGTTTACACTTTCGTTAATAATATTGTATACTTGAATTTGAATTCCATCTTTAACATTTTGAATGCAATAACGACAAAATACCGATTTTTGGCCTACAAAAACACTTAATTTTTAGAAATTGTGCCTCGTGATTTTCTTACGATATTCTTAAGATTTTGACGATTTGAGCCTCATTTTCTTATAAACTTTTTTCTTATAAAAAAAACGTGTATTCGAATTGCGCACTCTGCTTTTCATGTCTACATTCAGGAATGCCACGTATGAAACAGTAAATTTACAAATCGCATCATTAAGTGCTACATTGGCCAATGCAACGCCTATCTTATTGTCATAAACATTATCTTGCTCCTGAGATGTGAGCAAAGTGCCATGAAGAGATAGAGAAGATGTGTTATAGCATACCAGAAGCCACATTATTATGCCTCCTTCTATTGTCCATAGTGCCACNCAGTTACAATCAACGGCCAAGTTCCGCCCATTGATTGCAGAGTCTTTTCCAAGAATTTCTCTGCTGATTTGTCAATTGTGATGTAAGCAACACCTGGACTTTTTATCAGCTTAACAAATGGGTTTCCAAAATACTTTGTTGATGTTGAGGTGCTTAATGCTGGCAACATGATTGAATAGGCAGAGGAATTGTAGAACCAATTGACTGTTTCTTTCAGAGTCTTGAAAGGCTTGGTGTACACCAAACGTGTGCAGTTGTTGCAGCATGCGCTCATTATCAAGTTCAACAGTGCTTAGAAGGAATAAAAGAGAAAAGTAAAGAAAGAGTAAAAATAGTCTGTTGGTACTACAGAACTTTACCCTCAGCACCAAAAAGCGGCAACATTCTTTTCACATACTGAAAGTTTTTTTCGCCCGACAATCTTTTTCGTCGGATAGTGACCGAAATATGTATCCAGATGCAGTTAATGTGTTAGGATGCGTCTAATTGGCCCCCAAGTGTGACCACTTAGGACCTATTAACGATTGTTTACTTGAAGATTCCTAATGAGAAAACGAACTCTTTTTGTCTAAACAAGACTGGGTTTTGAGCCCTGATGTAAACAGATTACAAAACACTTAAATGAAAAGATGATCTTGCTTGCCCAGTGATCCGAAAATTGTCGTCTGTATATGTTTTGGCGCATTTTGCATAGATGAGTCAATTGGATTATGTTGTCCTATGGACGACTCACAAGTAATTTTAGACTTTTTGTTATTTTTCGGTTAACCTTTAAGTCACTATCCGATATTTTCATACTCTGATGAGTGTCGGACGAAAAAAGCTTTCAGTATGTGAAAAGAATGTTGCTGCTTGTTAGTGCTGTGGTAAAGAGTAAAAGGAGGGATGATGCGACATAGTATGAACACTGCAACAACTTGAAAGTGCAAATTTGGATCAGCTTGCCTATATATGGATAATTTTCAATACATATTGTGACATAAAACTAAAAGCATGTTGTCACTTCTTGGCTCTGTTTGCTCTAATATGTCACTGAAATACTCTTTGCAATATATTTTACTGCTGTAACTCATAGTAATTTACATATGACCGAAGTGAGACATTCCCAAAAGGCTTTTGCGCATGTTGTGTCGCAGTCACCTAGTGTAAGCCATTAATGGCTTACAAGAGCGAGGCTAAAGAAGCTTTTTTGAGGGTAGAAAGATTTCCCTCAAACCAAATTTGCCGACAAAGATGACTTCCCTCGAGCCCTATCACGTGGATTCACTCCCCTCACGATATAACGTCAACTAGCACTATTAATGCATTGCAACTTTGCCGACAAACTAATTTTTTTGAAGAAAATCTTAGTTCAAAGGTGAATCCAGGCTCTCTTCAATTCAGTCGTCCTCCTGTATGGAAATGTGAGACAGGTATTGCCAAAAATGCCTGATATATGATATATGACTTCTCTATGCGCTACACACAGGATTGGCGCCAGGAATTTTCAGACGAGAGGGGTGACTCTTCCGACGAGGGAGCTAAAATACCATTAGCAGGGTACTATAGGTGCTAAAAAAGCTCCGAAAAGAGAGCTTTTCCCCTTCCAACGAGGGGCTAGCATGTTCTGGTCCGAGGGCTATAGCCCCTTATTGCTCTACCCTAGCCCCACCTCTGACTGCACATGGTATGGAAGTGAGTTGAATAAATCTGACCACAATTTGCTGTGATTAACTGTTGCAAATGAATTACGTAACCAAATAAACCAAATGAGAAATGTGACGAGAAGGGGCAATCTACCTGGTATAATGCCATCTACATCTCCATTTGGCAGCGTATACATGTATGGTGCAGCGTTGTGGCTCTGTATTCGTAGCTCAGCATTACAAATGGGTAGTTTTGCATACCACTCTCCGCATGTAAAATTGGCATATATTTGATCAAGGTTACCAACGTATAGATCATATCTAATTCCAAAAAGACAATTACAAGATTGACATTCTGACATTTCTAGAAAATGGAGATCAAATAATTTCACTGCAATAAATTTGCAGCTTATTCAGCATTTGGTCTCAAATGCTACTATAACTACTGCATGCGTAGAAGCTAGACTTGCGACAATAAAAACAAGCAAAATAGGTTCATTACCTTGTTGAACACAACATATTTGGTTTTTTCAGTTCCTGTGTGCAGTTTTTGTCCCCATTGTAGCAAGGTACGAAAAATATCATGAATGCACTAAACACCTGCAAGATTGATATCATTTGTGAACCCTGTTGCCTCGTTGAACTGTGGAAACTTTCTTTCGGAATTTCTCCACAAATCATTATAAAACGGCATAGAGATTAGCACGTTTTGCACAAAATATCCAATGCCCACCACTGCACTTATTTACATTAACAACCCTTGGAGGATGCTTCAACTTTGCATTTAAGAAAACGATCAATAATTTATAGATACTTGAGATATTCATAGCAACTGTATGGTGGACCTATACAAGTATTGTATCCAGCAGGCAGTGTTTTGTTCGTCCGCAGTCCACTTGAGCAAAGATGCTAGTAAGAGATTAAATTATCAACTTTCAGCTGCTTTTGACGTAAACGCGTTTGTTTTGTATTTAGTAATAGATCCACCATAAAAATAAGACCACATTCTTTGC
>OLMO02000278.1:289946-306843 GCA_900291935.2 Cassiopea xamachana | reverse complement strand
AAGCGAGTTAGCAGCTCCCTAAGCTAGGATTTCTGCTGTTCTGTGTTGTAAACTTTATGCTCTTGCGGAGAAGTGCTACACGTGACAAAGTATCCAACATTTTGTTTTGGCTTCAGGAATGCACGATTTGTTATAAAGATACCATGCTTTTTGCTCATTCTCAATATTCGTAACTTTCTATGGTTTTGAGCCTAGGATTTTTCTTAAATTATTCATAGATGTCAAACGTGCAACTTCGTCTGAAAATTAAAGGAATAAATTCAAATCTTTGTTAATGTTATATTTGGTATTTCATCATAAAGCAAATCAAAAGAGCAACAGAATAATGAATATTGTACCGATAGTGCAAAAGTTAATCTGCCAAAAGTACTACAACTCGAACGCACAAAATTTCCAACTCTTGATGAAGCTTGAGCCCTCAGAAGAATTTTCTTGAGTCAAACTGTCTACAATGTCGGGAAATGCCCCTTCGAAATAGAGGAGAGATGGAAATGGACTTGAGTTTGTAGAAATAACTCGAAAAGATATACACTTCTTGTTCCCAGCTTCCGTGAAAGCAGGCAGAGGGGGCAGACGTCATTCTTGCCAGTGGTGTCGTACTAAAACTGTACGAAAGGGGGTTGTATTGTAGGAAATATATTGACCACGCCCTTGACCATGCCCATTTTTGAAATTCTGGCAATAATTTGCTTGCTACTGCTGTACATGCGAAAGTATTGAACGAAGGAGAAAGCCAGCATAGGATTGTAGCATCCTTTTTCTATTGATAGGAGCGTACCTTTCCTATATCCTCCTTTCACAAGTGCATATTCAAGAACTTTTCCAGACTAACAAATGTTTGATAAAGGGAGTTGAACTCTCCCCCCCCAAAAAAAGTCTCGTAATGTTAAGAAAGGGGGCTGAGACCCTTTCCACAACACCACAGACGATACGCCTGCTTCTTGCTGCCAAGCGTAGGCGCCCCATGAGTCTGAACAGTGGTGGTTTTAGAAGCTGTGGGTTCCGGGGTCAAAAGAGCATTCTTCAAGTTCTCCATTGCAGTTGTCGTGCCTCACGGTTGTGCCATGCGCAAGCACGGCTATCGAATATTATCTCGATTTATTGGACATTTTGACGCATCCTGTTTCTACTATAAGGCCCACCATAGGTGGGCCCGGAGAAAAGATTTCAGAATGAAGGCTCTTAGATGGCTGGAAACGCCATCTTGAGATTGGTTTTTGCAGATATAGTGTTTCGTGATAGAGCCAATTTGCTAGTCGTTGCGGACATGCACGCATAAATTAAGAGCACGGTGTATTCAAATGTTTTCCTATGATTTCTTAGGTGCGTGGTCCTTTTTGGATTACCAAAAGTGCGGGGCCTGTGGCCATGCCCCCTGGCCCCCTTAAAACCACCACTAATTATCAAAAGGTGTGTCTCCTACGAGCTCTCCAATTTGGTCTCGATTTGAAAACGAAATCGCGTCGAGAGATACCTTTGCTACCCACTGATCAATGTTGCTACCTTACCATGTGACTTATGACACTGTGGACTGTTTGCATCGGGATAAAGTAAGTGCTACAGGATCCACAATGGCGACTTCTGAGGAGTCAGGAAGCAACCCCAAAGAACTCTCACAGGAGAAATTTGCAGCTAACCTAATAAATATAATCGATAATGCAGCCCTTTCAATGGCAATGGGTGTTGGGGCAGCACTTGGCTTATTTTCAGTCATGGCTGAATTGGATCAACCTGAAAGTTCTGATGTCATCGCAAAGAGAGCTGGTTTGATTGAAAGGTTCATATTTTTTATTCCTTTACATTTGTGTGTACTGTACAGTACAATTAATTAGACTATATTGTCAGATCTCCACCTTTAAAGTTTGGGTGTGGCTGCAAAAGCCACACCCACTTTTAGACATTTCATCTAGAGCCCCCCTTGTTAAAATGTTTAGAAATTACCCCTGATGTAAGGGTATGAAAAAATGCACAAAACAGTCCTTAAGCATAGTTAATAAAAACAAATTAAGTTATTTATGCAAGTAGTAACTATTCAATAGAACATACATTAATTGGCATATAATTCCAGTCCTTGAGAGCTGAGTAATGGCAGCTTTTTCATAGTGCTCAGTCCTATGCTGAGGGATCTGGTGATTTTGGCTTATTGTTAGATGAGAAGCTAGACCTTGGTTTTTGCTTTTCTAGGCAGCTATTTGGTGTCCTATCAAAGCAAGTTATGTTTTCTACTCTCATCCCATGACATACCAAATATCTTTAATTGTGATGTTCTTGATTATTTTTAGTGCCTGAGTTTGGTGTCTCTGAAGGGCAGCCAGCTTTGTCTTTTAAAGCAAATTTACAATAAGTGATAATTTACACTGGTACACACTTCTGCAGTTTTTAATTGACTATTTTCTGAGTTTTTTTGTAGATATGTCAGGGAATGGCTAGCAGTTCTTGTAACTGGGAAGATTATCTTTTATGACAGAGACAGTAAGAAGTATTTTTTACCACGAAATTACATCCCATTTTTGGTTAGTGGCAAAAACAATATACCTGTACTGTCACAAATGATGCTTATGATGGGAGAAACTTACGAGGAGCTATTTAATTGCTTTAAGCATGGTGGTGGAATACCCTACAGCAGTTATAAAAGATTTTATTCCTGTCAAAGTGAACTGTCAAGGAAGAGGTATGAGGAAGAAGTTGTTCAACATTTTGTCCCTTCAATTGAAGGTATATATTTTATCCGTAAATGAAGTATAGTTGGTTTCTCTACACTTTAAATGTACTGTTTCTTCAAGAATACACCACCATGAAATGACCAATGTGAGGCATGTTTGACTTTCAAGGAGTTCATAGTTCAATGATCTCTGCTCAGTGAGGCTTCTTTTTGCTGCAGTTGTTGTGCATTGAATTAAAAGTTTTATGAGCAATATGATTTTGGCAGTATGGCCAGGATCGTAGCCTTAGGGGGGTGGGAGGGTTGCAGCACTCCCAATATTTAGCTTGTCAGCAAATTTGCTGCTCATCAGTAGTGCTCACCAATTTTGTATTGCTAATATATGTAACTCCGGGAAAGTCCTCTTTATCAGTAAACTGGGCTAGATTAAAGTCTATTTGTCTGCAAATTGGGGCTGTGCATCCCACCAACACTTTTCTTTAGATTTGCCCCTGAGTGTGGCCTGTCTCTACAAAGTCTTTGAAATACAAGAATGCATTCTACATTTGTGTTCACATAGTGGAAGTAGATGTATAACAGGGTTCATTATTATGATAATTTTTGTAAATTGCTATACATGATAGTCTCTAATTGTTTATGGCCAGGGGTGTCACAATTAATTTTCTGACAAGAGGACTGACTCTTCCAATGAGGGGCTAAAATACAGTTTTCAAGGCGCTATAAATGCAAAAATCTTCAAAAAAGTAGTTTTTCACCTCCCAACAGGGGGGCTATAGCCCTCCCCAGGCCCCACTACTTCTCATGGCATAATTGAGACTATATTCTAATATGGTATTCTGTTTCACAGGATTGAAGGAAAAACTTGAATCTGGAATCAAATGTGCTGATATAGCTTGTGGCTCTGGACATGCCAGCATTTATTTAGGAGCTGCATTTCCAAAGAGTGAATTTTATGGCTTTGATTTTTCATTTGAAGCTATTAACAGAGCAAAGGATGAAGCTATGAAAAATGGTTTAAAGAACTGCCATTTCAATATTCAAGATTGTGCAAATTTAGACGCAGAATTCCAAGATTCATTTGACTATGTAACAGCTTTTGATAGCATCCATGATCAAGCATACCCAGATAAAGTTCTGCATGAAATTAACAAGATTTTGAAGAAAGGTGGTCTTTTTTCACTATATGATGTATTTGCACACAGTGATGTAGCTGACAATATTGGCCTACCATTGCAACCACTCAATTATGCTGCTAGCCTTTTCCATTGTATGCCAGTTAGTTTGTATTTTGAAGGTGGGAAAGGACTTGGCACTTGTTGGGGAAAAGAACTTGCCATCAAAATGTTAGAAAATGCCGGATTTTCAGATATCAAGGAGATACCAATTCCTAATAATCCTTACAATATGCATTTTATCTCAAAAAAGGAATAATAGACATTTTTGATTGTGGTATATTTAAATGCCTTGATGGTAAATTGTGATCTAGCCATCAATCAACAATTCCAATGTGTATGTTGGAATGTGGTTGTTAGTATGAGTACTTATTTGCTACATGATTTGATGTACACTGAAAACTTATATGTTTCTTGTTTCTCTTTGTATTTTGTAATAGAGGTAGGGTCATGTACAGGGATGTAGCCCTGGGGGCTCAGGAGGCACAGCCCCCTTGTTAAATTTATCAAAGATGTTGGGGGCTCAGCCCCCCTGAATGTTAAATTATTGAAAGTTTTGTCAGCTGTGTATCTTACAACTGAAGTATGTACGAAGGTAATTGGGCTGCTGTTTTTCCCAAGTAACCTTAGGCAGCTTCAGTCCTTTGAAACCGAGTACATTAATGTACAACGATAACGATGCTTATTGTTATCGTTGCGCATTGTTGAACATGGTTGTTGATTATTGGGGTTCAAAAGGAGGCAGCATTAACTATTTATATGGCATTAACTTGCTTGCCATGTGTTAGAGTTAAATCCAACATGGCTTCCAAGAACCGAAAGTCAACAACAGCCAAAAGAGAAGCGACAAGCAGTAGTAGCAATGTAGAGACCAATGGTCCTGCTGCAAAATCAGCAAAGAAGGAGATTTCTAAGGTTGCGGCATTATTTGATAGCCTGGATTACGGACCTGCTCCAGAGAGTGCCGAGATTGCCAAAAAGTGGATAGAAAGTCATGGTTCTGTCTTGGGCCATTTTATAAATGGTCGATGGGTTAAGCCTCATGGAAGGAAGCTGCTTGATTCATTTATTCCCGCAACAGGTATGTAGAAAACTAGATCAAGCAGCATCATTTAAGTACTGTTTAAGAATGATATTTCTTCATTGGCATTTCATGACAATGATGACCAGGCTGACGCTCAAAATATTTTTTCAGCAAATTAACTAATTACATTATACATCAATTATAATAGTTGTTTTACAATAGTATATTAACTCGCAAATTACAATGAACATACTAAGAAAATAAAACAACCTTAAATACAACTAAATCAGCTGACGGGCACATGGAAAAAACTCAAGATAGAGCTATCAAAGCCATGTGCCCAAATATGGCAAGATATGGCCTAAATCGGTTAAATGCCGAGTGTACACGAGCAAAGTGTCAGATGTTAAGTGTGTACTTGTTCTCAGGTACAGAATTATTTCTGTGTGCACTTGAATATTTTACGTGAAAAGTAAAATCAGTTTAGTTTATGTCAGTTTAAGTTAACTGTCATCACACCTTTCAGTACCTGCACATTAGGAAATGGGCGTGACATGTCACACCTATTCCCTAGTGTGCAATAGGATTTGAGACAAGAAAGTTTGAGTGTGCACTTGACAGATTTTGTAGTCAGGCATACTGAGTAGTATGGCATTGCCAGTGTAAGTTAATCTCTTTTATGTAAAAGTTGTGAGAGCAACTCTGATTCTAAGGTGAAAAGCTTGCAAGTACAACACAAGGAGAAAAGGAGGACCTTGACCAGGCAGTGGCTGCAGCCAAAGAAGCATTTAAAAGTTGGAGCAAGCTTGCTCCTCATGTGAGAGCAAGACATCTCTACAGCATTGCCAGACATGTGCAGAAACACATAAGATTGATTGCTGTGTTGGAAAGTTTAGATAATGGAAAATCTATTAGAGAAACAAGGGATGCTGATACACAGATTGTGGCAAGACATCTCTATCACCATGCAGGCTGGGCAGAATTAATGGAAACTGAATTGAGAGGTGTTTTACTAATTTCATTGTTTCCTTCTGATATCTCAATTTGGAATTACTGCTAAAGGATTTCTGTTGATATAGGAGGGTGTAGTTACTATTCAGTAACTATGACTTTAAAGTTATTAATTAATTTCATGCACAGGGTTGCTCTTCAGACTTTCAAGAGACCTTTACAGTAGAAGAAGATTACCTTGAAGCCAGACTGGAAACTTTGCTGCCACCTGCACTATCTTGTCCTCACACTAACCTGCACAGTTTTTTAATATTCGATGCATACATTTGGAGTAGTGGTTGTCTGGCCAAACACTTGAGATTATTTACAGAGATTTTGAAATCTGATCCATAAAAATAATTACAGGAAGTTATGTCAGACCTGCACCATGAATTCTCAAAAATTAATTTCCTTACAGTAGTCAAACTTCCAGCCTGACCTTGAAGTTAAAGAGTCAGATTATCATGTTTGCCGTAGTCAATGGAGTCGTGATGTGGTTGTTTCTAGTCTTGCTGATCTCTAGTAATTCTAGACAATGTTTCTACTTATACCATTTACTTTATGATGCATTTCCCTTTAGAATTATTATGCAGAATGTTCTAGTTTTATAATATGTAGAACATGTTTGACAAATAGAGGTATCAATGAAGCAAAAATACAATTTTTTGTTCCAAGGGTGGAGTCCAGTTGGTGTGGTTGGTGGCATCGTGCCTTGGAATTTTCCATTGATGCTGTTATGCTGGAAAGTTTGTCCAGCATTGGCAATGGGAAACACAGTTGTATTAAAGCCAGCATCATTCACAAGACTGTCTGCACTCCTTTTTGCTGATATATGTGCAGAAGCAGGACTCCCAGCAGGCGTCTTTAATGTTGTCACGGGGCCAGGTTCTTTTGGTAGTATGCTAGCCACTCATCCTGATGTGGACAAGGTTGCATTTACTGGATCCACAGAGGTGACTGTTACATTATACTTTAATGTATTTGTACCTGGAAGCCCCAGTTAAAGTGAGCTTAGTCAATGATTATCTCTTTCAAATCTAGAAGCAACCTGTGTTATCTCTCTTTATTGTTTCTTTTTTTCTTTTTGAAGACTTTGTCATAGGCCTAGGGCAGCGTTTCCTGATTTGATGCAAGCTGTGGTTCGCGGGGGTGCAAGAATCAATCGTGAAAGACGAAGTAAATATAGTTTTTTGTCGCAAAGACTATCAGTTAAGATATTTTTTTCATAACTGGTCACTACCGGCCAGCAAATCCATTAAACAAAAATCACGACTTCTAGAAAACTGCATTTTTCGACAAGAAACGTTGTCCAAATGTCTGCTTTTCATTATGTTTTAAGCCTTTTTTGTTTCATTCAAAACAAGGGGGTGCGAGACTGCCTTCGTCAGGCTCAGGGGGTGCAGCGGTGAAAATGAATGGGGAAGCGCTGGCCTAGGGTCTTTCACCAGCACATCAAGCTATCAAATGAACTTTTCTGAGTAAAAGTTGAGAAAGTTTGACTTAACGCCAGGATATTCCACTTGTTTTGCCTTATTCTTTTAGGTTGGAATGCTTTTACGTAAGCTGACTGCAGGAAGTGGAAAGAAGCTGTCTTTAGAACTAGGAGGCAAATCACCAGTGGTTGTTTTTGATTCTGCAGACCTAGATAGTGCAGTAGAAGGAATTGTCCAAGCAATATGGTTCAATCAGGGGGAGGTTGTTGCAAACCTGTTTATTTCTAGGGCCTATAGGAGTAAATTCAATTTTAGAAGAGCTTTTTATTTAGAAGAACTTCTTAACTTGTTATATGCTATTGCATCCTTTGTCAACATGTAGTTCATGCTAAGAGGTCCTATTGTTAATGCAGATTTGATTTATTTGCTCCAGTTGTACATCAAAGCTGTGGATCAGTAATTTGAGGAAATCTGCAGTTTTAAGTAGGGCACATCTACAGCACACCCCATTATTCTTTGTAATTGCTCCATAAATTGTAATTTTTTATGATGGTGCCATATTAGAACTACAGCCCATACTTGTTGAGAGCTTAAAAAGGCAAAAATGAAGTAAAAAGGCATGTTGTGGTACCAATTTTATCAAAACTTGGGCAAAATTGGACATAAGAGAATGTATGCTCTCAGGATTACATTAGTGTAACAAGCCACAAGAAATGGGCAGTATTTTTATGAGACTATGAATGCGAGCAATTTGTTGAAGTCCATCATGTAGTTCCAAAGAAAGAAAATATCCAATTTTTCTACTGAAATGTAGATTTTGAAAAATTTCCTATTTATTGTGATAGTGTCAGCTATCTAGCTGTATAGCTCTAATTTAATTTTCTATGTTTCCTTGACCTCAGATATATTGTGGGATATGAATATTATGATTATTAGAATTATATAAATTATTACTTTTTTCAAGGTGTGTAGTGCTGGTTCAAGATTATTAGTCCAAGAGACCATCGCTACAACTCTTATTTCTAAATTAAAAGAGCGCATGAAGCATTTGAGGTTAGGCCATTCTTTGGATAAATGCATTGATATGGGTCCAATAGTTGATGATTCACAGAGGAAGTCAATTGATGAATTTGTGCAACATGCAAAAGGTCAAGGAGCTGAGGTGGTTTGAAAGAGCATTCTTATCATATGTGTACCATACTGCTATATCGATAAAACTTCAAACTTATTTTCTGGTTTGGGTGCCAATATAATGAAATTTTTTGTTTTGCCATATTTATAGAAAACATTAAGTACTGTTGTCCTTTAGCTTGTTGCTTGTCAGATGATCAAGAGTTGTTGCAACCTCAGAATTTTCATCATGTTGAGAATGTATGACATTGTAAGGAGCTACACTGAGTTTTCATCATGTTAAGGAGCTACACTGAAGATGTTAAGGAGCTACACTAAAGCATCTTTTGAAATATTACAGTTGGAAGTAAATTTTCTTTCAAAAGTCTTATTTGAGAGCAGGATATATGTATTTAGAATTTTTTTGCACTTATTTTTGTGTTGTTTTTGAATGGTAATGTTAGGAAAAGGCCATGGGGCCTATAGCAAACCCCCAAGAAGGAAAGATTAAGAAAAGGGTTGTTCTAAGCAGATCATTTTAATAACATTTTATTGTTTTAGGTAGATAGATTTGGCAGAGAAGATTGTTTTAAGTAGATAGAGAGATCTTCTTAAACTCTCTTGTTTCTTAATCTTTCCTTTGTTAAGGGCTTGCTATAGTCCCCAAGGCCTTTTCCTCAAATTTTTATATAAAAGTTATGAGTATACAAGTTTGAATAAACAGCATATTTTGCATTGCTTTTCAGGTTTTCCAAGCTTGTGCCTGTATGCCAGACTGTGGCTACTTCTATCCACCCACATTGGTTACCAATGTATCATCAACATCACGAATTGTAGTTGAAGAAGTTTGTATTTTTCATTGCTTTAATTATACTTGAAAAAATATTGAAGTAGTTCTATTAATAGTTTTTGCTTTATTTCAAGTTATGAGAGTATTCTTTGCTTAACCTAGTGGTAGGCCTAGAAGCATCTCCTTTCTTATTGCTGATGTTACAAGACTCATGTGGTCAGGAAAAACTGTGTTTTTAAGGGGGGTCAGAAAATGCCAAGAAAATTTGTCAAAACATGAAGAAACCATCAGGACATTTTATCATGCATGAAAATGATGTCTTTAGTGAATAATAGACAACTTTACGCACTGCATATGTATGCAAAAACAAGCAAAACATTTTTTTTGCTTACAACTTACTAAGTATAGTGTTGACATTGTACTGTTATAGGAAGGTCCAGTCACATCATTTGTAGCACCAGTTGGTTCAGAAGAATATTATAATATTTTTCTGAACCAACTGGTGCTACAAATGATGTGGCAGGTCCACTTTTTGAAATAGGGAAAAATCCTTATTTTTAAGAAAAAGGTCAGGAAAAGTTAGGAAAAAAAATATAAGGCAGAGTGTGTATAAACCCTGTATTGGTTTATTTGAAGTGAGCCTGAACTCAAGTGAAGCTTGGTTTATAATGTTAACTAAGAAATTCAAACCAGTAGGCCACTAATTCATTAATTTGAGATATTTTAGATTCTTCACTTTTTCAAATGTACTCTAAAAATCTTTAGGTGCACATAGTAAATAATGGATTTATTGCCCATTTTCATTTATTATTTCAGAGATTTTATGTTTTTCTAGGTGTTTGGACCAGTGCTTGCTGTGATGACATTTAGAACAGCCAAGGAGGCAATCAGCCTTGCAAATAATACCCGTTATGGCTTAGGGGCTAGTGTATGGAGTGAAAATATTGGATTGGCAATGGAAGTTGCATGCAATATTAAAGCTGGAAGTGTGTGGATCAATAACCACAACTTATTTGATGCTGCATCTGGATTTGGTGGCTATAAAGAGAGTGGATTTGGCAGAGATGGTGGGAAAGAGGTCTGTTTTGTAACATTTCAAGTCTGATTACTTGATGAATGTACTACCTGGGCACATAAAACAAAGCCATTAAGTCCAATTTACTCATGGCTTTAATTGAAAATGCATGCTTTGGAATTAACTTGAATGTAATCTGATAGTTCCTTTTGCACATTTTTGTGTCAACGTGAGAAATAGTTTACTATGGGTAGTCAATATGAGAGACTTGTATGATTATTTTGTTTTGAATGTATGGATTGTTGCATTATTGTTAGGGACTGTATGAATATTTGAAACCAAGTTGGCAAGTGAAGGCAAGACCAGACACTTCAAATTTTGATATAAAGATGTTTGGACCAGCATCCTACCCACCTGTTTTGAGCCCAAATGAAAACCCACTGGCAGGGAATTCGCCAGATCTAAAGTAAGAAAACTTGTCAATATCTATTTTTAACTCTCATGCCCTTGCTACTTACTTTTGAGGAAATCTTGTCCACATTCGTAATATTTGATTTTCTAGCTTGTTGTAGGTATTGAGAAATCAAGTGAAAATCTATGTATTGTCTTTTTTGTGTGAATAGAATTGATCGAACTCACAAAATGTTCATTGGTGGGAAACAAAAGCGGCCTGATGCAAACTATTCTCGTACAGTTCTTAACAAAGATGGAAGAATAATTGGTCAGGTTGGTGATGGTAATCGCAAAGATATTCGTGATGCTGTTGAAGCAGCCAGTGGAGCTCTTTCTGGGTCAGTTTGTCAGTGTTCTCCAATTTAATTTTCATTTTATGTTTTAGTGTATATGTGTGTATATGAGTTGTGTGAATACATAATGAATCATTCTCTACTAGACAAGTCAAGTAAATCTATGTTTGCTATCCCCTTTTTTACATCTGATAAAACGTTTTTTCACTTATCAACATAACTATGTTGAAAGTTGCATCTTGCAAATCATTTAATAAAGTGAATCTTCTACATTTTCTATTTAAATACAATTCTTGCTTTAATTAGGAAAAGGATTATCATTAATATTCTACTATGTACCACATGCTCTTTTCATCTCTTGGTCCTAAATGGGTTTTAACTTTGTGCTATCTCATTCTGTAGTAAGTAATTCCTAGGAATCCTATGGTTTGAGATTTATATTATACCACATATGTACAAGTCTTATCCAGATATAGTTAAAAGTTAATCAGTGCAATGTTACTGATATTTTTTCATCTTTTCTGTCTTATCTGTATATCATGAATTATTAGGTAAAATAGAGCTATTTCACTACTTAAACACTTTGTATCACTTGCAAACTATATTGCCATATTGTTGTTCAATTACAATATAGATCACAAGCTGCACATACTAACATAAGGATAGTTTTTCACTACTAGTAATACTTTGAAAATCCAGCACGATTTGTCTTTTTTCTCTGACCATAGTAGTTAGGGGTTTGTCCTCTGTAAGTGCTTGTACCATTCCCAGCTGGTGTGGTTCTGTACAGAGAATCTCTCATCAGCCCTGAATTGTTTCGTAGTTTCTCTAAACCCCTTTGGTGATCTCCACTTGTGCCTCTCATGCCATGATTTATACTACTTTTATTCATGTTAAGGTATCTTTCTTCCTCCCTATTGTTATTGTGTGAAGTAGCATTTTGATAGCTATATAGTGATCGCCTTCCTTCATAAGATGCTACAGGGGAACGTGGACTTCTACTCATACTATATGAGTGCTTCTCAAAATTCTTCAAATGGGAAGTTTGACCACCTGATGGACTTTGTCTAGTAGGCATTCCTTTGTGAACATCAAGGGCTCTAGCTTTTGGTGGTGCTGGCCTGTTAATAGTATTCTTACACTTTGGTATATGTCTTTCTGCAACTGTTGGATTGAATCTTCTTGTGCAATACTGACAAAGCACATAGTCAGGATTCAAACTAGGTGGTGGTGGTGGAAGATCTGAAGCTTTCCCTCCATTTTCCATGTGAGCTTTGACTTTCTTTGCAGCACGTATTGAGTTTATAAAATCTTCATGTTGTTGCCTCCAATTTGATTTTGCTTTAGGTGTTGACTTTTGACTTTTCTGAGGTCTAAAAAATTTTGCTGCTTCAGTACCCTGTATTCTGTGCTTTGTTGAGTCAAACACCTTTCTCTTTTTTTGTTGGTTTCTGACACAAATTGTATGGTGCTGTTGGATCCTGTTGGAAGCAAAACCTCTTCCACAGTTTGGACAAGGTACTGTATCTAGTGCACTTTCCTGTTCATTTTGATATCCCTCATATTTGGGTACATTTGCCTCTCTTAAACCAGTCATCCTTCTAGAACCTTTTCCAGCACTTCTGTTTCCAATATGATAATCATCAAATGCAGAATTATTTGGATGTGCATCAACAGTAAATGTGGGCTCCTTTCTTTGAAATTCTGGCCTTCGTTGTGGTACTTTTGAGCTCTCACGAGATAAACCTGGTGGCCTTTCTTTTTCATAATTTGAGCTATATGAATCCTGATTTAACAGGGCATTCTTGTTTCCATCACTTAGTGAACTTCTTGCATATGTTTGTGCCCTCTCGTATACCTTCTTTGGCAACACTGATCGTGCTGGATTTGAAGCTGTGCAGGATCTCTGATGGACTGGCAATCTATCTGGCAAGAATGTCCTACCACACACATTGCAGGGTATCAGTTGTTCTTGAGCCGACTGGAAAGCTGCTTCATTCACTTTTTCAAGGTCAACTCTTCCGTATGTACCGATACTGCCGAGTGCTTCATAAGCTGCTGGTTTAGTCGGTTGTTTTCGCCGCAATTTTTTGGGTAGTTTATTATTCTCTAAATGCCACTTTTTCAAACATTGAGGCTCGTGTATTGTTATTGACTTGGTTCCATATTTCCTGCCACAAAGGTAGCAAATTACATAGTTTGGTTCTTTAATAGGCATGTCCTTACGATTTCATTTCTTGTCTTCACCAAAGACGAAATAAGTGCTTCGAATAAATTAAAACAAAGTTGCTTGCAAAGTGATAAAATCCTTGCTTGCCAAGGCCAATTTCTCAAGCACCACAAAATTCAATGTTAACCTTTACGGCAGTGACTGTTGTCAGCAGTCTTGCAACCATCTGCTTTTGTTTCCGAAGATAGTGCCTAGCGATTCATTACTTTTGTGAAATCTGAATCCGCTGTGTCTACATATATGAGTTGACGAGGTTTTAAATTGCGACTACTTGAACTGAAAACTGTTGGTTCTCGACGTCTTTATTCCTTAGCCTACATTCCTTATTGTTGTTGCTGTACCAATTGTAGCCATGGGAACAAAACCCAAACTATGGAAACGTTATCGGTCTATGGTGGTTGAATTCAGATTAATATGCCATTTACCTAACAACATAGAATAATAAAGTTAAAATATTTATCTATTTTTTCACTACATGCAATGGAGCTATGAGCTCAATATTAATGTCCTATTTCAGGGCCGTAATATCCACAAAAACTTTGAGAGGGCTAATTTCTAGCGTAACTTAGTGAACCTTGGCTATCGCAATGACCTACGGTCATTGCCCAAAACAGCTGGGGGTCTGGGGCGCTGTAAGGACCCAGCGGGTCCAGGGGGCGGAGCCCCCGGAAGCTCCAGAGATTTTGCCATCTCTGAGGCCTTAAAATGACTTAGGTTCACGAAAGTTCTCTTTCTGCACGGTAATAGAAAAACACCAGAAATAATTACTGTATAGCCTTTGTCTGCAAGTGCACAGGTATGGCAAATCGCAGACAGAATCACTATCTTCCCGGTAATGTAAAAATGTAAATTGATCAAACCATTTGGGGTTGAACGCTCGCTTCTGCTTCCCTGTGTCTCTCATAGAAAACTTGATTGATCTCGGTTGGAGTGGCTTTTCTGGAAAATCGCCAGTAGATGAAGAGCTCTTCCCAGAATCTGCAGATGCCATTTTGAAAAATGATCTGCTTTCTTTCTCCGCTCATATTTTGTACAAGGAGAAATCCAAATTGTTTTTTCTTTGCATGATGATTCAATTCGAGACTCGGATTGGAAATAGAGATTCGAAATGTGTAATTTTAATAACAATTTTAATAAGTTTCTTTTGTGAATTGAAATGTTCATTTTTTATAGCTTTAAAGCGTCTAAAAATACAATGTCGTTATTAAAACAATTTTCTGCAATATAGAAAAAGTCTGGCCTAAGTGTGGCCAAATTAAAAAGAAAAAGTTTAGAATATGAAGTGAATATACTGTAGTGCCCCCCTAGTAATCTACCATGTGGTTATTGATGTTGATGAATTCTCTGACCTTCTAAACGCAGTATAATTTACATAAAAAAATTTTTGTATCATCACAATTATTGGGGGGCTTCAGCCCCCCTAGCCCCCCAGAAATTACGTCCTTGTATTTCGACATTTATCTTTTACAATAGAATGCCCTGAAATCCGTCAGCCTCTTGGAAGGAAGTGAGGCTACATACATGCAAAAGGAGATAATTTCTTTACTATAGTAACTCAAAGATTTGCAACTATGTCTATCTATGTATTCTGTCGTCGGTTTTTTAGATACAGCTTTCTTTGGGGTGGCAGGCATTAGCAAGTACAGTAGTTAGACATTCTGACGTTTAAGAAAATGTTTGCCGAAGTTTTATGATATAAACTCTGTATTTTGACTGAATGAAGTAAGCTCTGTTATTCTTTGGTTATAGGTGGAGCAAGAGAACAGGGCATAATAGAGCTCAGATTATTTTCTATATTGCTGAAAACTTAGAGCTTAGGCAGTCAGAAATAGCAGACAGATTGAAGGATGAAATGAATACTAGTTTAGAGGAAGCAGAGAAGCAAGTAGAAGTTGCCATTAAAAGATTATTTCACTGGGCAGCGTACGCTGATAAATACGGTGGGAATGTTCAGGTAAGTTTTCTTACTTGATGGGACACATGCTCTTTCAAATGTATTTCAATTGAAAGTTAATTTTAAACTGCATAAATTCAACGGTCTCGCTGCTTTTATTATTTATCATTGCAACGATAGAAAAAATTTGTTGTTTCTTTTGCACCAGGAAACCCAGCATTATGGGACAGTTCTACGAATCCATGAGCCTGTAGGAATAGTAGCGATCGCCTGCCCCGACGATGCACCATTGCTTTCATTCATATCTCTACTTGCTCCTGCAATTGCACGGGGGAATACGATTGTGATAGTACCTAGTGAAAAATTTCCATTAAGCGCAATGGATTTATGCCAGGTTTGATATTTTTGTTGTTTGGTATGTTCCCAGATGCCTTTGTAGAGTATTTTGTTTTAAACGTAAAAAGAAATGTCTCATACAGCTGGCTTTTTTGTATTTTCAAGTTATAGTGCACTACTTTTCACATCTTAAAACTGGAAGTGCATGAACAGCGTGCTATTATTATTCCTTTATGGAATCATTACTTGAGTTTTGAGTAGAAAAAGTATGTAATACCAAAGCTTTGAAAACAGAGAATCCAATACTTATCATTATTTTGATTTGTTCATTACTTTCTTTGTAGCATGTATACTGTTAGAGAACTTTGTTTTGTTATAAATAACCCATTACCCTTGTTTTATACTCTGACGAGGGTCGGACGAAAAAAGCTTTTCAATATGTTTAAAACAGTTGCCACACTTTCGTGCTGTAGTAAATTGGATAAAGTAGAAATCTGCATAAAAGAAACCGTTTTTATAAGAACCTTGAGGTTGAAATTTTATTGCTTGATAAACCTAAGAACCCCAAAGAGGCTGAAATAGGGATGGCTCTTATATAATGGATTTCATGTTGTTGATTTAAAAACTCATGAGTCGAAATTTTCAGAAGCTGTCTGCGCTTTTCAAGTTGCACCACTTATGACAAGCTTATTATACAAGAATTCTGGCTTTAAAGTATTCTCAAGAATAATCAAGAATTCTTGTGCTGAAAACAAAGCATGTGGTGTATATAGGAACCTTGTTAAGAACCTTGTTACAGGCTGGGATTGAAAATATCAATCCACTGATTAAGAACCTATCCAAGCTGCTCAGCAAAAACCTAGGCTCCTTTATTCTAATATATCTTTAAAATTATCCCAATTTATGATGGCTTGTCTTGTTTGTTTACATAAGGTTTTTGAGACATCAGACGTTCCTCCTGGGGTAGTAAATGTAGTGACCGGCAGTCGAGATCACCTGACAAAAATTCTTACTGAACATCAAAATGTCAACGCCGTCTGGTACTTTGGATCTGCTGAGGGAAGCAAATTCGTTGAGTCAACATCTGCTTTTAATATCAAGAGAACATGGGTGAATTATGGGGATTCACGTGACTGGTATGACGACCAGCAAGGAGCAGGGGAAGAATTTTTAATTCGCTCTGTGGAATGCAAAAATGTGTGGCTGCCAATGGGGCATATTTATGCAAATTGAGCAAGAAGAACATTTGTATCAAATCCTATAGGAACGATATGATGATATACATGCGATCACACTTAGAAATTTATATTTGTAATTGATATAGAGTAGTGTTGCTGGACAATGAACAATAATCATTTAGTCATAATGCACTTTCTTACTCATGTATAAATGGGCCATGGGGTTTTGAATTTTTATAAAGGAAAATATCTTAGCATTAATGAAACGAAGGTTTTACGTCCAAACTTTTATCAAGCGCTATCAATGTTAGCAGAAT
>OLMO02000278.1:249321-259731 GCA_900291935.2 Cassiopea xamachana | reverse complement strand
TCAATGATTAATATAGTGTTTGTCCTACTTGCCAAAAGGGCATTTTCTGATATTACAGAGGGTGTGGACTCAAAAAATGTTTCACTAATTCTGCTTGTGTTGTCAAGTCCTCCCTCTCATTGTATGAATAAGTCCATTAACCTATGGCTTATAACATATACAATATCTCTAACATTTAAGGTAGTGAAGGGACATTCAGGCATGCAAGTGGGGAGGGTGCTTCCTTCCTCCATATTTTCAGACTTACCAACTGTGATATGTGATTCATGAGTAGTAGCTCACAGGTGGCAATCTACAACAGTGTAAAAGTCAGCATTCTTGCGTGAGATTGTTTTTTAGGCTTTGGCATAAAGGCATTTGACAACATAAAGGCAGGGCCATTATTCCAGTGGTGTGATGGCATAGCTGTGGCATAGCTTTTTCCTGTTTATTGGCATAGCTTTTCCCTATGCCAATTTTTATTGCTTTCTGAGCATTTCTCTCCTTTGTGTGATGCTCCATCGGCATACACCCATTTGGGTTTTGCAATGCCTATAACAGATTTGGATTGCTTCCCTCCTCTCTTGAGGCGTTGTGTAAAGGGTGGATGTTCCCTTGTATGTGTAGGCCACAGGGTTGACATGTCAGAGCATAGTCCCAGTAGCATTGTTTTGTAGTTGTGTTTGTTTTTTGTCTTTGTGTACTGTGTAAGAGTTTTCTTGTACTGTGTAAGTGTTAGATGTACATAAAAAAATCTCAGTGATAATAGATTAGGGGATCAGTTTTTTATTCTCAGCATAGAGATTAATAAGGAAAACAATTTATATCCTACTCTGCAGAAGGGCGTTTTTGATGCTCTACATGGTGTGGTGTCAAAAACGTTTCTGGGGGTAAGCCCCCAGACCCCCAGTTTCTTCTCATTCCCTTAGCATGCTTTCTTTGCTATAGCCTTCCATGATGTGTGCCTTAACTTCAAGGAAGTTTGCCCCCTGAAAATGGGAAAATGTCTGCCACTGATCTAAGGGGGGACTAGCTTTTACCCACATCTGAGTTACTTCCATTTTACTGCTGCATTACATGCTGTTGGTAACCTTTGTTAGAAATAGCCAGGCAGCCACTGTTTGTACCATTCGATAAACTTCAAAATTTCAATTACCTACACCCCCCAATAATCATCTCATTCCCTGGTGGTGAAATTAAAGTACTCAGTTCCTATAATTTTTCTTTTTTTGGGTGACCCTTAGAATGAAATCTGCCAGGGAAAAGGGGATATTTGTCAGGGAAATGGCAGGGAATAGTCAGGGAAATCCATCTTTCAGATTTGGCAGACACCCTGTAATATTAAAGTCAATAGTACCACATGATTGTGTTTACAGAACTTCATTATCATGTAATTTTGTAGAGATTTCATATTGAAGAAGAATCAGAGAATGTGGAAGAAGATGTTGAAGATGTATGAAAAGTTTTATTTGCTTGTTATTTATAATATCTGTAGCACAATCAATATAGATGAGTATAGGAATAGCAACAGATGGAATGAATTCAAGCAATTTTACTAAATATTTAAAAGGCTAATGTATTCATTATTCTGGCTTGTAACTTCAGTGTTATATTAAGCTTTATTGTATCAACAGGCTCCTGTGATCAACAAAAGTCCTACAGAGTTTCTAGTTGAGGTAGGCTGAAGGGTATCTTTTATTGCACAAATATATTAACCAGACATAATAACAGATTTAGCAGGAGGGGATGTAGGGGGTGCAACACACTCCCCAGTGTTGTCATACCAGTTGGTAAATTCTGCAATATTTTTAAATGGTTCAGAAAACTTCACAATATTACCTGTTTTTTGTAGTAGTAGGATTACTTTTTACAAGTCAAAGCTTGAGATTTCCACATCAAAAAGCTGATTTTAAGATGGGGCTGTAGTGAAGCTGGAAAATGGGCATAACTTCATTATCCAAGCATCTGAAGGGTGTGGTGCCTTTCAAAAACCACACATCCCCCAATAATAGTTTCCTACATGCATTGCTGATAATAACCCATCTGTATTTCCTCATGGCTTGCGATTTGTACTTTTATGTGATGTTGTATTTCATATTTTTTGCACCGTAGACATGCCAGCTCTCAATTGGCAAAGCAGCAGGAGTATTCATCAGTTATCCATTTCATTGTATGTATAAAGTTTCACCTTTATCATTACTGTATTGTTTCTTTAGTATGGATAAGGATAAAGATCTGAATTAATAACTAAGTTATATTGTATTTCTCTCCTGAAATTACCAGGGAAAAGTTTTTAGCTTATTCCTGATTTCATTATTTTTTAAGTCATGTGAGCAAATTTTATTCAAAGATACTTGTTCTTCCTAGATATGCTTGCAAGTATTGTGTTTGCCATAAAATTTCATTTTTTCATTTTTCTATCAGTGATAAGTGTTCGAACTATGGTGCAATTTGTTGGAAGAGAAACCTATTACAAGTAATGTTGCTTGATTTAAACAATCCATTCCTTTATCATATTCATGTATTTGTCTAAAGGTATTTATTTCTTGGTTGAAGAATGAAGTTGATTTCCACCAGTTGTGTGCTTGAAACCTAAAGAAAGCATATTAATTTTTAGTAAAAGGAATTCATTGTCTATTTACAAGTTGTAAAAATTACTGGCTACACCCCACTTATAATTTTTTCTCTCATAGCTGCGATTGTGTCTATGCTCTTTACATCATCATTGGGTGTATTCCACCCTATTGTTCGTTTGCATATCAGAGAATTTATTCTATATTTTATTGAGCAAGACCTCTGTAGAAATTTGTATAGAACTTTTTTCTTATAAGTTATAGGTTTTATATTTTCTTTTGAAATTCCCCCAGAGATGTATGACAGGTTCAAATTGTGGAGCATTCCATAAGTTTCTGATAGCATTTTCTGTAGGCTCTTTGGCCATTATAAATGGCCAAATTACAAACGGCCACAGTAGGGGAGGGGCATTAGTGGAGCATTTTAGTAAAGTGAAAACTAACCTTGCTTGATATAAGGTATTATAGTTTGACAATTTTGGGAATGCTTTTACCTCCATTTTAACTTTAATACAGAAGTCATGCACACGCTGGCTTAACGTTAAGGATCTAGTGGCTAATTACTAAGGCACCTTTTCATTACCTCTGCTCATTCATTTAGTATATTTATAATTCGATTTAGTATAATTATAAAAATACAAAACAGACTTAAAATCCATTCGTGCTGAGGACACCAAGAGACTTCAGACTCAGTTGTAATAGCAAGGGCTCATTTTCTCATTCCTCTTTCAACACTACTTACAGGAGCTTAATTCCTTGTCATCTGCAGCACAAAACAAGCTACCTGCCAAAGTCTTTAACTCTACGACTAAGTACTTAAGTAATACCCTCCCTAGCTGAAAGAGCCTCCACTTATGGAGCCTATCAGTCACCTCGGGGCTGTTCCTTTTGTCTTCAGCCCGAGCATATCTCTATGTTGCATGTCTCTATATTGCATATCTCTATGTTTGCACAATGTATCTAAATGAAGGGCGTTTTGCTCGGCGATATAACTCAGGTTTAAATTTTCTTGCTCATACGCAAAACTTTATGTAGATCTCCCTGGCTATTTTTCTCCTTGTATCACTACCGGGAAAAGCGTCGCCCTGAAATCTATCTTTGTATAGGCGAAAATGTTCGTTATGTCATAGAGGTAACTTTACCCCTTCTAGCAG
The DNA here is from genome assembly GCA_900291935.2 of Cassiopea xamachana. NCBI lineage: Eukaryota > Metazoa > Cnidaria > Scyphozoa > Rhizostomeae > Cassiopeidae > Cassiopea > Cassiopea xamachana. The sequence goes on along the minus strand of OLMO02000278.1, from coordinate 256,025 downwards.
ATATTGTCAAAGACTAGAAAGATGAAATTCGTTAATATCTGTATTAGCTCTCAGGGTATATCAGGTAGCTCCTGAGACTCGTTTCTTCATTGGTAATTGTCATCTCAACTTCGTTATCCCCAAGCTATCTACTAAATGATCTGCACAAAATCTACTACACATTTTGAATGGAGAATAAGCCATGGAGTCAATTGGAGCTCTTAAGCTATTCAATTCATTGTGTTTTGTTGTTATGTAGTGATGTCAGTGTTTATTATACATTCTCTTTGGCAGCCAGCCAAGTACAATTTACTTTGCAGCGAGATTTGTATTTGTTGATTATAATGATGAGGTATTGATGACAGTTGTTTCATTAACATAAAGGATGCTGTTGCTTGTTCAATGAGTATAAACATAGGAAATTATAACGAGTTTTTCATTGTATGAAGGACTTTTCAATTTCATATCCTTTCTGTTTTGATTTTGAATTTGGTCTCATATCTTTTCTAGCAATATATTTTCATCTATCCGTGAAATTTACCAAGAAGAAGGATTGTCGGGATTTTTTAGGTATATATTTAACAACTACTGTTAGTTTTTGGTTTTTATTTTAGTTTTTTGTTGTCTTGAAACATGTTCTTCTTTATTTTGTTTTGATTCATCAATTCTGTTTCTTGTCAATAATATTGTTTGTTATTAGCGGAGTTATACCACAGCTGATTGGAGAGATGATAGCGTTTTGGATTTTACGAACAGTCAGTTATTGCGCTGAGACGTACCTTGGTATTTCAGAGGTATATCTTTATAAAATTTTGTTTCTTTTATTTCAAAAGTTCTTTTGCTTTATATATTAATTTTCGAAGTGATTCTAAAATGTTCCAATAATCAACAATTTAACTTCTTCATTTATTTTCAATATTTCCCACAATCCATCACTTCTGCTTGGAACATGCTACAATTGATAAATAAGCAAGACTCCCTACTAATGGCGTGATAATTTTCTCATCTATTTTGGCAAAACGCTTAACCTAAGAGTAAGTTGTACCTCCGTGAATGATATTGAGGGGATATTTTGATAATGGGTCCTAACTCTGAGCATTTGAAATCATTTTCAAGTTTTTTAATTGAACTTGATAATCCTGAACTTCATTAGATTGAATTGGATGATACCAATTTGGATGAAATTGAATTGGATGGAGTTGAATGTTAGTTTCCCTCAAAAATTTTTAACTGAGATGCGATTCGCTCTCTCTTAATCTGGATCAGGGGCCGGAAACCTATGGCTCGTGAGCCAGACGTGGATCTTATAGTGACCGGATCTAGCGCGTTTCGTTGGACGATGAGTAATAACCAGAAGGGTAGAAAGCATTTTGTCTACCATTGGTTTGCTAGAATTAAATAAAGGTCCTAAAAATTTACAAATTCTGAGACTTTCGTTACTTTATAGTTGAAAATCTTAAGAATTTGGAAGTGCAAGAGTAGAAACTTTCATAGGCTGATCAAATTCTTTACATAATCAAAGGCGCACACATTTACTGTTCAAACTAAGAAAGGTTAAGAAAGCAGTTTGATAAACAAACTGGAAGATTTACGAGCATTAGGCAGTTATGTGGACAGGAGCGGATCCAGGGCTGGACTTTTGGGGGGGCATCTGATTCCTTTTGTTGTCTTTCCAAGTAAGAAGTTTCTTAGCACAATTGTTTGCTATAGGAAATATTACCGTTTGGGGGATGGCTCCCCGCCCCCACTAGATCCACCCCTGGATGTGGCTCCTTGCCCTTTGCGGTTTCTTGTAGACAAGCTGTGCTATGACGCATAGACTTCCCATCAATCTATGGAAAGACAGTACAAGCCATGCGCACATTTACGTGACAAGAATCCTTAGGAACTTTTCAGAATTTTCAAGAACTCCTCACATAGTAATCAGAATTTTTTAATCGCGCAACAGATTTTAAGTTTACTAACAAAGAATTCTGACGTAAAGGTGTTCTCAAGAATTGTCAATAAGTCTTGTGCTGAAAGCAGCGTTTATACGTGTATGGCACGTACAGGCTGGAAGTAAGAATACCAACGTATTAATTGAGAACCTGTGCGCGCTGCCCACGAAAAACTTTGGTTGTTTTCTGCGGATTTCTACTGTATAGTTCAGGGGTGTCAAGCTCAAATATAGAGTGGGCCAAACTTTAAAACTGAACTGAAGCCGCGGGCCAAGGTTGAATAAATTATCCTTTTAATAGGTACCCAAATCAATTTTAAAATGAATACTGAACAAGCAAGACTTCTATAACTTGACAAAATCGAGGTAAAATTCTGAGGTATTTTAATATAAACTCTTTCACAGGCTAATAATAAATTTGAAAATAAAATAACAATAACGAAATCAATCAACGTTCAAGCTTTAAAGTAGCAAAAGAAAGTGCATGAATATGGAACAAGTAACGTTTACTAGTGCAAAATTAACAACAACAACAAATGCGGCGTTAGAGCAGCTCCACCGCTTTATAATACCGGCGGGCCAGCTCTAATGTTAATTTGATATTGCCTCAAGGGCCAAATGAAATTACACGGCGGGCCAAATTTTGCCCGCGGGCCAGAGTTTGACACCCATGGTATAGTTGTTTAGAAAAAATACAAAAGAAATCCTGTATTATTCCATCATTCTCTGATTGATCTTTCTTTCAATAGTTCTCAAGAACTTCGAGTGGGAAGATGTATAACCAAGGATTATCTCAGGTATGGTGAATGGTTACATATCATTAATCGCTGTGTTTGCTTTTAGAGATCTGCTTTTTCTCAAATATATTGTCTGCAAGATGTCTGAAAATCTCTTGCTGCTGAGATTTAACTATCCATGCAGAGCTTGCCACTGTGTTGTAGCTTGGCCTCATATTCTTAGCGGCATTGCGATTTTCAGGAGCGTAGAACCAGGAGCACGATGGAAAATATATCAGTTATTATTTTGCTACAAAGTCAATTTAGCCATTTCGCATTATGACATTGTACTCGACACAATCAAGCGAAAACATTTTTGGAACAAACACTAAGCATCATTTTCAACTTCGTTGCAGCAAAATTTAGTTTCTGTAGTTGATTTTGCAAAATCATTAGATTTTAGTTCTTTTTCTAGATTGTTTTGTAGTTACACCAACGTTCTAGATTGTTTTGCCCTTACCTGCTTGGTATTTCCGATCTTAATGCGTAAACTAGAATAAAGAAGTAAGGTTTGCAAATGAACGAAAAAGAAGATGCAGACGATCTTCATGATGTTTTTGTAAATACATTTTGTGATCTTATTTTTGCAAACTACATTGTTATTAACGAGCATTTTCTAAGTAAGCATTTCTATAGGCGTGCATCTCCAAAATGTCTTGCTTCATTTTCTTGTAGTATATTGCGTCTTTGGCCACATTTCCCTTCTTTTTGGTTACAAACATGATGGCTGTTAATAATACGAGGTGAGTTTATTTTGAATATAAGTTCAATTTGAGAAGGGATTTTTCACTTCACTTCTTTTAGAAGCCTGTCTAACAGAGAAAGCACTTTGCGTAATCCACCTTCTGTACAGTCGATTTAGCAGACTAGAAGGGACTTATTTTTGGTGGGCTTAATTGTATTTTTCTATCTTGTAGACTTGCTATAGGGAATCCTCCAAATATACCGATATTTGAAAATTGGACTGATTGCTGGGTCTATCTCTCAAAAGAGGTAATTTGTGTTGTTTATTTATCATAAATTGTTGATTTTCCCAGTCAATGTGTTACAATGTGTCTCTAGCTATGTTATAGAATGAAATATGAAGTAATCATTATGGACAAATGCCATCCATTATAAGACATTTTGTAAATGTGATACAAAGGAGCTTTAACCAACTCTAAGCTAACATTCTGGACTTAACTTCTTCAAGAGATATTAATGGAACATTTACAATAAAGTTAATATCATCTTTTACAGATGATGTTTAGTATTTGTACTAATGACTTAAGAAAGAAGAGATATAAGTATTTTGAATCCGCATGACGTTTTAGATTAAAGTGTATCACTCTGCCTTGATCTTCTGACTTCATATCAAGTTCCTTTGCATTAATCAGTTTTGTGCCACCTTGCTTTTTACATCACCGTTTTTTGTTTTCCTCAGTCCGTGGGGGTCAACCTCATTCATTGTTTTGATAAATTTGTTTCTCTATCCTGTTTTTCTTCCTAATTTTTTCTAAAATCTATGTTTCCTTGCTTCTTTGGCCGATTTCTTAAAAGTAATCGGCTCAAATTTCATTATCGGCTCAAATTTCATGCCGCTTTTGAATTTCAGCTCTGTAAAAATTTGAACTGATCGGAGATCACTTGAACTCAGCCTGCCCCTTTTCTTGTTACCACTGCAACTGCTTAATCTATAACTAAGCTTGAAAAGCATTTCTTGAAGTTATCTTCTGTTCATTGAGTAATGCAACATCCACGCATACTTCGGGTGTATCCTTTGTAATTTTTTATATGCACCACTTTGTGGAATGGATTTCAAAAATTAAGAGTGATATTGCAAGAAAGTGAGCACTCTTATACGGAATTGCGAAGGAAAGAGGAAACGTCGCTGCTGCATCTTGAAGCTGTTATTTCATTCGAAACTAATCAGATTTGAAGTACTTGACAGATGAAAAGACGACTCAGTCATGTGACCATCATGGGGGCAGCTTTTCGCCTTTGCCTCAGTTACATTTCATCGTTCTTTTATTGATTTTCTTTCCACACGTGTTCACAATCTGTATTAGCAAATTATAGAATAAACTTTTTTAATTATTCCTTTTTGGATATTTCACTTTGAATAACTAACGAGTTGTATAATTTCATTTTTGGCCGTTGATGTTATTATCATAATATTCGAAAATAATTTATTTCCACAGAAACTGCTCAGAAGAGGAGACAGCATTATACGGCGAACATTGCCATTATCTTCAAAAGCTATGTCAACTTTATAGGCGGTGATGATTATTATACTGCTCATCATGTGATTTTGATGATTGCACCAACGTCCGATTGACGTATTGAAGAATTTGAATTCTCAGGACGATATTCAGTAGTGTGATATGGTACTCTATAATCATATCATAGAATGATTGACTGCAAGTTTGATATTTTGCCTAGCTGTGGATATTGGAGATATTTGAACGTGTTTTTGTCAGCATTTTATTATTGCCACCGTATATTTAACGCTTAGCAATTTGAATGTGGTCATATCATTTTAACTCATTAAACTGCAAGCATCCCTGTGTCATTTTTATGCGATAGAAGTTATCCTTAACATTGATACATCACTTTTAGTTATTAGATCTTTGTTATAGGACATTAGGCCTGATTGTCTTGCCATTGTATCAGTGGCCTTTAACTTGTTATTTAGAGGTTTTCTAGCTTCCCCACTAGCGAGAACTGCCCTGTATATGCATGTTAAGAGTAGCATTGTCCCTTAAATGCAAATCAAATGCAATTAAATAGTTAAGAGTAGCGTAAGGGAAACAAAGCAAATTCATGATAGATGCAATCACGAACAAAATTTAAGGGGGTATGGGAATGGGCCACCCCCCAGCCTTGAAAATTTGCCAGGGCAAAAACGGCAGTACAACGTATTTTGCAGGGCAACTTACTGGATCCAGGACCATTTGATTGATCAACTACTGTTGCTAAAAAAGGGTCACAGACAAAATTTTTATAGGGCGAACCTCTGACGCCCCCAAAAACATATTGAAGTGACGTCCCTGCTTTAGTGCCAAGTTTTGAATGATGGTGGCAAAAACTGGCAACAGACGGTATTGTATTTCGTTCTCTGGAGGATCCATTAACATTTTGGGAATTCTACCTTATTCATGAATGCTGTGAAGGTTTTTGTGATGAAATGATGATGGTCATGGTAGGCACTTGAGACTGTTATCGTTAGATGCAAAATCTTTCAAAAGTTTTCTAAGTTGGCAATGTGCTTCTTTAGAGGGCATAGCTGTAGGTTGCAAGAAAGGGCAATCAGAGGTGGAAATTAGGATAATCCATAGTGTCGGGGTTTGGGGGTGTTATGAATCCCGGCCGGGTCTAGAAAGTGGAACCCCGAAAAATTTTTCAAAAGCACTAGTTTCTGCAATAAAAAATAAGAGCTCTCTTGCCAATAGCATTTATTTATTTGGGTTTTTCAGGGTGTCAGAGAACCCAATGTTATAATTATTGGGATTTGCCAAAACAAGCGTCAATGAGCGAGAGGGTCCCGACATTTGACGCTCAACTGGCGAGAATTCCCAAAATTTCATTATTTGGCGCATGAATGTTGTGCAACTTTGTGTTGACTGATTCCTCATTTCGCCCATTCACCAATGGGGAACTGTCGGACATTTTCACACTTTTTGTCAAAGTCTTACTGGTGGTTTCAGTATTTCTGTCGGATCTTTCCTATGTACGACGGCCATCCCACTCCTAGCAATGTCAGCCAAAATGGAGTGATTATGTTCCCTCCCAGGATTGGTGGCGCAATTTGTTGTTGGGGTTTTTGCTTACTGCATAATAGTTAGTTTTGCTCTCCAAAGTGAGGGTAATGACAAGTTTTGTCACTCACATCTACGTTTCCAGCTACATGGTTGATTTTACATCGATTTGGTTGGAGGCACTGGAAATCAACGAAAGGAAGCCTTGAGTTGGTTGACATGTGGGAATGGCAAGTCTTTGGATGTGATGACAAACCACTACACGTGTATTTTGGC
>OLMO02000278.1:199306-215931 GCA_900291935.2 Cassiopea xamachana | reverse complement strand
AAAATTGAGGCTCAGGCAAAATGAGGGTTTTCTTATAAAAAAGAGTAATGTGTACGCCAATGCTTCATGCTGTCAGTTTTGGCTAAAAATGTACTGATAAAGGCTTAGGTTTTCAATGGAAACCCATCATTTGTCTAACTAGATTTGATTCAGAACTTTAGCTAGCTATTTTGATCTTTATTGACACCCAAGAATTATCAGTTTTGTTCTTCAGTTTTCTTACAAGTCCAGCAGTATGTAGGGAAAAGGCTTTGCTGGCACCAGAGCAGATGGAATAATTTCTCTGCTTTTTTTTGAAATTCCAGTGCGATCAATGATTAACAGTTTTGTTGTTGATGAAGCCGCAGTACTAGATCACACATTCTAGTACTGCATTCCCATAATCTATTGTTATGAATAACTGACGCCATGTAGCTCTCTACTGAACGATATGTAGATTGCTCAGCGGTACTAGTTTCGCATTTCTAATACCCCACTTCTTATGAATAGCAACCAGCGGCTGAATTTTGAGCAATATTGTTGACTGGGTAAGTTTATTCTTCAGAATCGAAGCACCCTCTCGATATAAAGAGAGTTTCAGCGACTGCATTTCATTTCTTTCCAAAAGCTGGACTTCCTAGATTTGGCAAATAGTTCAGATAGACAGTGGCGAAGCCAAAGGTCGTGCTTGTCGTGCCCGGCACGACCATAGCATTTTTATCAAAATTTTGTTCTGTGTCACTACCTAGTAACACGTGTTTTCTTAGCTTTTATCGATAAGATGCACTGTCTAAATGGTTTTATTATCCCTGTATCATTGTTGTATCCCACGCTTTTGACGGCCTGTGTTGAGACTGTTGATCGCAATGTGCATTTGTTGTACTTAGTGCCCAAAAGTAAATAGCACGAAATAAGACAATAACTTATTGTAAAATCCTGTGACTATATTGGCTAATATGAAGTCATGTGCTAGCAATGACAATACCATAGTCGTGCCCATCTCTACTAGCACGACGTACAGACATGCGTAGTGCAGCACAGTTTCTTATAGCTCTTTCTCGTGCTAGCCAGCTATCCATGTGAACAAGGAATACTTTGCTTTTCTCACAAAAACAAACGCTTCAAAGAAATGGCTCAGGTCAATGCCCAGTAGTTCATAGATGTTGTTGCACAGCTTTTGCAAAGGCCTTTTGGCTCAAGAAATATCGCAGACCAGAAGCTAACCGTGCAACAACCACGACCAATGCCAGTGTTGACGTTGAAGACAGGGAACAGAACGTTCCAAAAGATTGGTACTCGAAGAAGGGTTGGCTTTGTGGCAGTATTCTTTGAACTATTCTTTTCTGGTGGCCATGCCTGCTCTTTAGACCTGGGGTATCCCATCATGGACGGAAATGGGGTATGGGAACTGAGAAATATTTGTTCAGACGGAGGGAATCACGAGAGGTCGAAGACTCATATTGAGGCTTACAAAATGTGGAAAACATTTGACGTCTCTGAAGGGATTGATGAAATACTATCCAGGGCGGATTTTTTAAGTGACCGGACCACACTAAATATTGACAATTTATTTGTCAATCAATACCTCTTCCTTTCCTGAACAAGAATACGCAATAATATTTGCGGAATATCCACGCCTTCACAAGTTAGGCCACATTTTATGATCTAGCCTACTAGCATAATCAACTACTCTATTTCGTCAATAATACTCACTAAATATATACAAGTTATATACCACATGAAAGGCCCCCTTCTATACGTTCTGAATATGCTAGAAAATTCCAGGTTTTCCTTGGGGGAGGGAAGTTACAACTAAAATGCAACTCACCAACATCCTTGCATTGGCCTTGAATTTACATGCCTCTGTCATCAAATAATCACCAAGTACTCCTCGGTATTACCGAACGATAAAGCTCTATCAACTTATTCTCCCTCTTTTATTCAACCATAATACACAACGACCAAGTATAAGATCACTTATCCACGACACATTGCCTTTTAGGGCCTATTAGGGGGCACGATGAATCTAGTAGTAGCCTAAATCGAGGTAACTATAGGGAGCTCTTAGAATGCTTTTCGAAATTTGATACTGTTTTTGAGCGTCGTTTGCATGGTATGGTGGCTGAGTCAGAAAGGGGTAATGTTTGAGTTTTCACTGGTGTTTCTAGTGATGCATAGAATGACCTGATTGAATGTATAGACTCTGTCATTCAAGATCACATTGATGAGGAAGTAGAGAAGTGCACTTTTCTGAGTGTGCAGGTTGACGAGACTATTGATGTCTCAACTAAGGAGCAGCTGAGTGTGATCATTCGACTTAATAAGAATGATGATGTTGTAGAAAGGTTTTTGAAATTTTACATTCTGAGTTCAGATAGAACTGTTCCCGCAATTAGTGCTATTATTAAAGAGGCACCCTCCAAGCCCCAAGGAATTAGGGGAAACGGAGGTAAAAACGAGAAAAATTAAAGATTATTGTTACAAATTTTGGGGATTCAATTCACCATAAATTGATGTTGCAAACTTATGATGGGGCTTCTGTCATGTCTGGGCACATTTCTGGTGTTCAATCTCTTGTAAGGGAAGATTATCCCTTTGCCTCTTTTTTTCACTGTGCAGCTCACCGCTTAAATTTACTTTTATGTCATTCTGCCTCTTCTATCCCCTTGGTTAGAGTCTTCTTTGCATATGTTGCTGCTTTCAGCACAAATTCTAGTAGTAGTTCCAGAAGGACAAATTTGTTGCATTCAAATGGAATTGATATTCTTAAGCCTGGAGAATCTAAGTGGTATTATTGTTCACACACTAGTAGTGTTCTTTTTGATAAGGGCAAAGTCCTTTTAGGCTTACTGGAGAGGACTATTGAAAGCCCACAAGGCTGGGATGATGCATCCATATCACAAGCCTTTTTGTTTTGCTTTCTAATCCAAGTTTGCAATACGATTTTGGAATAGTCATCACTTCTTTACCTAGTTCTTCAAAATCAAAATACAGACTTCAGTTATGGTGTTCAAAAAATAGCTATTTTTACCGATTTTTGTATGATTTGCTCACTGACAGTGCTTGTAATAATGTCTTCCAATCAACTGTCTCTTTAATTGGAAGGCCATCTTCCAATGCAGATTGAAGACATAATTATAAAAGCCTATATTTTCAGGTACTTGATAACATCAAGTGCATGTTGTCTGAGAGGTTTGCAGATTTTGATAGCTTTGCTTTCTTTGATCTGGTAAATCCTTGCATTTTAAAACAATAGAGAAAAAGAGCGCCACCACATTTGCTCCAATCCTTGAAGAGTAGATATGGCCCTCTAATCCAAGAGTAGATATGGCCCTCTTGTCAACATTAATTCCCTTGAAAATCATCTTCTTTTTATTTACAATGAGCCTGATTTTCACAAAGACATCCCTCTGGAAATATTGCATTATATTTATAAATGTGGCTTGGAAACTAGTGTCCCTGAAGCTATTCAGTTACTAAAGCTAAAGAGTGCAATTTCCATCTCCAGTGAATCTGTTGAGAGATCATTCTCATTTCTAAAGAGAGTGAAAACATATTTTCGCAATAAGATGGGACAAGACCGCCTTGGTTCCTTGTGTCTCCATAAGGATGTCTTCAAGGAAGTTGAAGAGAAAAATATTCTCCATGATAGCATAGTTCAGAACTTTGTAGAGAAGCCAAGGAGATTGAAATTTCGTTTTAAATAGTTGCATGTTTTAATTCTCTTGCGTGGTTAGATGCATCTTCTTCAATGTGGTGTACAGCTGCCAAAATGGAAAGCAGAAAATAGTTTGTTACTCTGTAAATGTTTATTTCTATGAGCTTTATAGGTAGGCATTAACATGGCTGCTATTTTCTGTATTGAACTTATCTCTGGTTATGATGATTTTTCACAAGCATTTATATTGCTCACACTGCCTTGGGAGTTTATGCTTGTACTATGATTATGAAAGTTACCTTGTTACCGATATTAAGTTTTTGGATTTCAGATGGCTGCTTTGACTAAGTTGCTCCAGATATTGAAGTGTATCCATCCCATTCTTTTTGTCCCATATAACTTGACTTTGATGCTTTTGCAATGCACCTCATGGATAGAAGAGTTTTCCCTGTAGTTGGATAAGCTGATGTCTGATTACCATTCAACCTTAAATTGCACATTGCATAAGCCTTATATTGAAAGTCAACGATGTAAAGATACTCTTTTCAATCTGATCTATGTTATGTACATATGCTAGTTATGTATTTGCAGTATTTGGCCTTTGCCATTAGTTGCCATATTAAAGAGCAATGTAAGGGAAAGCCTGTCAACTTGAAAAGGTTATTTGAAAGATGTGTGCAGATGTTGAAGGAAAGTTGATTTGCCCAGTTATGAAATGTTGTTCATTACAGATTTCAAGCATGCATTTAGCAGTCAACAAGATTCTAGCATCTTTAATCTTTTGACATAGTCTTTGGAACCTATTGTCTAATTGCAAAAGTTCTTCAGCATCACACTGCCAATGAGCCTCTGAGTGCTTAGGGACATAACTTCATGGATATTTCTGGGGGGGATGGCTCAAAATTTCTGACTGTCCGAGGTCAATTATCATTTTTCCAATCGATTAAGAGTTTTTATATTGACAGTTTTGTTCCAAAATGCTTTCAGATTTCTCAATTAGATATAGGATTTGGGGTTACATAGAATTCTGATCTAGTTTGATATGGTGTTAAAATGGCATTAAAAGTTCGCTCAACAAAGTAATTAACACTGTCATTTATTACCAAATTGTTTCAACACTTTATTGCATTTTACAAATTATTGACACTTTTTAAACAGACAGTTTTGAATAATGCTACATAGAAGCTACTTCTACCTTTTTTTCATACAGTTTGATTACCCACAGTTTCTAAGTTGCCATGACGCTGATGGGGCTCCTTCTGCTAAAAACATGGAAAATCAAGCAATGGGCAAACCCTTGACGTGGGGCTTGAGCTTAACTCAGTGATCATTTTCATTGAGGACTAATTTGCCTGGCAACTTGAACTTTTCTTATAGCACATGGGGAGAAATTATATTACTTTTTGCAGGAAAATATTCTGCAAAATTCATGTTCAGTTACAAGCCATTGAGATGGAAGGTGAGAGAATAAATCAAGTCCACGTTATTTTGTTTGCTGATGCTAGTATTAGAAGAGCGGATGTCTCTTATCAGGGGTGGCGTGAGAATTTTATCAACTGTGGCTAAATAGTCCGACGGGAGACTGAAACGTAACTGGCATGGAATTAGTACTGCTACTATACATCACTGAAAAGAATTCAAGAAAAGAAGCTGAAGAGATACGAACCATAATGATTACCGCAACATTTGGTAGCAGAGGGTAGTTGGAAGTCATGGCTTGTGAGAGAAATTATACAGAGTTTACAACAGCGACAGTTTGCTTGGAAGTAGAGTTAGATAGACAGCTGTTCGTTGAGTTAAAGAAGTGTGGCGTATTAATGCAAAATGGAGTTTAATGCAAAGTAAGAAAGTTTTTTGTTCGGAAAAGAAGGAGAGAACATTGATTTACATAATTAGGGAGAATAGCTCAAGGGAGTAGTTGCAGCTTGAGATCCAATTAGGATCATCATACGCTGATCAGTGGACACGTAAAAGAGCAAACGCGCATATATATTCACATTTATATTGATAGTTTTGTATTGTAAATGTAGTGTATTCATTCGTATTGCAAGTTATTAGGTAGTGTCCACTGTTTATATCTGTGTGCAAATAGGAGTGTACACAGCCCCCAAGATATTTAGAAGTATTATATAACTTTAGCTACCCTCACCCCCTTAGTATCCGTAAGTCCCAGTATTCAGATATTAGATTATTTTAGATATCGTAAAAGTAGCTTGTAGTTAAATATATTGTTGTTGAGATAAATATTGAGCCTTAAGTTCAATACATTAGCCTTATTTGTTTTTGTGTTGCCTACGGCGTTCTATTAAGGTGTGGTGCGAGTCCGGCACTTAAGGTTAGATTAGTATACAGTCCTCTAGTACCCATCGGTTCATTGTGTCAGTGGAAGATTCTCGACAGTAAAGCATAGGTCCTACCTTGATTGTTTTGCTTTGTTTTTGTGATGAAATATCACACTGATAAAAACTTACATTTTCTTCCTTTTTTCACCCAAGAGTATGGGGATAGTCTTGTGCTCAAAACAGTGATGTGTCAAAATACCTTCTTTTGAGGGGCGCGTTCTGACCAATTGACCAACTATTGTTTATTAAATTGTTACTAAAACAAGGTCACAGAAAATACGTTGGCCAACCCTCTTGTAGCCTTGCTGACGTTTGACCAACTTTCTTGTAAATCTAAAGTATTGGGGGCGCGATGCCCCCTACCGCCCCCCTCTATCGGCACATCCCCGGCTCCAAATCAAAATGTGTTCAGAACATTGTGTTGCAATTTAGCCAACGAGGGTTACTTAGTGTCGCTGTGGAGGCGTTCGCGCAGTTTACTCATAAACATAAACCATAATACTGATTTGAAATGGCGAAAGTTGTAGCAAAGCATAGGTGGACAAGTAAGCTCTGTGTGATAGCTAGAGCAGCAGAAACACTTAGGTATTTCCGCGCATCAACTTTCAATGGCTGTAGTGTTAGCAACTTAGGAAAAATCTGCGTCACTGGCTCGTCCATTGGGTCCAATAAAGTGTTTATGGTGGATGAGCCCCTACTCATTACTGTCAACGGTTTGAGACCAAAGCAGAATGTCACCCTTCGTGCAACTTCAACTTCTGGAGGAAGCAATGATACAATGTTCCAGTCATATGCTCATTTTCAAGCAGATTTGAATGGCTGTGTTAATGTAAAAGATCATGAATCCAAGGGAGGGACTTATTACGGTGTCGAAGCAATGGGCTTATTTTGGAGTATGATCCCATTGAAAAATAAGGGTATTACTGTAATGAGAATGATGCACAAAGATGTTTATGTGCCAGTTAAAAGCAAATTGGAATTATTTGACAATTTTGTTGACTTTGGAGTTGAATCTTTTGCGGATCTTGCTCCCCTTCAGGAATCCGTTTCGCTAATTGATTCGAAATATATCGAAAGATGGTATCTTGCAAAAGATAAAGTATCAAATGAAAGAGTAGAAACAGGAAGACTAAGAGGTGAGGTTTTTATCCCAAAGTATCCAAGGAAATGCCATGGTAAGTATTTAAAAACAAATCACCATATGTGTTTCGGAAAATATAATGCTGGAGAACAAAATAGTGCTGCGCAGTCACACTGGGTAACTACGAAGGAGCTACCGTTTTAGCTTCTGACAACAGGCCCCCCTCGCCTCAAAGAGCGAGGGCAAGGGAGCAAAAGTACCCTTCTTATGCTGTCTACTGATTTAATTTTTTTGCATTTCTTCTTACATTCGTTTCTCTCTTAGGCTTGCACTCCTTTTATCCTCAGGATTTCATGGCTTACCACGAAATGCAATAATGGTTGGGGGCATATGTTTGTGAAAAGTAACCCTTAGATTCAAAATCTGACGCCATTGTGACATTCTCATTTTTCATTTCATTTAGTACCAATCAACCTCAAATACAGTTTTACAAACTAAATAACATCACAGCTAACTACATAAAATGTATACTTACCATACTACACAAAAAAACAAACTTAACTTAAAAAAGACAGGAAAAAAACTCTACAAGATTGTATGTAAGATTGAATGGTTAAGGAGGAGCTCTCTAAATAGATTAACTAATTGAGAGAGAGCCCCCCCTATAAAAACAAGTAAATCCAATGCAAAACAAACATGCTACCAGATGTTTCTCACAACGAGACTCCAATGAAGATATTGAGCAATACGAGCTAATGATGTGAGCTTTCAAGTTGGATCGAACAACTGTGACAGAGCTAGCAACATGGATGAATAGGGGAAGTGTGTTCCAGAGTTTAGAACCAAAATACTGAATTGTTTGAAGACCAAACATAGCAGTATGGTTTTTAAGGGATGTAAATAGATCACCTCTGGTTGCCTGTCAGGTTCCAATCCTGTGAAAAGTTATGTTAGGATGAAAATAGCTGTGGAAGTGAGAAGGGGCTAACTTATTAATTGCTTTATAAGCAAAAGTCAAAATATTTTGGTGCAGAGCATCCTCAAGCTTGAGAATTTTGAATATTTGAAAGATTGGTACTGAGGGAGCTGAGAATCATTCAAATGTGATAAAATGCAGAACTTTCTTCTGTGGTTTGAATAGTGGAGTAAGGTAGGAAACGAAAGTAAGGCCCGATGCTATGAGGTCATAGAGGAGGAATGAAGAAAACAGCGAGTTGTAAAGGTTGATAAGGGCTTGAAGTTGGAATAGTAATGCAGTTTAAAGAAAATGCTAGAAGTTCTTGAAAGCTTTTTACATAGCTCTACTGTGTGATACTTCCAGGAGAGATGCTCATCCATAAGTACTCCTAGAAATTTCACATACTTGTTTCTTTGAATTTCCTGATTACCAATTTTGAGCTGGAAGTTCCCTGATAATTTCTTTTGAGTGGAGTAAAATAATACAAAGTTAGTTTTTCCCATACTAAGAGCAAGCTTGTCTGAGTCAAGCCACAATTTGACATTCTTTAGTTCCTTGTTAAGCTGCCTTGTAAGCAGTGTAAGATCATCTGATTCACAATAAATGCTAGTGTCATCAGCAGAAAGGAAAAAAGAAAACAATTTTGGTGAATTAGGCAAATCATTTATGTAGATGAGAAACAGAAGTGGACCAAGAACTGAACCCTGGGGAACACCACAGGAAATGTTACATAGAGAAGAAGATAGTCCATTCACACAAACAAACTGCTTGCGATTACTAAGGTAGGAATTGAACCGATTTAGTGCAGTCCCCCTGATACCATAGTGTTCCATCTTTTTTAACAGTATGTGATGGTTCACGGTATCAAAAGCCTTTTGTAGCTCAATAAAAATTCCACAGCCTACCCTTCCTTTGTCAAGTGATGATTTGATGGTTTTAGTCAAGCTAATAAGTGCATGGTCAGTTGAGTGCCCAGTGTGAAAGCCAAATTGCATACTAAATATAACTTCACAAACCTCTAGAAGTTTGTAAAGTCGCTGATGCATTGTTTTTTCAAAAAGTTTACTAAAGACAGAGAGGAGAGATATTGGTCTATAGTTAGATGTAATTGAGGCAAGTCCTCTCTTAACGATTGGTACTACCTTGGCAATTTTTGATTTATCAGGAAAGATCCCTGAGACAAAAGATTCATTAATGAGAAATGCAAGATCACTGGATATAGGTACCTGGAGAATTTTTAGTAGCTTCAAAGGGATACTGTTTGGTCCACTAGACTTACCAGGTTTTAAAGACCTGATAAGCATAGATACTTCATCAGGTGTGGATGGTGAGATAAAAAACGATTGTAAATTGGGATTGGATAAATAGTCCAATAGGGATTTAGGAATTCTTGGGATTTGTTTTGTGATACTATTAGCAACATTCTTAAAATATTTATTGAGTTCAGTGGCTATTTTAAAAGGATCTGATAATTTACTACCATATTTATCTTTTACATATGAAATGGTTTCATTATTTCCTGTTTTTATACTAATTATGCCTTTTATTCCTTTCCATAACATTTTCATGTTGTTTTTATATTTATAATAATCAGTGCAAGTGCCCTTTTCCAAACTTCTGCCCCTCCTGCCCTACTATTTTTCCGGTGTCCCTGTATACAGAGCAAATGTATGACTGCAGGCCATCATCAATGATATTATATAAAGCTAGAACAAATAGCTTACCACTGAATGACAGAAATCAGTTCACAGGAGATACCACACTATGCAGGCTATGCAATAGTATAACGGAAGACCTGGAACACTTCTTATTAGATTGTCCAGGTTATAGTGACAAGACAAGCATCTACAACTTTATAATGACCGCATATAGAGAGCACACAGCAAATAATCAATGATTTTTCTTTTTAATTGAGGCACTATTGAAGAAAATATTATACAGCTTATGGAAAAAAAGAAACCAGGATTTATGTAACAAAGCAGGGTGCAACAACAACAATACAATTAGGTTAAGGAGGTGCTGATAGAAATGGCTATACCTCTGTAATTCATCTGATCTTATCCAAAAATGTTTGTACTGTAAAATGCAGTTCAAGTTGAAAAGCAGCAAGTGAGTTGGGAGTTTGTAATTGGTAGAGGTTCTGGGGAGACTTGCAAACTTGACTGCATTTTTCATTGTTCAGCTGTATGCATCATAGAATGCTGGAGATTTTTCCAGATTGTGCTGTTGCTGGAGCTCAGCTGGAGATGAGCTTGCTGTAGTCTCCAGTAGAATCCGGAGGATACTTGGCAACTATGCTTTACCTATTGATTATTGACTAATTTGTTCCAAAACTAATACTTATAACTAACAATACTTAATTAGTTGACTTATGACTAAGGGGAAGTATTCCACTTCCAGAAGAAAATTTGTTGATAAGTCACTATTTTTTTTCCAATATATTTACATTATTCTTTTGCATTTGTGGCCTGGTGTGGTTTCTTTCCTATAACCTTGCTTCAAGAACTATGCTCTATAGCCCTGTGGCTAGCTCTTCCTGACAAGGCCTATACCTCTCTAGTATTGAGACCATGACTTCACAGTGGCCTGGCGAGACTCTTAATTACCTCATTTGGTTGTAAAGCCAATGGCTAGCCCTCCCTTGCAGAGCCTATACCTCTTCCCCTGTGCTACTCCTTTTTTTACCCCAGCCCTCCCTTCCTGATGCCACCCTGTTTTGCTTCCCCCCTCAGAGATACAACCTTGGCTACATCACTTATAATGGGCAGGTAATTTGACAAACCACCTGCTCACCACTTGCCTCAGAAAGATAAACCACCTGCATATCACTTGGCTCAGAAAGATCCTCAGCATAAAGTGGCTAGACAAGGTGCCTGACACCAAGGCCTTCAATCACACCAGCCTTCCAAGCATCAAGACCATCCAGATGCAGTCACAGCTTCACTGGGCTGGATATGTTTGCATGCCAGACAGCTGGTATGGTGAACTCCATGAAGGCAAGTGCTCTCATGGAAGTCAGAATAAGGACTGCAAGGACACCCTGAAAGCATTGCTGAAAGCCTTCAGCCTCAGCCCTGATACATGGGAGCAGACAGCGCAGGAAAGAGGAATGTGGCAGTCAGCTGTCCACAAAGGTACCAAGTCCTGTGAGAGCAACAGGATAGTATCAGGCAAGCAACATAGACAGGCCCAGAAGGAAGTGAAGAAACATCACATAACCATGTCCTTCCCAGTCTGAATGGTTTTATCAGTAGCTAATAATAATGTTCTTTGCCTTAGCTTTGCACTATCCTAGTTTGTTGTCAGTATCAGGTGTCTACCAACAGGGGAGGTGTTTGGGGTTGTCACACTCCTTCAGTCAAAAATTCTGTCTGTAAATCAATCAAATATTCAATTTCTGTCACCAAATTTACTCCATTTAATTGTCCCAAAGTAGTGTGATAAGGCCACCACTTCTTCTCTTTTCTGATACCATTGTGGTACTAAAAAGGCCAATGATTGCATTTATATCAAAAGTAAAGGGTTTGTCCACAAACATTTTCTTGAGGGCTCAGCCCCCAAACCCTTTCTTTTTGTTCTCTCCAATCATGTACTTCTCTGCAATCTGGTTTGGTTATCAAGTTTATCCATATCAGCAGGTTTTCACTATATGCACCTCAGCCCATGTTTACTGGCCAAGTCCATGTCTAAATGGCACGAGCCCATGTTGTCAGCAAATGCAAATCCTACATGTCCTCCAAGATAATTTTCCAGGAAGGGCTGTGGTTAGTTTGATATAGAATAAAATTGCCTTTTTGAGTTCTGTGACATCCTGTTTATGTTGCAAAAATATGCTAGCAAGCATATTTTTATATTTTTATCATATGAAACATTAATACTAGGACATTTTTACCAAAAAGAAGTTTTGACTAACTAACAACAGAAATCTTGACTAGTGAATAACTGGACCCTTTTTACCTGACTGATTTTTAAGTATATCCCCCTTTCTTTGCCCCCAATTTTTGCTGCAATTGTGCAGTCATTTTTTGTTAAGTCATTTTTTTTGTCTTCATAACTTGAGTCAAAATCCTATCTGTGATTTGCTTTGCTCTCTCTTGAATCCTATTCATTTTGCTATTGGCATTTCCATCATGGAGCATCCAAATTAATGGGATTATAGCTGAATTGTGATACTATGAAGGATTGTATCACATACCTCTCTTTCTCTGCATCAATTTAGACTGCATTCTGAGATAATGGAAAAATTTTTCGGCCCACATTTGTGCAAAGTGAATGTATGTGTGTCTTCATGTTAAGATCTTTATCAAAAATCAGACCTTACGTCTTCCTAGATCTAGCTTGAAAGGTTCTTTTTTGTTTTCAAACATCAATAGCACCTGACACTTATGTTTGGTCATTGCCATTTGGTTTTCTGAAAACCACATTGCTATACTAGATGCATTTGTTTTAAGACTTTGTAAGACATTAGAAATTCTTTGTCACACATGTTCAGTGTCCTCTGCATACTTGGATATCTTGGTGCCATTCATTAGAGTATATCATTTATAAGAATATATCATTAGAATATACTATTTATGAGACCAATCCTTGTGGTACTCCAATATTTTTTAGGGTTTGTGCTACTCCTTATAATCCTTGAGTTTAAGGTCTGTTTTTAAGAGTGCTTAGAAACTCCATAAAGGCATGCATTTTAGTAAATGCTCTTGGAAACCTCCTTATTTCCAGCCAAATAGTGTAGAGTGTAATATTGGAAAGAGGACTCCAATTAAAGAAGCTGTGAAATGTGAATTATTGTCAAAAATTCTGCTCTTCTTTAAAGTGAACAAAGTGTTGCTCAAGGAAGCACGCAAAAATACTCCTTAAAATTTTTGTCTGCTTACCATAGCACAAACCCTGTTTATACCCCCAGATATGTTGAGTTTGTCTTCAATTTACAAGCAAGCTACAGATCTGAAGAAGAGCTTCCCAAGTAAATCTATTACATGTAGTTTTGCAATTAGCTTTTGAGAGATCAATCAACGAAGCCCAGCATAAAGTCCCTGGTAGAGAGCCACTTTGCAACTGTTTATGCATTAGGACAAGTTTTTATACATATAGCATGCTGAAGCTACTTAAGGCAAGCTTCTATCACAAGTTAATTTCAATTTACATATGAAAGAAGAGAAACACTATTATATTTTGAATAAACCCTAACTACTACTAGTGCAAATGCAAGTCTTTTATTTACAGGAATCCAACACCAGTGCTTCCACTTGGAAGGAAATTTCCTTTTTTAAGGAAATTTCAACCTTCAGAAGGAAATCAGAAGGAAATCGAATTTAGAAGGAAAAGAAGGAAATTCGAGTAAAATATATGGAATATTAAGGAAATTCGAAAATTCACTACAAAAAGGAGAAAAATATAGTTTTAAGCTGATTTTGTAAGCAACTGCCCACTCGAATTGTAAAAACAAGCTTCCAGAATGAATGAACTGTATTACATTGACATTAAAAACAATTATTATTGCTCTGATCTCTTCTGTTATTTATTGTATGTTCTTATATTTTTAGTATTTCGCTTAATTGTTTTGTTTAAAAAATGCAATAAAATCAACTTTTTTGTTTTGTTCATCAATATTCAAACATATTTAATTTCTTCTTGTGTCTGCGTCAAGCTCAAATCAAAGTAATTAAACAGCAGCATAGCATAATTTACACAAATTATCATTTAAAAATATTTTAAGATATGCACGAAACACTGAGAGCTGTTTACGCGTCATTTTAGGGCCATTTTATCTAATTTTAGGATAAATTTGTTGGCCTCACGGTGGAAGGAAATTGGAAGGAAATTTAGAAATTTTGGGAAGGAAATTTAAGGAAATAATGTCAAAGCTGGAAGGAAATTTTATTTTTCAAAGTGGAAGCACTGTCCAACACCTACAAAAAATTTACACAATCTGCAGTTGCAAATATTTTTACTCCATAATCTAATGTTTCTAGAACTCAAATGGAGTGCTAGAAATTGTCTTTCTTGTGGTAGAGAAGACCACACAAGCTAATCTCTTTATGTTATATAATTAGTGTCTTGTCTTTTGGTGAGAACTATTAGCAACTGCAGATAATGACATTTCTTAGGTTATAATTGTTGCGATTTTCAAAAAGACAGCTTTCATGAATTCTGGACTAAGACTATTTTTTGCTGTATAAATTTCAATCATTAAAACTTGATGATTGTATTTATTAGATAATGAAGCAGAAAAGACCAAAATTTTAAGAAATTCTTAAGAAAAGTACAAGGTGCAAGCTCCAAAGTTCAGTATCTTTTCTTGCCAAAACTTGATATTGCCTCATTCTTTCTTTCAAAATGGTAAAGATAGAATGTAAATTTGAGTTGACATGATTAACAGAGAAAGGGTAACCCATTTTTTCCAGTTTATTTCAAAGAAAGTTAGACAGATCCTTAGAAGATCTGTCTCAATGTTGGGAAAAATTGAGGCTAAGGCAAAAGGATGGTTTCTTATTTAACACTTACGTATTTTGTTTCCTTGAATGTTGCTCGTGTGTTTTGCTATGTATAATATTATTCTTGTTGTACAATTGGCAGCCTGTAGAGGATACATGCCATGATTCTCTTCTACAGGTATTATTGATCTTTTTGGATCTGCAGGAGGGTTAATTTCATTCAGAGCAGCATTACTTGCATCACATGGATTTGCAACATATGCCCTGCCCTATTTTGCTTATGATGATCTACCAAGAGATGCAAATAATCTTGATATTGAATATTTTGAAGAGGCAATAGAGTGGTTTATGGCACATCCTAATGTAAAAGAAGATGGTGTTGGTATCATAGCAACATCATTTGGTGTTTCAGTAGCATTGCATTTGGCCGCTAGAGCAAAGAGCAAAATTAAGGCCTCAGTTTGTAAGTATTCGTAGTTTGAATACTTGTTTTATAACTGGTATTAGACATTAGACTAGAGCTAACGAGCCTCCTTAGTCTGTTGTTGTTTTTCTACAAGTTTATTCAGCTTTGATGAAATTGCTCTTCTCATTATTTTGTACACAGGGTTCATGCTACTGCTTATGATCCTTAGGAACTGCTTTGATTAAAATTGAAAAATTAAACGAACCTACCTGTAGGTGAAGTTTGATTGTAATTCTGTAAGTCATCGGCCGAGACCGGAGGAGCTGTGCGAGACAGTGCGGTGCATGTGAACCAGTCTTTAGAGAAGTAAATGTATCAATGACAAATTAAAAAAGGAAAGGGTAGGGAATAAATTATAACGGGAGGGCACACAGCTCCTCCGGTCTCGGCCGATGACTTACAGAATTACAATCAAACTTCACCTACAGGTAGGTTCTTTTAATTTTCCAATTCTATTACGTCATCGGCCTACCTCCCTGCGGAGCTGTACGAGATTTTAGAGCCGGCATTGAGACATTTACTTTTGGACTATAAACGTGTAATATACTACAAAGTCTCAAACAAATTGTCACTAACAATGGTAGTAATCGCAAACGCATAATGTCAATAAAACATATAGATCATTATCACTGAATATAGACATTTTCTTGAATATACTACGAAACATCAGATTATAAGGCAAACGAATGCGAATTTTAATTGGCATGTACGAGGCAGAGCCAGCGGAAATTAAGGTTCCTAATAATGAGAAATTATCAGATTATTCATGCAAAGACTGGGCCTGTGGAGTACAAGGCCAAATACCATATTTCATAAAAATTTTATAATAATCTTGGCCGAGTACTAATATATCCCAAAGCTTGTAGGTTGTTGACATTATCATGAAGAAGATTGGCGTACAGTGGAAAAGTGTAAGCAGAAACCGCACATCCTTGATTTTAATAGATAAAATTAAAACTGTCTTTTGTAAGCCGATCCTTCAATGTCCAAAGCAGTAATGATAACGATAGTATTGCTATCGTGCTTATGCAAAGTTTCATATAATTCAGCTAAAATGTGCTGGTATCAATAGATAAATATGTAACAGGCCCGTAGGAAGCATTTTTCGATTGGGGGGGCTACTTTCTGGTCATGAAAATTTGGGTAGGATCGTAATATGCAATGACCATAATATGCAGTGCCTACAACAGCTGGGGGTCCAGGGGGCGGAGCCCCCGGAAGCTCACGAGATTTCGCTGTCTCTAAGGTCTTAAAATGGCTTAGGATCCAGAAAATTCAATTAGGATTCAGAATTATTGGGGGGGCTAAAGCCCCCCCAGCCCCCCCGCTTCCTACGGGCCTGTGTAAAGAAGCTTGAACACAACTCCAGATCTTTGGTGTCTTTGGCGAAATTTCTGAAATTTTCTATCTGCATCAATAGTGTATGGAGATGCAATGAACCGTATGCATCCACAAAACAAACATATATGTTTGATAGTAATAGAAGTGCATACGTTACTGTAACTCGTGCCCATATGGCTCTGAACAAGGCATACGTAGGGATATTTGTCATTTGCAACGCATTCCTGTTCTGTTCTAAGCATAAAATATGGAACTTTGCACATCTTGATGGACTGTCATACGATTATTAGCAGTGAAACATTATTACCATTCCGAAGGAGTATACTTTTTTTTTTTTTTTTTTTTTTTTTTTTTTTTTTC
>OLMO02000278.1:137198-150972 GCA_900291935.2 Cassiopea xamachana | reverse complement strand
AGTTTATAATAGATCACCAAACTTCGCTTACTTTTGCTTGCATCGTTCATATTTTTATTGACACCGGGGCTGATTTTCCGCATAAAGAGGATATACATCTTTCAATTAGAGCCTATGCTAGACGTACCGTGACAAGTTTGGCAAAGAGTAAAACTTCGGGTGCATCATTTATGTGTAAAACGGTTGGTTAAATATTACTTTTATTCCATCTACGTCTTGTAAGTACATTTTGGTTTTTAAAAAAGTGTTTGACAATATGAAGTTCACCATCAGTTTGTGTAACCGGATTTTCTAAATAGTGAAATGTATGTGCCAACAACATTTTACTGTTGCTAAAAACCAGTTGCTAGTCTTTTTATTGTGCAACTTTTTTAAAAATTGATTTGACAGCTTTATATGGTTCAGAATAATGAACTATTAAGGCATGAAAACCCCTGTTTTAATGCCAGATTGCATACGCTTTCCCATAAAAACAACTCACTAAATCAGCAGTTTTCTGTTGCTTAGTAACAGTTCATTTTACATGTTGATCATTTTACACGTTGATCATTCGTGGGACCAATCACTATAGCGAGATTGGAAGTTGATTAACAAGGGGACACTTATCTTTGTATTTCTGTTTTTGTGTTTTCATAGTAATGACGCTTCCTAAACGTTTCATTATACAAAAAGACCTTGCCAAGGAAAACAAGATGCGGGGAAAAATGTCTGGGATAATTGGATGCCATTGACATCACGCTTTGTGATTTAATAAGCATTCAACGAAAGANAAAAGACAAAGAAAGCATTACATCTTTTCAGTGCATTGAATTACTTCACAATTTCTAGTAGCGGTTATTTCCGGAATTTTCAGTTTTTCTGGATGATGGCTTCAGTCACCAAGTCCAAGAGAACTAATGGAAATATTCCATTTCGCTTAAGACTGCGTGATTCATACAACCCTCAAACGAACGTAAGCATTTGTTGATTTAGTAAATTGTCCAGCGGTCTGTGGGCATCCCAACTTTCTTTTGGTTCTACCATGACATACTCATCACAGGAATGTACGGACAGAAAACTGCATAATCAATTATTTTTGTTAATAAAGTCAGTTATTCTAATACTCTTAGGAAATTTTAGAGCAACAAGTAGGTCTCAAGTAAATATTTCATCTCTAATCTTTCAACGGGTTTAAGTTTTTCTGGAGATCTCATGGACGCATATACTCTATATACTTATTAATTGTTGTAATGTCACATTACAGTCTTTTATTGTACATTCCCATTTGTTGCATTGAGGCCTCTTACAAGAATCATTGCTTTGTAGCCATTGTTTTAGACTATTACATCGTAAAAAGCTAGTCGGGGTTCATGCGGGCTTTGGGCAGTTATGGAGATTGATAATACCATTTTCCAGGACCTGAAAGGTGTTTCAAAATGGCTATGGAAAAGTTTTGGGTTTTTTGTTTGGCAAAATTATGGAATAACTTAGAATGAAACTTAGAGTCATGTTAAACACTGTATATGTTGTGTTTGTTTATTTTACTATTTATGATATAAAACCTAATCCACCAAAAAATGTCTCAAAATGTGGTATTACAAATGACATTTTTCCATTTTAATGAGGTTTCAAGGTGCGAACGAAAATGTGTTTTATGGTTTTGGATATTCGATAGTTTGGCTTTGGAAAAGTTTTGATAAAAGTAATTTGTGCGGACCACAAATAAACTTACTTGTGATATAATTTCTGTCTTAGAGAGATTTTTCATCTTGCATGGAAAGCTTAAATTTATCTTGCATTGAAGAAAGGTGGAATGCATTTCTATGCGAGC
Organism: Cassiopea xamachana; assembly: GCA_900291935.2. Classification (NCBI taxonomy): domain Eukaryota; kingdom Metazoa; phylum Cnidaria; class Scyphozoa; order Rhizostomeae; family Cassiopeidae; genus Cassiopea; species Cassiopea xamachana. The sequence continues at coordinate 149,162 of OLMO02000278.1, read as the reverse complement.
TCATCAAAGCAGAAAAACGGCCTGAAATAGGGACGAAATCTGCAAATAAGCCATTCATGCCTAATTCGTTTGAGAAGCAATTAGATGCTTATCCAACTGACGATATTTGGAGTAAACCCATTTGGATTGCCCATTTGAAAGTTTGGCTTTCGCCTTCCAAGGTTGGTTCCACAGCTGAGTTCTATTATTTTTACTTATATTTGTTTGAATTGATGAGATAATCTCAACAAATATTGGTATTGAAACTACTACTGCTAATTCACTGCAAGTTAGTAAGGCTAAGTGTCATCTTTCACATAAGAAAACTACTTTGCCTGAACATAAATTTTCTTAATTTTTCCTGAAATTGAGGCTGAGATTTTTAAAATATTTTCTTAGCTTTTCCTAGAATGAACTGGCTAAAACTGGTTACCCTGTCTTTTAAAATCTTGCAAACTCGAATGTATATTCTATCCGTAAAATTTCGAATATAAGAATAGGTTAAGAAAAGAAAACTGAACTTTGACATTTGAGCCTCATGATTTTTTTTAGGATTTTGGACGTTTGAGTCACCCTTTTCGGTCATAGAGGGGGAGATTGCCTTATCTATGCCCAGCTCCTTCGCCATTCACTTGCCTTCTGAACGGTGTAGATTTTAACAATTTAGATCTTGGTTTCCGAGCCTACGTCTGACTGGATGTTCCTGTGTCCCATTAATTAAAATGATTTTGGTTTATTTAAAGTATACTGTGTCATGAAATTTCTTCCATAATGCAACCATTTGAATGCTTTTCATTTAGCTAACACAACTGGTGTTTTCTTTTTCTGATACATAAAGGTCAAGATTTTCGAAAAGTATTGGCGAAATTTACTTCTTACAAACAAGTTTTTTGTATCGGTAGGTTCCAATTCTTTGCATTTCAAGCTAATAAAATCAAGTGTATCAAAGTTTATTTAGTTTTCCTAAGTTTCTTTACTCTGTTGCTATAGCTGTCATATTGCTTGCTACAAATTGCAAACCTCGATGTAGGTTCATGCATGATGCACGTAGTTGCTGGGTGATGTATGTAGTTGCTGGATGATGTACGTAGTTGTTGGATGATGTACGTGGTCATTGGATGATATGCGTAGTTTTTGGATGATGTACGTAGTTGTTGTATGATGTACGTAGTTGTTGGATGATGTGTGTTGTTGTTGGATGATATATGTAGTTGTTGGATGACGCACATTGTTGATGTAAGAGAAAGAAGTACTCATGACTGTTAGTGATTAAGTTGATAGAAACTTCACAATTAAAAAGGACCCACATAAAACACAGAGTTGCAGATAGAAGCAAAGCTGTAAAAGTATTTTGGTAGCTGCGAGTTATCTTTTCATACAGGTAGCTTTGTAAGAAAGTAAGAATTTGGTCAAATTGTATTTCGGAAATTTCATACCTTAGGAACATTTAGTAAAGCCATAATTTTTAGTACTCATAAACACTTAAAAATTGAGCCTCAGCTATAACGCACGGGATCTGGTATATACATTGGCAAGAAGCGCCAGTAATCGAAAATAAGAATTTGTTACCTCCTCGTTTAGAGAAACTTGGGATCGCAGTCTAGAAAGAAATCTTGATGAGACAGCCCCAAATTTTCATTAGTATGATTCGGTAGAGAAAAAAGAATTGTAGCTTTCTCTAACAATATTGGCTATCTAGCCTTTTACTTTCAAGATATATCTACTAATTGCATGGGGAGTTGCACCCTCTTACATTGAATACTTCCATATGCTCCCTCTTCTACACAATTGAATATTTATTGTAGGACTTTTTGGCTATGTGCGGTAGCAATACACCCCCTTTATTTCCCGAGTTTTTTTTTCTGAAATTCACAGTTGATACAACATTTTCTAGGATCCAGCACCTCATATTCCACGATGTACCCATTACAGATCATCAAACACCTCTTCAATTACAAGAGATGAAGGTGTGAGGAAGGTAATTCTCACCAATATGAAATGAATAAAATAGTATATAACTACTTAACTTGTATGAATGATAATGACTAAATATTATGGTTGGAAATCTAAAGGTTTCTTTGGATTGTAGCTTGTCTTATGTAACAATCTGTGTACTTTTTGGTGGTGATTCATCAAAAGCCTCAAGCCACAGGCCTACGCCTAAAGTAGAAATGACGTACTGAAACTATACTCTTGATGTTTTATCTCTTGATTTCACTCGAGGACTGAGACAATGAATTAAGCACTCACTACATATGACATCAACTGAACACTACAATGCATGGTACGTCAAGAATGCAATACACGTTGAAAGGACAACACTTTGCCTGGAAAGGGTGTTTACTACACGCAACAAGACTCCACAGGTACGCAAGACTGAAACACGCAACATGATAACTAAAGTGACACGAAATACAGTACATAACTAAAACATCAAACCCAATGCGTTACACTTACATGAAAAGACGGCTTACTCCTTAGGCCTAATCTCCTTTCGTTCACATGGTAACGTAGAGTGTCATGGAATCTCATCGTCGAAGAGTGGCATCCGCTTCTCCCAGTATCTTTTACCTTCTCTGATGTTATATTATCATTCATGACAAACAGCTAGCAGTTAAATGCCCAAATTTATTTCTACAAATGCTATAATTAAACCGTAACATAGCAAACCAAATGCATACCCAGAGGCACAATCAGATCTTTGTAAATAAATGAGAATTCTTAGAGAAGAAATTCTACAAAAGTATGGAAAACATATCATTTTGTAAATATTTACAATGATATTATCACTGCTTAATGAGATGCTCATCTTTTGCCTCTTTCCCCATGCATCTATCCATGCACTATTTAAACAATAAATTTAAACACTCATCAACTAAATGTCCATTTTTCTCGCTATCACTATTGTCATTACTTTATTTAGCGTATGTTATATTGCAGAAGAATTAGTAGTTAAATTACAGCATATTTAGGCCTGCTGGGAGCCAGGTACGTTAATCCTTATTAAGAAAGATAGTATTATTTCTACTTTGCAAAGTATTAGGTCTATCTCGGTAAGATTCTTCATTTTTGGAACAACTTTCAATGCTTTTCGATGCCTCTTTGATAACCTCTAAAAGATTGCTATCAAGGAGCCTAAATAATTGCTATAAATTGCTAATTTCCTGTTTTCTTGAAATATAAGTATCATGCGATTTGTATAGCATTTTATTGCTGATGACGAAAAGAGAAAATAAATTGTGGGATTTTTCGAATCATCAATGATGTTAATTGAAGTTTTTACTACTGTCTATATTGAGTGTTTTTGCTAGAATGCAGTTGATGCCAGGAAGAGGTTTGTGCAGCTTAAGGAGAAATACAAAGAGCGTCAATCGAATGAAATAGCAGTTGTGAGAAAGAGAATGGTGGAATTCAAGAACACCATCGGTATTTATCGCATTCTTTCCTTTACATTCAACGCAGAAATGAAATTTATTGAAGTCATAGCTTCCAAAGATGCCTTCTTAGGTATGCTTTTCCCTACCATCGCAAGATTATGTATTATATGGCAATGATACTACACAATTTTTTATAAGAATGAAGTTTATTGGAATAATCAGGTACAGAATCGCTGAAACTTAAGCGTAATTTAAGAGTAATATAAGGCTCAAGTGTCGTCAAGGTTTCCAGAATTTTTGTGTATTTGAGCTATAGTGCTGCTTGTAGAGTAACATTGTCACTTTCAATGCAATATTTGCTATTCTGCTCCACTTTTTCATTTTGCTTTTTGATAAAGTGAGACATCACTAAAGATTTGCCTTTGTTTTTCAAACGTAGTTACATCTTCGATATTTAAGAATAATTTAAGAATGATTTAAGGCTCCAAACAGAAAATATTAAGAATATTGAGGCTCAGCGGAAAATTAAGTAATTAATCTTTAAAAAGAGTAAGTATATCTATCAGGTGTGTAACAACAATAATTTAGGAATTTTCAAGGCTAGGGGTCTATTCTATGAAAAAGGGTACATCAAAACTATTTAAAAGAAAATACAGCCTGTGAACATTGTTTTTTAAATCTATTAGTGGAGGAAGTCCAATGGGAGGCTTACTGATCACGTGGGTCTGAAGACTAATGATTGTTATTGCTAATTCTTATCATGGTAAGGGAAGAAAAGGAGGCCGGGGGGCAAAGACCCCGCAAAATGTTAAGAATCCTGTCCTTTCATCTTAGAAACGTCAAGTAAACCAACCTGGTCATGATGAATAGCAATTTATACGGGACAAATACGCTACTTAGACGGGACAATTAAACTACTTAGAAAGCGTTTATAAGCACCCTTTGTGATATAGAGAGGGCACTACAAAAGGGGCACTTTTGTTCATTCGCTGAAAAGGGGAGGGGTCTAGACCCCCAGAATCCCCCTAGTTGCGCGCCTGTCTATGGTGCTCTGTAAGCCAATTTTGTCCTACCCCTGCCGTGTAGTTCAGTGCTATAGGACACAACCGTACACAGTCCTTCAAAAACACAAGACCGACGTTAAAGAGCTGGTCATGTACGTTTTAAGGCCATAAAATCGTCAGAGTTCAATAAGATTTTAGCATTAGTGCATATATTACGCAAAAATAAGTTGCCGAATTGCTTTATGTTAGAGTTTTAAATAAACCAACAATTTATTTCAGTTTGTTAAGTATTTGTTTTCAAGCTTCATCACATAGGTTACTTGAAAGTCTACGAATACAAACGTCGCTAACAGGTAAACTGTATTAGGCCGGCTTGAAATGCTAGATAGCAAAAACAAAAATATCTAGAAAGATATTCACTGTATGTAGTGCAGTACAGAAGCTGTCAGCTATAAGGATTAGCACAATCAATAGCTGAGAAGCTCGGAATTGGACCCTAATCTGCTTCTCATGCAAAATATATAGTATATTGTGCAAATGGCAAATGTGGATAGCTCGAAAATATCAAAGTAGAGATTTTGATTGTTCTAGCCTAATTCAGTACACATTTTGAGATTTCTGCCGAGATCAGTTATGAGGGAATGATATCTGATTCATTTCAGCGAGCATTGTTAGATTTGTCTCACAGCCCATATTCAATTCAATAACATGCAAACGTTTGTTAGCTGTGGAGGTACGCAAGGCCACAGATAGCCAGGAAGATCTACGTATAATTTAGATGAATTTACTGAGTGAAAAGTTTGAGTTAGGAAACGTTGAGCTGGCTGTGTCGCCAAGTAAGCCAACCTGGTCATGATCAATAAACATTCCGTGTGTCCAGTAAAGTAACATTAAAGATAAAAGTATTTAACATATATAGTTACTTGTAGTTTTAAAAGAAAGTTACTAGTTGTAGTTATCTATAAAGTTTAAAACACACTGTTTTTTAGCTAAAGTATTATCTAGGTGTTCTACAGCCACGTACATCGTCTTAAAATTTTCGTCAAAGACTTGATCTAACGTTTGACAATCATATTTAAGGAGGGAAACGTGATGAAGCAGATGGTAAAAAAAGGCTACAGGCAAAAGCAGGAGACAGTTTTACCAATACGCAAAACAGAAATTTTTCCAGGAAAGAGAAGCAAACACCTAAGAAAAGGAAAATGATAGATAGTACTGTTAAGGATATTAAATCCCGTGATTTGGGAAACACGTTACAAAGAGAAGAGCAGGTTGTGAAGGGAAGAGAAAGAAAACATACGAAGAACATACAAGCAAATTTACATTTGAATTTGCACGGAAGGCGTTCCAGAGAGTCAAGGGTTGATAATGATCTTAAAGTATTTGAAGTAGGTCATCAAGGACTTTAGCAGTTTTTCAAATTTATTTATCTTCCTTGATCCATTTAATTAATGTATTGATAAGGTTTATTTGAAAACTCATAGACAACCCTAACAAACAGTGAAGTTTACTTCCAAAATTATTACATTCTTTTTCTGCGCATCCACTTTGTGTCGTATTAGTGGAAATATTTAGTAATCAACTCCTGATTTAACATGCATTTTACAGGAGATCAAAGAAGCAGAAAGTGAAAGTGTTAGAAGTTCTTCTCCTGAACTTCCCCCAGTTGAGTTGCCAGATTGGGTAAAAGAATACCTCGCTGAAAAGCAAAAGGCTCTGAAAGCGATGAGAGAAAAAGAACAGCAGCCGGATAACACAACCAACTCCATTACTATTGTATCAGAATGCATTGATGAAGGACAAATTTTACACAATTATGAAGCAGTTATTAGTGATGCTCCTCATGTAACTGGTATAGTACTTGATTCTACAGGTGAACCATGACATATTTCTATAAAATTTTGATTTAATAATAGACAAGTGACATCATGTAATATATCAAGACTTTTCTTTAGGTTTGAAAAGTCCATTGCATAATTTCAATGTTTCGAAGTCCTTATGCTTTGCAAAATTGCAAAATTCTTTTATTTTGGTGACATCCCAAGTATGGAAGTTTTTTATCACACTTTTTGAATAATTCTAGCTGAAATAATGGCAAAAATCCTCCCATGTCCAATTGGGATAGAGACTGGAGAAATATTGAATTCACAAATTACTTCCTCTTCTGACCAAAGTCCGTATCATCGAGCATACCAGGCAAGACTGAACAATGGCCCACAAATTAAAAATGCTGGTGCTTGGTGTCCGAAGAAACAGGACAGTAACCAATGGTTACAAGTTGATATGGAGTATGAAAGGAAAGTGGTTCAGATCGCAACACAGGTATACTTCTTTTAAAACATACATTATTGCCGAGTCCATGTGAAGTAGATGTGTATGTGATAGTCTGCTATGTCCAACGCTGACGGCCAGTAGTACGACTCCAGCCCTAACTGAATGCCCACTCATCCAACAGTAACCTTGAAGCAACGCTAGGGATACAAAGGCAACACAGAAATGAATCTACTACCCTACCTCACAGAACCGATGAACCAAAAAAGCACTTTTCACATTTAACCACATGCATATTTATTGCCATTTATTGCTAGGGCATGCCTCTTTCATCAGTTCGACGTCCAAAAGACAAAAAGTGGGTGGAGGCGTTTTCAATATCATACAGCGAGGAAGGAGAGAGCTGGCAATGCTATAGCGATGACGGTGGAAAGCCAAAGGTATTTGAGTTTATTTTTTAGAATTATGATAGCCGCTTCTTATGTTGTATTTGTGCAAAAATTTCATAGCGAATTGTTAAGGGTGCAATTAAGTTGCAAATATTATTGAACATAGCATCTTGAGACTGAAAAACAGCCATTAAGCACTCCAAAAAATTGTCAAAAACTGAGCAACAAAGTACATATAGGGAATGATCAACCGATCAACGTAAGAAAGAAAGTAAATGAAAAATCAGAACTAGCATTGAGCCATCGCATCACCGAAGTATAGGTGGAATGTGTAGATAGCTGTGGGTCTCCCTTCCGGTCAGTCTCATGCAAATTCGAATTGTATGGTCTGTCAAGAAAGTATAAATGTATAAGTATAAGCACCAATATTCGGGGACGATGGCCTATCAGGAAAACAAATTTTAAAATGACTTGAAATCTATAAAGCTGCCCTTTCTAGTGGTTCTGTTTGATTGCTACTACCCATCTCAGCTTCTCAGAAGCTCTTTCATTTCCTTTTTGAATCGATTTAGAGAAACGAAGAATCAGAATAGCTAATGCAATTAGGAAAAAAGCTGAAGTTTCTATGAACAATACAGCAATAAGAACACCAAGCTATATTTAACTCGCACATGTGGATTTTTAATTGCAGCATTTATATTTATGCATTTATCCTTGGAAGGCTGGTACCAATTAACTGTACATGTTATCAATCAGTAGGGGGATGAGAAAGGAAGAAGAATGTATGACTTAAAAAGAGAAAGACCTACTTTCTGGAAAGATAATGTGGTTAAGGGGGTCCTTAGAGGATAGCTGCTCCACTTTCGATATCTGAAGAAGCATTAAAGCACGGGGAAGCAGATTGTGGAGGGAAGACTCCCTGGGAATAAGGGAAGAGGTAGACAGAAAGGAAATGAGAGAACTGTAGAGAAGAGAACCCGGTAATGTAAGTGAGGGAGACAGGCGACTTGGCGTGGTGTAGGACAACACACAGTGAAGTCGTTTTTTGCAGCCATATCATGAAGGACGTGCTACATGTGGCGGAGTGTCATAAATTTTTGCTCAATTTGCTAGCTGCTATTGAACAGCTGACGACACAAATGTTGCTATATCATAATGATCACACTTTGTCACTGCATAACTTCAATCTCTGCCAAAAGTACTTGGAACACCAATTAATTAATGCATAATTTCTGATAAAAATGATTTTCTTATCCATGTCGAGCGATGGAAATCCCCTTCCCCCCAAAAACAATGTTGGATTAAGTGTTTATTTGTCAGAGAAGGGTCTGCAAGCATAGCGGCTTTTTCTGTACCTTTCAACACTGTATTTAACAACATTGTTTTGAGGGGGAGAGGGGAAACTACTAAATGAGCAGCAGAAATAACGCGAGTGTTCCAAGACTTTTGGCAGAGATTGTTTGTGAAACTATCCCTGGTTTAGTTTCTTGCACCTTTTTTCCTCCTTCGTTTTCCTCATTTGACGATGTGCTTATATTCCCAAAGCTATTCCTAATCTTTTTACTCTTTTAGGTATTCATTGGTAACCACGATTTAGTTAATACATCAAAAAACTCATTTCCTGATGGGCTGTTAACTCGCTTCATTCGAATTCACCCATTAGCTTGGCATACTGGCATTGCATTGCGCATTGAAATCTATGTTGACAGGGAAGATGGTATGACAAATTTTTCTGCTCAATAAAGTTACACACTCTTTTTTATGAGAACTAGTAAAATTGAGGTTCAGACTGACTGTTCTTAATTTTTCAAAAATTTTAGAGGCTGACTTGTTTTTGATTTATTCTTAAATTAGAAGTGTGTATGCCATTTAGAGACAAGTAGAAAGACAATATACAAGATAAAATTAGGTGTTTTGATTGATTTTGAATTCCTCTTCTTAAAATTATTCATTAGTTGCAGTGAAACCAATCCATCTTTACGTTCCTCTTACGTTATGTTCCTCTTACGTTACGTTCCTCTTACCTTGCGTTCCTCTCCTCTTCTTCTTTTTTGTTGCATTGCAGAAATATTACATTAAATTATAAGTTTCAGCTAGAGTTGGTACCAGATGACCCTGTTTTTCCCGCATTTCTCAACGAATGGGCTCGCAATGAATTCACACAATGAATTCTCACAATAAATGAGCCTGTCTCTCAGCAAAGCTTAGGAGCCACATTGCTCTTGTAGCAACGCTTAGGCATGGGAAATGGGGCCTATTTGTAACATAGGCAGTATATCAGTACACGCTTTTTAATAAGGAACCACTGTATAAGGAACCTACACGTAGACGGCCGAAATATTTATAGAACTTATACCAATAAAATAAAAAAGCCTAAGGAACTTTGCAATTTGAAAAAATATAACTGCAAATAATAAAGAAGACCAAGAAATAGGAAGCCGGTTCCATTTTCATTTACAGCAAAAATTCTCGTAGATTCATTTAAGAAACTTTTCTATCTTATTTGTGTCTTGAGTTCTATCCAAAATTATATGTAAATTTCAGAATTTTGATGCTTTCTTTTGTTTGCACCACTTTTATGGCACTATTTGTGTAGTGAAGATTAAGGAACTTTTTGTAATAGCATTTGATTAAATGAAGTCCAAAAACAAAGAACTTTTAGAACGAGGCCTTGAGAACGAGGTTCTTTATTAAATAAGTGTGCAATTACCCTTTGGAGAGTCCACCAAAAAATCTACAGCTTTCCTACCTGGTCAGAATGCCCCAACGTTGGTAGACATGCAAGAACGATATAAGGAAAGTTTGTTGTGGCCTTTTCATACTTCAACCTTAGTCTTCATGATTCTTTCATCTTCCTTGCCTGCATGCATATCTAATGCTTTTCTAATAATTGTCTCCCCAATAGCTCTTCCTATCTGTTACAAACCCATTCTATGAGAATAAGAGGTCTGACCACAGTGCAAAATGGTCAGTCATGCATCCTTTCGAAAACATGAAAAGTCTTCTTTATTCAACAAAGGTTCTGAGTTGTGTTTACTTTGACACGAAGATAGAAAGCATTGATTCTGCTACGTAACGGTAAGAGGGGGGTCGAGTCTTGTGTTACGGAGCGTTACGGTGGAGGGGGCCTGGAAAGCGGAAAAATTGGCGTTATGTAGCGGGTGAATGACCCCTAAGTGTCCTTTTTTGCACATGGCCCCTAACACGAAAATTCTTTAAAAAGGCCCTGCAAATGACGTTGCAGGCTGTTCCATTGGAAATGTTAATAGCTTTTGTGATGGTTCTTTCTTGCATTGCTGTGTTGATACATAACTCATTTTGTAAGAGAATGGAAGAAGACCCCATTACAATCCCAGTAAGTAATAGGCAGTGTATAACTGGCCTGTCTGCAATATTGAACTACATAAGCCAAAACAATATAGAAATAAAATACGAGTATACAAGAAAGCGATAAATCAGCCTGCAAGAAAATATGGTTGAACTCTTAAAAGTGTAGCAGAACTGGATATGTCCATGTCTTGTTTTTACGACTGAATATTTGATATTTGCACCTCACCACAATACTCATAATTGCTTCACACTTTCTATTTATTTCAGCAATACTAATAGGAACAAAAGGATGGATACCGTGATACTTACCTTCACCCCAAAACTTACTCCATTTTGATATTTTCTCCGATATATGATGCATACTACAAACTGCCACTGCAATTGTGAATTAATCGAGCAAATGAATGATCGAATGACTGAGTGAATGGATGAATGAATGAATAGAACGAGCGAATGAATAGACCATCTTGTTTTGAATTTCGAAGAATCTTATGTAGACTTGTTTATCATGATAGTCTACCATAATGTATGTTTCATCCTGTTATATTTTAGAGAAAATTGATGAAGAAGAAAAGCAAAATCTAGACGGTCACCTTTTACAAGCGAATTCGCCGAAAGATGTCTCTGATAGAAATAAATCTGAAATTAAAAGTGGAAGTAGTTTGGAGGGAAACTTTTTGGGTATGTCAACAATGAAGCACCGTATTGAATTTGGCTATTAGGTTTTCAATGTATAAACTAATTTCATGTTCCAGATTTGCTGGTGTAAGAAACTTTTAAATGAAGGTGGCAATCTCTAATCAGCGCTAGGCTAGCCATATCACTGAATTCGCTCTGGCAAAGAAGGTGCCCCCCCCCGAACAGGGCAGGGGATAGGGACACCCTCTTTAAGGAGGTAGTACACCAAATAATTTAGTGAAAAAAAATTTTTACACATATTTTTTTCTTTGACTTGTTTTGTAGCAAATTTTATAGAGATTTTGAATATTGTTATGGTTTGCTGCTCTATTTGAGGGATCTACATATAACTTGCAATTTTTGGTCAGTGGGTATAAAAGAATTCCCCTAGCAACCATTTTGTCAGTGTGTTCCTATGTTACTAGGGACCTGTTTTTATGTGCTCACCCTGCAGTAAGGTTCAAATCTCCCGCGTTCGTTGTTCAGCCTCACTTTACAGATGAGGCTATGACCCTGTGCTCTGTTAGGCACTGATCAGTGCTGTGAAGGCATAAAGTTACGAAACTGCCAAACTAGAAAGCTTGAGTAGATTGGCGTAGAGATTTTTTATTGGGTATGCAGCGTACATCTTGAGGTTTCCTCTTTGGAAGATATCAATTTCCTAGAAGGACATTCAACTTTACTTTTGCCTGATATGGGGAGAATTTCAAAGCAAAAACAGAGAGGATTTATTGGGAAAAAGAAGTGGGAGGTAGATGAAGCCCATGGTAATATTGATGGCAGCCATTTTGAAACTGATGAAACTGGTGATACAATTACTGACATGCAAACAAGGACTGCCTCAGCAGAGAAGCTCGCAAATAGTGACTTTCAGAAGTTTTCTGCCCCTAACAGACCTGCTACAAGAGGCCTAAGAAGGCAACTTGGCATGCTTGA
>OLMO02000278.1:31405-43177 GCA_900291935.2 Cassiopea xamachana | reverse complement strand
TGCGATCGCTGTTGACCTTTGTGTTAGTTTCAAATCCTATGGTAAGCTCAAGGATGTACAGCAGGCATGTCCAAAGTCCGGCCCGCGGGCCAAATCCGGCCCTCGGTCAAATTTTATCCGGCCCGCAGCCTAGTCATGAAATATATAACGCTCGTATATTGTTATTTGGCTAGCAGTATTAACATTCTTCATTTACCCACTAGAGACCAACAGCACTTTACACAACACAACCCCCAACCCGCTANTATATATATATATATATATATAATTGGCTTTCAAACTGTCATTTCAACAGTATACCACTAATTAAAATTATACATCTAAGTATATAAGACAATGTACATTTGGCTGTCACAGTGGTACAAAAAAAGTCAAGCATATTAGAAAAGAAAAGTCTAGTTAATTACTGAGAAAGTCAATATTCATGTGCCATGTAATTTTGGACTTGTCCATGGCTTATTGCAGCAGCAGAATATGCAACATGTGCATCTTATGGTGTTCATGACCCTGGACAGGATAGCTTTTAGCTGTCAATATCAACTGCCTTAAGCAGTTCACTGAAAGAGTCAGAGGAGGATCCTACAGTGCCAAGAGCACCTAAGGATATGTCAATGAAATTTAATTGATGATATGGTGAATGTAATGCATGATGAAGAGGACTGTATTTTAGAGCTTTGTAATCGCTGTTGACCTTTGTGTTAGTTTCAAATCCTATGGTAAGCTCAAGGATTTAGAGAGTTGTTTTTAGTGATTAAAAGAAGGTCAGGCTGAAGAGGATCACCTGGAACCAGAGAAGGGGACAGAAAAGCAGGAAGATCAGGGTATACGGAGCAACTTGGAAGTGCTGATAGCATGATTATATATATATATATATATATATATATATATATATATATATATATATATATATATATATATATATATTATAATTATACATATATATATAATTTATATATTAGAAGTTTATATATGTATATGAATATATACACACTCTCCAGTCCACAATAGAGATATCCCCCCAACTAATGTCTTTTAATAAAACGTACACCATGACATTTTTATTGCAATCCCCTCCCTTGTTAAGAGATAGTTGACTGTATACGCATGTAAGCATAAAATTTTCTTAGATGGTAAAAACTGCAGCCCCAATATGGACTTCATTGACTCTTGCTAATCAAATGAAATACAAAGATGTAAACTGCTTGGCACTATCCAAAGACTTAAAGAGCACAAGAAAGACATAGTGGATATAGAGCTTATTATAGGGATTGAAGGGAATGGAAACTTGCAGAACATGGTTAAGGGAGCACTTGGCAGAATAAATTGATATAGAAGACAACACTGCTAGATTGGTGGTTCTCAAACTGGAATCTGCAATTGCCTAATGGACTGCAAAGGGTTCATGGTGGACTGCGAGGAATATTTTCTAATGGGGTGTTGTTGAACTTGTTGATCTATCAGCCTATACCACTGTTCATATTTGTTTCTGTGACAAATTATTCATCATAAACCACATCCATTCAAGGGACCTTGAGTCAAAATTTAATGTTGGAGGAAACTGCCATGTACAGTAATTTGAAAGTTTGGGAACCACTGAGCTGTATATAAACTAAAAAAACCAAGAGACAAATCAGTACATATGTAGATATATAATTTGCCTCTTAATACAATGCAATTTCATCAACAGCTTCAATGGAAAATTGGTAGTTTATGGTAGTGCATTATTATATCAAGCAAAGCTTTAATAATGCTATAACCTATTAAAAGTGCATCAGCTTTGCAAATAAAAGTTAAAAATGAAAGTCTTCAACATATTTCCAAACAACATATCCTGTATATGAAGTTAGCACACCAGTTAAGGACGATGAAATTAAATTTACTAGGTTATTGCTAAGAATGTTTCTGCCACAAATATGTTTACTGCTAGCAGATGGTTGGTGTACCACTTTTCTCTGAGCTTCACAAAACCCAGAGTACTGTAAAGTGGCACCTAAAATAGAATCAATCATTGAGCCAAAGAATCCTGAAAAGCACCCAAGTAATATAATTGGCCACTGTGGTGGATACTTGTGAGAAAAGGAGCCAAAATAGTTGAGAGACTCTATTGTAACATAGTATATGATGCCAATTATGAGTCCGCCCAAAATACTGGCTGCTATTCCCACAATGGATACTGCTCCATTTGTTCCAACTGGCACCTTCTTCCATGTTGTAATAAGTCTGGGTGTTCTACTTCCAACTGCTGTGCCAATTTCACTGGACCATGTGTCACCATTACAACATGCAATAGCACCAAAGACAGTCATTCCTAGGGCTGACTGAATAAAATCTCTTGCAAAATCAATTGGTCTTTCTTTAAAGCCAACTTCAAATAAGTATATTATGCTTACTAAAAATGGCAACCCACTGTTTGATACAACTTGAAACCAGTTCCTTTGGCCACCTAAAATTACAATGCAAAACAGCAGCTATGAAAGTATATCATAATTCTGACTGAATGGCAAAAGCTCCAGTTTTCTCGTAAAATTTTACTTCATAGTTCTAGGGAGCATATACTTCATTATTATATGATACAAGCAGCTGAAATGTGGTCTCTACGAAGAATGGAGATGTCATATTGTTGAGTTAGTTGAGCTTTTGAACAATGAATGAACTTATGAATGCACACATTATGTTAGATGTGTGCCTTTGTTTGAGCGTGTGCATGTCATTTACGTTGTAGTTAAATAAATATATTTAGTTAGTTTTGGAGGAGCCTTGCTAAGATTACATATCATTCTAATACACCAGGAAAATTGAAAAGGATAGAAACATCACAAAATGTTCTTATGGACACAATTCAAAAAAGCAACATCTGGTCAGTCATTTCAAAAACATAGATGGCATTTTAAAGTGTATAATGAGAAACATAAACCAGAAAACTTCAGAGTTACCAGAAAGAATGTAGGAAAGAGAGGGTGAAGAAGAATAACACTATTTATAGATCAAATTGTAAATCCAAAAAGAGACATTGTTGCCAACATTCTTAGTCATGTTACACAACAAAATAGTGATTTATGCAAGGCTGGCTGCAGCATATGCACTTGGTGGTGTAGACTACAGCCCACAGAGGAAGTTCATGTTTGATAGCATTCTAACAAAATGCTACTCACTAAACTGTTAATGGTAATAAAGAATGCACTTGGAGGTGTAACACCTTGGATCACCTTATGGTCTTGGCCCGGTATTCACTTAATGATGCTCTGGGCAACTTGATACCACAACTGGAGCCCTAAATCACAGACAGCAACTGCTACACTTAGGACTATCTCTGGCTTGAAGGCCCTACTTTATAATGTTCTATTTTGAGATGGGTGGATGTGGAACTAAGGTTAGCAGTGGACTAGGGCCCCTAATTCTATCCCTAGCACCATCCCTGCTAGTACATTTGAAAAGACATTTGTATAAATCTCCCAAATATATCCTTCATTATGATGATGTGCACTGAAAAACAATGATCACATTTTATAGAGTATATAGTCCAGTAGTGGAAGGGGAAATAACACTACCCAGTTAGGGATTTTATCAGACTAAATTCACTGTAGCAATTTGGGGGTGCACATTTCATTTTAAAATACTATTCATGTATACAAGGGGGTGTCTCTGAGATATGGGCACTCCCCCCTGCATGGGGCCAAAGTATACCAGGCAGAAACCATATGAAAAATCATGTAATGGAATTGAACAGGATATATAACTGCTTAGTAGATCACCAAAGGTGGCACTAGAAGAGGACTAAAGCCTCTTTATCAGAACATGGTGGGCCCCCACCAGAAGGTGAAGAACTCTTTCTTCACAAGTTTTTCAGCAGATATAGCACCCTGCTAACCAGAAGACTTAGTTCCCATCAGAAAATTCCTGGCACCATACATAGACATCACTCCTATAAGATTTACATATATTTTCTGGTCAATTCTGGGATGAAGGATCCAGATGTGAAGTTCATTTTTCAATATAGGATAGTATAGCAGGTTTTAGGGTCTTTCTCTCTGGGGACCAGGCTGAGGAATATGGCAGCTTTTGACAAGATCTCACACTTGCTACTAAGAAGATGTAGCGCATGCAGTCAATGTCCAGACATACAAATGTGCAAGCCCACATGTATATCAAACATATACTGCGTAGAGTTTTACTCTTTGCACAAAAATTTACTCAACATTGAGCCTTAGGGGCCATTCACATATCACATCATTCTCAATTTTGAATTTCTAGACACCCACCCAACCCATGTCATGCATTGTCAAACCTAGCCACCGAACAC
This sequence comes from Cassiopea xamachana, assembly GCA_900291935.2. Lineage (NCBI taxonomy): Eukaryota > Metazoa > Cnidaria > Scyphozoa > Rhizostomeae > Cassiopeidae > Cassiopea > Cassiopea xamachana. The sequence goes on along the minus strand of OLMO02000278.1, from coordinate 38,877 downwards.
TCCCAATATATGACATCACATTATGCATTTCAATAGGATTTTTTCTGCTTTTGTAATGATGTGTCTGCTATGTATGTTTTATTGAATATCAAAAGAGTTCATTCTACTTGACATCTTTTCCATTCAGGTTTGACTTACATCTTTTGTAGCTTTCTATCAAAGAATCAAGAAGCTCCATTTGGTTCAAGGAGGCAGCTATGTTGTCATGCACTGTGACTGTGAAAGTGAAATGCCCAAAATGGCATCAAAATAGGATTGCCTGATTATACAATCCAAAAGCAATCCACCAACCCCTTGTCACACTACATGCTTTTTTATAAGAAACCAGTTTAAAAGCAACATAGTACTAGACAGCCTAAAATTTTGGAAACATTTAAAACTACAAGGAAAGAGCTAAGAAACTTTAGACAAATAGCACTTTGAAATCATTACCTGGTTGAAAGCAATGCTCAACTAAAAGTGACCATGGCATTGCTTTAACATGTAACAGGCACTGAAGCACTACGTTTCCTATAAGACAATTAGTTTGCTACGTTTGTTTTGTGTTGGCCTACACTTTCACAGCAATTTAGTGCGCTACATAAAGAAACTTATAGAACTGTTATGTGGCTAAAACTAAGAAACTTCTAGCACTAGGCCTTGAGCTTTGTCTCTTATTAGAAAAAAGTGCATTATGTCACAAAAATCGAAAACAACGCACCCCTACTCTATCTAATGGTTTAGCCTACTGCATCCATACTATACGTTTTTCTGGTTCTGTTTATGCTACAGTTTAATAACGGTTGTACATATCACAATAAAGTCGAATGGAAATTTGAGTGTAACCATCAAAACATCTTGCAAAACGAAGTACCTTCTTTGAAGTCACCTTCAACTTTCCTCTTTTTGTCTGATTTCCATTTTGTCCAAAAGGAGGAAGATATGAAAAACGTAAGCAAGCACGAAAAGAAGCAGTAACTTGCCATTGTTAGTGTAAATCCAACCATTACAGCAGCTAGCGCACCGCTAAAGGACAGCGAGTTTTTTCGCAAACCAACAGCTGACACTGCAATTGAAGCTGCAGATGAGAAGAGACACTTGAAGGGAAACGACAGCAATACATTGGTCACGAGCATTTCTCGATCATCCATGCAACATTGCTGAACTACTTACAACAGTTCAATCCTCCTCTTTCCAGAAATTGCTACCGTGATGAGATCTATGCGAGATTCAGGTCATAATCTTAATCTTTTAGAACCTCGTTTTAGGAATTTACAAGATTTAAGCAAAATGGCGTTCAGAATTGGTAGACTCGCCTTACGACGTTGCAGCATAAAACACCAACTTTTTGCGTTGAGTAGAAGATGCAAGATACGCTTGGGTGTGTAGAATCACTATCGTTTTTGCTTGATAGTTTAATCCTCAGAGATAAGCCTATGCTATGACAAGTCTATGCCCTTTGGCTTCAAAGCAAGAAGCGTTCTATAGTTGTAGCTAAACTCATTCAATTTTGGTGACTACTATATCAAAACATAATATTTTCAAGCAGTGAAATTCACACTTACAGTTGAAAATTTGAGAGCACGACAATCCAGCTGTTAAAAGTTACCTTGGTGTAGAAATTGACAGACCTTGCAATATCAGACAGTGAAGGTACTAATCATGGGTGATTTCTAAAAATTTTAATAAGGGGAACTCTAGGTGCAATGTCAGAAAGTGTGTGTGGTCTAATTGCAACCAGGACCATTTTGTTAAAGATAGAGATATGAGAGTTTAGTGTAGTTATGATATAGTATATAGCCAACATCTACAAAGCTTTTTAATAGCCATATAGTAGTGAGGAAATCCATCTTAGCAATGCCATAGAAAACATTGGAAGCAAGGTCAATGCACCTTGAAAAGCAAGACTGATACAAATATTTGGGGGCTGAGCCCCCCCAACATAAGCAATAATTTTAACAAGGGCGGCTCTGCCCCCTAGAGCCCCCTAGAAGTCACCCTAGGCACTAATGCAGTTTTGTACTGCCTTCATGTCTGCCATGTTGGCAATTACTAACCATGGAGTGTATGTGGGTATAATCGCACCATGTTTGGTCAATTTCAAAGTGGCAGACATGAAGGCCGACCATGAGATCTCATAAATTAAGGAGGAAAAGCCTTAAGATTCAGGTTCAAAACCATGATTATATCTACCACTGGAAGAAACAGGGAGAGGGTGCACTGATCAGTGGGGTGGGAGAGTCGAAAACAGAAGAAGTAAATTAACAAGAATTGACATGACTATGGAGGGGTGAATAGATGCTTTGAAATCTATAAAATGCACAAAAACATTGTTAACATGCAGAAAGATTTGACCACAAAAACCAGCAAGTAGGGGGTCCTTATCACACCTGTTATGCACTATGGGATTCGTGGAAATGGATTCTTACAGAATTCCATTGACAACAGACCGTAATGCCGCATGTGTGAAAAGTACTAATTTTTCAATATGTTTGCAAAAGGTTTTGTACATAATTTTTTTGATGATAGAAGAGAACTTACTTCGTTGAATAGTTAAATTCATTTTTTACCACTGTCCACAGCAACCTTAGAAAAGCTTCAATCTGAATGGCAGTTTTATAACTTTTCATCAAGAAGTACTATTATAGCAGATGTAGTCGGTTTTTTCAACCCCCTTCTCTCAGCCATCATAGCTGATGAAATCTATTTTCTCCCAGCCCAGTTGATCAATCAGCAAATGATTCTATCTTAACACTTAGATGGGCTGTATTCTTTCCTCCTTTGAGATTGGATGGTGGTGCCAATGTAGGTTAAATGGCAATGTATAAGGACCAATTAGACAAAAAATCAGCAAAAAGATTGCATTCCTTGGGCTTGCAATGGTTTTTGTAGGAGGAGTGGTAAAAACACCCAAAATTGGCCAAAATTTAGCTGTGAAAGACACTTGTTGTCATAATTCTGCATGCTGATTGGTCAACTGGGCTGGGAGAAAATAGGCTTTATTAGAGCTCTCAACCAATAAAACAGTTGGCTATACTCTCTCAGCCATGGGATAAATACTTTGCATTTTTTTCATAAAGTTGATGGAAAACGAAGCTTTTAGAATATGATTGGTAAAACTGTAGTCTGAGTTGCCTATCATCCTCAAAAACCTGTTTGAAAAGTTTGCCCCAATGTTTAATAGTCTCACAACCATTTGCTGTTGGCAATACCAGGGTGTTTTGTAAGCTGTATCCTTTCAAAATTGTAAATAACTTGTTTTAGTCTGGAAGAACTTACCTGATAGAAGTGAAGGCAATTTCCTGACACATAGTAGGCCAACAAGCTTTGTTTTTTTGCCAATTGTGACTGCTGTGCAGCATCACAGATGGCTTTGTAGGTTAATTCTCATTATTTAGCCCTGAAACACTCTAATTTTGCAAGTATATATTCTAAATCCAGTAAATGTACTTCTAATCCATTAAAGAAATTATGCAAGTTGCTTAGCATGACCTATTACATTTGTCTCATGGACTGCTGCTTGAAGCCCTAAGGAAAATTCTGTTGTTGTGTCAGAACAAAAATCTAAAATGCTATTTTAAGAATTTCTTGTAATGGCCAGACATTTCTGCTGGCTTTGATGAATTAGGTACATAAGAATAGTTTTTTGTCTTCAATGGACAAAGGCATGTCAACTCAAAGCAATAGGACAAGCTCCTCCCAAGTAGCTGGTTGTTAGTTAATATTCAAAAGCAAAAAAGTTAGCATTAAATGTTCACATCTACTGATTTAATTATTTTTTAAAGACAATGTCCTTTAAACAATAAAGTTTTTTTGCTCATCGTTATAGCCTTTTGTTGCCTTTTCAGGGCTTCTGGAAGTTCCTCGGGTGGAGGAAAATTGTTAGATTTTGAGGCTACACCATAAGACCATGAGATTTGAATGGAAACTGTGAGTCTTACAGCCAAACCTTGAGAGTTGGAAGGTCTGAAATGATCAGATGGTGATCTTCATAATCGTAATCATCATCAATTAATGTAAACCTTTCTCTTTCAACTTAGGGAAAAGGAAGCTAATCGATGCCAATTATACTAAAGCAAGGAATAGATGTAGGGCACTTCCACACTTGAGCATGAAAATTGTGGATTTTTCAACTCTACTGCTTATATTGAGTCACTTTCGAGCCCAATTAAGCAGACCTGTAGCCAAGGGGAGTCCTGGGGCAAGGTTTCCCCAGAAGTTTTAACATGTAGCTTTGTGCCCCCCAGAGAAAATTTTGTGTGAACATTGTTTGCTTCTATTTCTGCATTTTTGTCTCTCTCATCTCCTGGCTAAGGGAGTGAAACATTGTGGCAGTGGTTTTCAACCAGTGTTCCATGGAAACTTAGGGATCTAGTGCTCTGTCAGGGGTTTCACAAATGCTGTGAATGACAGTAATTTTTTAGTCTTTTATTCGGACATGTTGAACAGAGGTCCTTAAACCTTTAGAGTATTTCCTTGGGGTTCCACTCTCTGTGTTATGTATTGGCATACAAAGTCTTCAAACTTCAATTACAACAGGTTTAGGGGTTGAACAAGTCTTATTTTAGTGCTTTAATAACACTTTATTGATATCCCGATGGTGAGTACAAGCAACAAAGTAAGACAGTATTTGTCTGTACTACAACTTATGATGAACTCAAGGTGCTTGCTAGATACAGGGTTTATATAGTTTGCTTATGGATTACTAGAATCTTCTGAGATTTCTGGAATAGTCCTATGAGTAATAGAATATGCTAGAAGTAAACATGTTTACAAGTTGAGACAGAGAAAGTTCTGGTGAGTGCTTACGTAATCCGTTGTTTAAATTCCAGAAGTTACTGGAATGGATTATCATATTATAACAAGGGTCACCTTTCCTTCTCTGCATAGAGATAAATGATGAATATAACTTTCATCTTATATGAAAAGGGGTTTTGCCAATGTTCCAGTTTGCATGAACTCAAAACTTTTATGGGGTAACCCCCAGACCCCAATTGTCCTCCATTCTAGGGGCAAGCCCCCAACTGCTCACTCACAGCTTTTTCATTCAACCTTTGCACATGCTGCTGGCCTCTTCTCTATTACTGTACCATTTCAGATTGATCAAGATACTTAGGGCTTTATGCTTGCTGAAGCATGCAAAATCAGTTTAAACATGAGATATTTTAAGAATTCTCAGAATTTTGAGAACCACATGTTTGGTCTTATTTCTCAATATAGGGATTTGATGGTTCAGTCGATCTCAACCAGTTGCAAATACTTAAAACCAGGTAGCTAGACTTTCTGTTAACAGTAGCTTTGATGTCCCAAGTACAACACTTATGCAGGGTCTGGGCTGCAAGTCCATTAAGGATCTTGTTGAGACTGAAACTAAAACAATGCTACATAGATCCTTAAGTAATTTAGCTCCACAAAACCTTGGTTACTTTTTCAGACAAACATTTACCGGTTGACACCTATAATATTTGCAGTACAATTAGAGATTTGAGGCTACCTGTTAAGGAAACATTTGGTGAGCAGAAAGGATTTTCTTATACTGTAGAGTAGGAAAGTTATGGAAAGCAAGCACTCACCACCCTAAGCTACTTTAAGGAGGTAGCTTAAGTATGACTTAAGAAATTTTGTTCATTATTTCTTGTAAAATACAGTTTTTAATTGCAAACATGGTGAATTGAAACTGCAGGGTTTTGTCAATCATTCAATAATTGCTTCATTACAAATGGTAATATTTTGATGTTCCTGAGAGAGCATTTTAAAAAATCTTTCTGGGGCAAGTGGTAAGACCCCCAAATTCCTCTGCGCAAATATTGATAGGTTAGGCAGTGAAAGGTGTCTTCTGTCAATGACCTATACCTCAAACTGCCCTTTTTGAAAGAGGTTTGAACAGCTGCATATAATATTTGAATCCATATTTTCTACTCACTTTTCTCTTGTTGATTGTGTCCAAATAAGTCCTTCCTAAGTACTATGTTTTATTAAGCAATTCTAATTTTTCTATAAAAAGTCATTCCCTTTATTTTTTTCTATTAGCATTAGAAATTCTTTTCTTGTCTGTTTGTTGAAAGTATGGTGTATTTGAAAAGCAGAATATGGATCTGCTGAATGTGAACTCCAATATTAAGAACGCTCATTAGTAGCAGAGTTCAATTTATATATTTTAGTTTATTTAGTTTTGTTCCTTCTTCGTTAATTAAACTTGTATTACTAAGTTGAACAATGTGTAGTACTTATATAATTTTGCTTGTAATTGAAATTTTGTGTATAGCTGAATTGAATTAGTTTTACTTCACTTCATCATCTTTTTGCATTTTAGCATCAAGCAGTGCAAGGACTCCACCTATCGTGCCAGTTAATGGACCAGATTGGGAAGACAGAGGTTGGAAAGATGATGGTTTAGGACTAGGGGACTACCCAAATTTGCCTGAGCGATCATATCAACTCAGAGATCCTTATGCAAAATATTGGGATCAGCAGGATAGAAGAAATTTTGGAGAGCCAGTGAGTCATGTACTTATATTATTCATTTTAGATTTACTTGGTATTATCATCATCAAGTTCCATCGATCCACATCCAGTTCCTGGTGACTTCCATGATCACTTTTCTCCAGAGTTCCCAATCTTTGAACTCTTATTTCAACTGTCCGAGCTTCATCCTAACTGCCTCCTTCACATCATCCATCCATCTGGTATGGGGCCTGCCCCTTCTCAGAGTACCTTCTATCTTTCCTATTCTATATTGTTTTCCATAGGAGTTGGCTTCTTAAGCACATGTCCTATGTAATCATGTCTCAATTTTATGATCATGGCCTCTAGACTGTACTCAGGTTTGATCTTTTCACGGAGGTTTTTATTTGTTATCTTTCTTGTGCTTGGGACCATCAAAATTTCTTCTCTAGCACCAAAGTTTGAAACATCTATTTTCTTTCTGTCAGTTTTGAGCACTATCCAGGTCTCTGCCCCATACAGAACAACAGGAAACACAAGAGCTTGTACTTGTTTTCTCTTGGTTCTTATTGAGACATCATTACTTTTCCATATTTTATCCAACTTTCTCAAGGCTGCTCTCCCAAGTGCCAACCTTCTCTTGATTTCTTTGCTACAGGTAACATTTTGTCCTAAGAACTGTCCAATCGATATTGCATCAAACTTTTTTAGGCCACACCCTTCCTATCTTCAAAGATCTACAATTACAGTGAAATCTGAGTAATTTGAACATTTTCCTTCCACAGAGGCCCATTTGTAAATCCCCATTTTATAGCCATAATCTATATAACCACAAGTCTTCCAACAAAAAGAGAAAGAATAAAGAATAGAGAAGAACAATTTTATTGAGTAATATGGTCCTGCAAAAAATTGCAGCAGTGCATTTTTATTGCAAAAATACAAAAATAAGCTGTACCATTAGTCTTTAAATATTTTTAGAAGGTGTTGGTCATATTGCCTTGCTTTTGGCTTTGTAATTATTTGTGTGTATATAGTAATATTCTCAAGCA
>OLMO02000277.1:16708144-16718535 GCA_900291935.2 Cassiopea xamachana | reverse complement strand
ATGATATATATGACTTTAAATATTTAAAATAAGCTTTATGCACTATAAAATGGCCAGTGAAATAATAATCAGCACAACACATTGCTTCCTAACCCCATCAAATAATATCTAGTACCAAAGATTGTAAACAGGACATGTGTCCTAGAATGTACATTGCCATGTGTGGAAAATAGGATACAAAGCATCTAAAATGTGTGTAAAAACATTACCATTATATCAACACCTTAGAGGTTACCTATACACATTGGAGGCATTAGTTACAACAAATAACAGTGCACTGTAATGCCTAACAATTGCCCTCCACACTAAAGCTAGAAACATTGCATGAACATCCTATCACCTGTATATGTCAACCCTGAACATAGTTCCTCTTAAAGAGAAAAAGCAACAATGGAAAATCCATAAATTATTAAAAATTAAATGATCATAATGCACATCATATTTACTGAAAGTAGCATTCTGTAATATACAGTATCAAAAAGGATGTCCCCCCTTCCACTCTATCAAGCAGTCCATGATTCCAATTAGATAAAAAAATACACTTTTGGTAGAATCACTTTTGTGCTTCTGATAAGTCATGAAATCATTGCATTCATAATGCCTCACCTTAAAGCAAAATCCTTGTAATGATGCACCTAAAATAGCTCCAACTCCTTAAACATAAAGCTTGTCATTTAACCTTAAATCACATAGTGGTCTAGGACACAACAGTCATTACCTAACAACTAATGCTCCTGGACCATATTCCTAATGCTTACATAACTATGGAGGGTTCCATAGCACACTAAAGTGACAATATGACTGATGACAAAACACAAACACAATTAAATCACTCTTCATGGAATGTCCTAGTCAGCTCTATAAGCCAGAATCCATACCGTAACCCATGACTACCGGGGCTACCTATCACAATGCTGTCACTTCCTACTTAAAAGTACCTACTTACACACTCAAATTTCAGAGATGTGGTTCCTATAATCATCTTAAGAATAAATTTTAAGTAAGCCAATGTGCTCAGCCACTTCAGTATAAGTATAATTGGGTCCTGAAATTATAATTCACATCTCATTCAGTATTGAACTATCCATTATAAATTTACAAATCACATCACATCAAATCCATAAGTCAATGACAGCTTAGGAAATGAGCCAAGCCACTTAAGCATAGAACAATAGGCCACGAAATTATAATTCACATCCCATTCAGCATTGAACTAAATAATAACAATTTGGAAAGAAATTTGCCCCACAACAAACCAAATCCTAGTGATTCAGCTCAAACACTTTAACATGCAGAATTGGCTTATGAAGGTATAATTGAAAAGTTACTTAGTATATGGATAAACACCAAGAATTGCTGTAGTAGGTTCATGAAATGGTAGCCCCAAATAAAAGGTCTCTCAAAAGAAAAAGAATTACCACCCTCCCCCTCAAGGAACCCCATGCCCCCCAACTTCCATTCATAAAATAATCACAACTCAATAAATCCAGTCCCTGGCAGTAGATTTCAGGCACTTGAACTGAAGCAACTCATGAGAATTGCTACAAAGGTCAAAGGTCGCCAAGAACAATGTGAGAGGGGATATTCCAAAATGTCTGAAAACGGCAAAAGCGCTGACAAAATGCGAAGATAAATGTGAAAGGAGTGTTTCCTGCTCCTTGGAACATGACATACAGCGTGGAACATCACATGAAGAATGCAAATCTGCTCAAAACAGCACAATTAGTATATCTACATTTCGGCAAGGACATATGGCGTCTAATTCAAATCGAACAGATATTGAAAGTGCTCTACGTCCGCACAAAACTGAAATACGGGAAAAATAATGAAACCTACACTGCATAAAAGCAAAGATACAACTCAAAATATCTTATTTTACCTATTTGTTGACTATCTACTATGAAAAACCGTGGGTCAGAGGTGCCCCAATCTTAATGCCAAGTAAGGAAGGCCACACACACGAAATCCAAGCTCAATACAAAGAAGTGACTCGTCCTATAACCTAGCTTACCCTTACCAGAAATAGTGCCAACAGGAGAATCAATCTGCATGTCTCTCTGTTGCCATATCAAACACAGAATGAAGCTCCACCTGTATCCCATGTCCTTCTACTCCAGTAACAACAAACGAAAGCAATTCTCGTCCACAACAATAGTGTAATGAAAATGGCATACTGCTAAAGTATGTCCTTTTACAACAAATGCGAACGTATTTCTTGTCCCCAACAATAGCGCAATGACATGACATATGGCTAAAGGAGAAAACTCTCCTCCTCTCTCTCCCAAACGCGACCCAAAATCGAAAAATCCTTTCCAGGATGCACATCTATGGCACACGGGGAACACGTGGGCGAATTTTGGGGAGAATATGGCACACGGCCCAGGCTGTGGAGCGCCGACAACTTTGCCCGGTTTTGCCCAATTTTGCCTCAATTGCATATCCGCATATTAGTATATAGTGATTTTAAATGGGTGCCCGCTAAACGCGGGCAATTCCACCCCCAACTGTGATCTGCAGATTAGCCTTGGTAAGACAAGAAGTGTCTCCACTAACCTGTTCATGCTGGGAGAATTGTTGAGTGATGACAGTAAGTTACATTCTGAAAAGCATGTTGATTGATGGCATCACAGATCACTGTAATTGAGCATGTGACCCCCTACCATGCCTGGTTGGAATGTAGAAGACAATTGTTGACAGAATTGGGGTGAAATGATTGTGTAAAAATGATCGCAAACCTAAGCTAGGCTACATGGTTTACTAAAGGACCAAAGGAAATGCAGAACCATGTAGCCTAGCATAGGTTTGCAATCATTTTTACACAATCATTTCACCCCAATTCTGTCAACAATTGTCTTCTACATTCCAACCAGGCATGGCAGGGGTTCACATGCTCAATTACAGTGATCTGTGATGTCATCATTCAACATGCTTTTCAGGATGTAACTTACTGTCATCACTCAACAATTCTCTCAGCATGAACAGCTTAGTGGAGACACTTCTTGTCTTACCAAGGCTAATCTGCAGATCAGAGATGTGGGTGGAATTGCCCGCGTTTAGCGGGCACCCATTTAAAAAGCTAGTCTCTCATATCATCGTCCTGTAAGTAAAGGTTATATTATATTCTGTGAAAAACTAAAATTCATACACAATGAATGCAATGGTTAAGACCTACAATCGAAATGGGAGAACTCTCAAAAACAACTTTGAAACTAAATTCTTCACTTCATAGAAGGGTCAATGTGGAAATAATATCAATCACTATGTTACTTAAGAGTATGAAAGCACGGTAGAGATAACATCAAACGATATCAAGTGATGTAAATTGTCACGATGCATAAACTATTCACAAGACAAAGAGCTATAGCACAAATAATCTGCTATACATTAACCAAACTCTGAGGTATACAAATGCTCAATATAAGAGCAGCCAATATAGGCAGTAATACAAACAGTCCCAATAAAATCTTGGAGTATTACGGGGAATGAGGAGTCTCTAAATACTATGTCCTTTTGAGAATAGAGTATCTACAGTTCAGTCCATTGCAGCCTGGTCTGGACACCATAAAATAGTGATTGAATAGAATTCTATCATGGCATTCATTGCATCAAAACAATATACAAAAATACCACTCTCTTGCTAAGCCAAAAGCATGTCTTAACTTCCTGTAGAGAAATAAATAACAGACTGAAGAATGTCAGACTGAGGATTCATCAAACAGAATATCAAACAAAACCTATGCTAAGCATGTTGATGAGCTTAAGCACTTGAGTGTAAATAATTGCTACATGGAGTTATCATTGAAAACCCTTTCAGAGTCAGAGTATTTGGGCACACAGCAACACAATGCGTGTGCACAAATTTTTTCTCACCAATACAGAAAAGATGAGAAAATGTTTTTCAATTTGAGGGTAGAAAATTGGTTTAATTAACAATACTTCTATACTGAAAAACTGTGATATTGCACCCCCCGAAATCTCATGGGTGAGAAGGATTTAATGAAAAATCTTGATTGGCCCTTACCCCATAAATGATACATATGACTTTAAATATTCAAAATAAACCTTATGCACTATAAATTGGCCAGTGAAATAATATTCAGCACAACACATTGCTTCCTAGCCCTTCCAAACAATATCTAGTACCAAAGATTGTAAACAGGACATGTGTCCGAGAATGTACATTGCCATGTGTGGAAAATAGGATACAAAGCATACAGCAATATCTAAAATGTGTGTAAAAACATTACCATTATATCAACACCTTAGAGGCTACCTATATACATTGGAGGCATGTGTTGCAACAACTAAGCTAGAAATATTGCATGAATTAACTGATCACAATGCACATCATATGTACTCAAAGTAGCATTCTGTAATATACAGCATCAAAAAGGATGTCTCCCCTTCCCCTCTTCCAAGCAGTCCATGAGTCCAATTAGATAAAAAAGACACTTTTGGTAGAATCACTTTTGTGCTTCTGATAAGTCATGACATCCTTGCATTCATAATGTCTCACCCTAAAGCAACATCCTTTTAATGATGCACCTAAAATAGCCCCACCTCCTTAAACATAAAGCTGTCATTTAACCTTAAACAACATAGTGGTCTAGGACATAACAGTCACTACCTAACAACTAATGATCATGGAAAACATTCCTAATGCTTACATAATTATGGAGGATTCCATTGCACACTAAAGTGACAATATGACTGATGACAAAACATAAACACAATTAAATCACTATTCATGGAATGTCCTGGTCAATTTTATAAGCCAGAATCCAGCAATTATGAAAATCATAAATTTTAAAGAAAGAAAATGTATAAAATAAAGCTGATGAAATTGCCCTTATGACAAACACTCATCCTGAAAAGACACATCCAATAAGAACCAGAAATTACTGTAAAAAGTAGCTAATGATATTGTAATTGAAATCATATTTAGTATTGGACTGCACACCAAATTCTACACATGGAGGTAGCACTGAAAAACTCAAAAGTTAGAAAATAAGCTCAGCCACTTGTGCATACAAAAATAGGCCATGAAGTTGTAATTCACATCCTATTGAGTATTAGACTACGCCCCAAAGATATGCAAATATAGCTATCCCACTACAAATTAAACTGTAGAATAAAGAATTGGTTTATGAAGCTATAATTGAACACTCATTTAGCACATGGATACACACCAACAATCTGTACAGAAAGTTGATTCAGTAGTGAACTACACACCAACCATTTCCAGATACAAATTCCCCATAACAAATCAAAATTTAGAATATACCCTAAGCAGCTTGAACATAATATTTATCATATTTAGTACTGGACTGCACACCAAATTCTACACATGGAGGTAGCACTGAAAAACTCAAAAGTTAGAAAATAAGCTCAGCCAATTGTGCATACAAAAATAGGCCATGAAGTTGTAATTCACATCCTATTGAGTATTAGACTACGCCCCAAAGATATGCAAATACAGCTATCCCACTACAAATTAAACTGTAGAATAAAAAATTGGTTTATGAAGCTATAATTGAACACTCATTTAGCACATGGATACACACCAACAATCTGTACAGAAAGTTGATTCAGTAGTGAACTACACACCAACCATTTCCAGATACAAATTCCCCATAACAAATCAAAATTTAGAATATACCCTAAGCAGCTTGAACATAATATTTATCATATTTAGTACTGGACTGCACACCAAAATCTACACATGGAATTACAGCTTAATTCGGAACTTAGAAAATAATATCAGCCACTTGAGCATAACAAAATAGGTCATGAAGTTATAATTCACATACCCTTCAGTATTGGGCTACACACCAAAACTATGCAAATACAGCTATCCCACAACAGAACAGATATAAATAAATCACCCTAAATAAATTACACATTCAGAAAGCCGTATAAACTTCCCTTACCCCTGACTATCAGGGTTACCAATGACAATGCTGTCACATCCTAATCAAAAGTACCTAATTACACATGCAAGTTTCAGAAATGTGGTTGCTAGAATTATCTTAAGAATAACTTTTAAGTAAGAAAACACATAAACTAAAAATCATGAAATGGCCTCTATGATAAATACTCACCCTAAACAAATAGCATATGCAATGGGCCTCAGAAATTACCCTTACCAATGGTCCTAATTAAAAGTAGCACATTAAAAGTGCAAAATTCAGAATTATGGTTACTAGAATTATCTAAAGAATAATTTTTAAGTAAGAAAATATGTAAAATAAAAATCATGAAATGGACCCTTTAATAAACACTCACCCAATGCAAATACCACATTAACTAAGCCCCAGAAATCACCCTTACCCCTGACAATCTGGGCTACATTGTTCAAAAAGCTATCACTTCCTAATAAACAGTAGTTGAATATAAGTAAAAAGGCAATGGAACTAACTCTTATATAGCACCACTTTTACTAATAAAATACACTATGAACTCGCATAGATATTACTCCAAACATAACCTCCACCACAACTTTCCATCTTCAGAATGCAGTAACACCAAGGAATTCAAACACTTGGGAGTTTCACTACCGCACCTTACAAAGATAGAAGGCATTGACTCCATGTTTCTCAATGGGGGGCGAAGGCCCCTCGGTACAACTGAAGTTTGACTGCAGTTCTACATGCTTTACCGATTAAAATACACAACAACTAATACCACATCCAGTAAGTAAAATGTATTTCCTTTCTCTAAACTATGCCGAATCTTTTCGCTAAAGCATAACTTTGGGGATAAAAATCAAAGCGTTGGTCAACTGTCAGAAAGGGACTTGGCGTTGGCCATTTTGTTTACTTCGCAGAACACATTAACAAAAGCCGAGGACAACAGTACTAATAGAGTAAAGGATGAGCCAAAAAAAATATATTTTATCTAGCAGCACACTTCCCAATAGTAAACATAAGAAACTCGCATAGATCTTTGCCATATACAAACAAATTAGCGTTTAAGTATTAGAGGTGTTAAGCTTCCACTGGTCAATGACAGCCACAATGTTCTACTCCTTCAACAAAACACTTTCGCAAACGGTGCATAATACAGGCCCTAAAAGGCAAGGGCAACAAACCTAAGAAACCTATTGGCACCTGTTGGCAGGTAACTCAAAAATTACACAGGACTTTCGCGAATTCATCAAGAACAGATAGGAGGCGTACTCCAAACGGGCACTCGCTCACTCGCTCGCTCTTTTTAGAAGAAAATCCCTATCCAAAGAACCAAAACAGAGGGCAGTGAAGCTAAATACTCTCAATAACGCAATAAAAGTGCTTTAGTCAATTCAAACATAAAAAGAACACTCACCTGCAAGAAAGCATGCATCCACCACTGCAGACAATATCACGTAATGGCGACCGCTCCTTCAACCAAGGCTGTTGTGTGAGGTTGCATTGACAGGATAAGACAATTGAATGTGTCAGCTCCAACAATACATCCCGTCAACTCCAGGGCGACAATCTGTCACCTACATCACAGCCAGAACCGCCAGTCAAAGATCGCGAAGAAAAAGCTCGAATCTCTCGGCGAAAGGACACAAAATCGCGACGAAAAATAGATATCCTAATAGCCATGTACAGGCGGCACCCTCGGCAAGCGGTTGCAGTCCTGCCAGGCCATTTCCCTCAGACCCTTTTGAACTGAATCCAATCCGTCGGCCCCTCTGATCCAAGAAAAACAAAGGCCCATTGTTCCCCATTGTTCTCCCATTGTTCACAGCACCCTCCACATAAATTATCATGCGGGCATCTTAGTATATATAGATTCTTGTTGTGGCTGTTTTCAGGACTTCTTTACTCATGTACAACAACATATTCCACAACCACTTTGAGGGGATATTTCCTTATAAACATGGGAATAGTAATAGCAACAGCAATAACAATGATAATTTATGTAGGCACAGGTCAATGTGATCCGAAATGTTACCTTAGGCAAAGAACGATTATGTTTTGTAACCATTATTATACTTATATTCTGTAGAAATCTGCATTAGCAGTTTCAGCATCAAAACATTAGGATTGTTTGAAGCATAAGACTGGTAATCAAGGGAGAAGCTATATTGTAGACAAGTGATCTTATACTTGGTTGTTGCATAATGCAGTTGAATAAGAGAAGGAGACTAAGTTGATAGAGCTTTATCGTTTGGCTATACCAAGGATTACTGGGAGCTTATTTGATGAAAAAGGCATGTAACTACAAGGCCAACGCAAGGATTTTGGTAAGTTGTGTTTTAGTTGTAAATTCCCTCCCCTAAGGAAAACCTAGAATTTTCTTGCATAGTCAGTACGTATAGAAGGAGGGCTTTTATATGGTATATTATTTGTCTATATTTAATGAGTGCCGCCCAGGGATTTCATATAGAATATAGTTTGTGTATATTTAGTAGTGAGTATCAGATTTTTCATATCCACCCAGAGTTCTATTGTTTGTGTGATGTTTCCTGCTGTATTTCATGTTCTATGGAACAGGAAACATTCTTTTTGCATTTAACTTCACATTTTGCCCTTGTGCTGTTTTAGATCATTGGAACTTCTTAAATGGGTGCCCGCTAAATGCTGGCAATCCCACCCCCATCTTTGATCTGCGGATTAGCCTTGGAAAGACAAGAAATGTCTCCACTAACCTGTTCATGCTGAGAGAATTGTTGAGTGATGACAGTAAGTTACATTCTGAAAAGCATGTTGATTGATGGCATCACAGATCACTGTAATTGAGCATGGACCCCCTGCCATGCCTCCTGGTTGGAATGTAGAAGACAATTGTTGACAGAATTGGGGTGAAATGATTGTGTAAAAATGATTGCAAACCTATGCTAGGCTACATGGTTCACTAAAGGACTGAAGGAGATACAGAACCATGTAGCCTAGCATAGGTTTGCAATCATTTTTACACAATCATTTCACCCCAATTCTGTCAACAATTGTCTTCTACATTCCAACCAGGCATGGCAGGGAGTCACATGCTCAATTATAGTGATCTGTAATGCCATCAATCAACATGCTTTTCAGGATATAACTTACTGTCATCACTCAACAATTCTCTCAGCATGAATAGGTTAGTGGAGACATTTCTTGTCTTTCCAAGGCTAATCTGCAGATCAGAGATGTGGGTGGAATTGCCCGCGTTTAGCGGGCACCCATTTAAAAAGGGTACACTATATTCTGTGACAAACTAAATTCATACAAAATTAATGTGATGGTTAAGACCTACAATCGCACTGGCAGAACTCTGAAAAACTGCAGTGTATGATGAATCAAATTGTTACTGGATGCATTGGTCAAGCCCAAACACCATGTCAAGGAGCATCCTCTGTTTGGGTAATCCTTTGGAACTAGTCATATACTATTTTATGAAGCAAGTTGAGATGGTGTATGGAAATGTGAATGTGAGCTGTGGAAGGAATTGTGGGATGATACAAAAAAGTCTTGGCAACCTTTGACCTTTAAAGTCACTCTCTGGGTTAGCTCATGGAATGCACACTAGATCACGTGATGTGTGGCAACATAGGAGATACAAGATGGCAGCTATAGAGTGGCAAAGCTAAACAATGCGTGAAGCTTCTTACCATTGAAAACTTTGAGAAAACGTCTTAGCAACGCTGATGGCAAATATGTTTGCTTGAGCTGCACCTTTGCACTATATTTACCCTTCGAAAGACGTAGAAATAATTGACAGAGATGTACATTGTGTAGCGATTCCAAAATTGTAATTTTCCACAAGTAAGTAAAAGTACACACAAGAATATTTTACAAGATCTTTGTTTCACAATTGATTTGATGGTCTAACCCTATCATACAATGAAAAGCAGAGGGTGTATTGCATAATAGGTATGGTCCTAAAATATTTCATTTCATAGATATTGGCTCGGTAGTTCTCTCAGGTTACATTTAAATGGCCCCCCGCTTATTAATTTTTCAATTTCTTCCAACCCTCTGACCTTATTCTTACCCCACGTTTATTAATTCTAAGGAACTGACTTTTTTACAAACCCCTCTTTTAAAATTGGTATGCCATCTAGAACTCTAGAAATGTTGCATTAAATAGAAGAAATAGAAATCTAAGTTATGCTTTTAGCCCCGTTTATTAATTTTAAGGAAACTGACTATTTTACGAACCACTCTTTTAATTTCCTTTCATTGTTAGTTACTATTTTCGCCCAATAATCAAGGCAAAATAGAATGCTTTTGCATCTATTTTAGCTCTACGCCTTGTGACAACTTATTTTTGCGCTTTCCATCATTTTCTAACCACTTAAAGTCATTTCTCAAATTGCAAACCCCCTTATTAAATTTTAGAGTTTATCCAACGCCTCTGTTTATTAGGACACTCTGTTTATTTGGCACTTGAGAGTACATTAACACAATGGCTTTCATTAT
>OLMO02000277.1:16694965-16708044 GCA_900291935.2 Cassiopea xamachana | reverse complement strand
ATATATATATATATATATATATATATATATATATATATATATATATATATATATATATATATGTATATATATATATATGTAATTTATAAATACTGCTGGAAAGAAAGTTATTGATGGTCTCATAAAAGCATTTACTATTGGCTTTGGTGCATCAGAACAGCCCATTTTTGCTATCACAGAAGGGTTATTGTCCAAAAGTAAGTCCACTTTTGAGTATGCTTTTACATATATATTTCTTGACGGCCTCTGAAAATGGCTTACAGCAAGATTAAAAGAGGTAATAGTTAGAACACTACTCCTAATCCTTGGCAGCTTAAGTGGATTTTTAGAGCATTGTCCCAGAATAAGAGCATAGAGGTATTAAAAAAATGCAAACTGCATTATAGAGAATATCCATTCTCCTCAGAATTCTTCATTTTGTGTTAATGATAATTTGAAAGCTATTTTGGATTCAAATGCCATCTTGAAGAGTGATGATCTGTTGTGCAAAAATGGCTTGATCTCACATTCATAAAAATAAACTTAAATGTTCATAATCTGTTACATCACTCTATTAACCAGTTGATAAACATCACATCATATAAGCTTCTGCATTACTATTCAAATTCTAGTGAACGCTCTCTTTGAAACAAAGAATCTTCATTCTTTTACTGGCATAACGCTCCATTGAAAGCCATATTCTTATTTCAAGTCTACGAGATGGCCATGCAGCAATATTGATAGAGTGTGTTGCAGAATTGTATTAAAGATCATTTCTCACAGGCTCGGCAGAATTTACACTGACCACCTTATAAGACAAAGTACACGTTCTAGGAGACAGATACTCACAAACCAAATGTTATTGTATAATATACAATATTGACAGAAGATGTCTTTACGTTTTTTATTATTTCTATCGCACATAGATCGATAAATAAAACAGACACTTTAAGCTCTTGTAGGCCTTAAACTCATTCCTGAGACGGCATAATTAGCTACTACTTTGAAAAGCTCTTTAGTATGAAAAGTATTTGCTACTAAATGAATCTTAGTCATACTTTTAAGCTTCATTACTGTTTGCTTTAAGTATAGAGCGTAAATACCTTCGGTATTGAGGAAACTTAATAAGGTATCTACAGCAACGCAGCAACAATGTTCGGTATTTGAGCCACCACGGTTAAGTCCTCGGCTAGTAAACGCAAAAATTTCTCCAAAAATGCATGAAAAACTCTTAGTCTCTCTCCAAAGCCGTAATGTATTATAATATCCGTGAAATAAGCAGCGGAAATATGATTTAATTCCCTTTTTGCGTCTAGTGTACCCCACCTTTCTGCCTTACTATGGCACCATTATGGGTTTGCATGCCAGACCACTGTTTTGTATACAATGGGATTAGCCAGTCAACACTCTAGTTCTATTAACTCTATGCCCTACACTTAGGCGCCTTAAGCCCAAAACTTCAGGTTTTAGGCCCAAAACGTAAGATTTTAGGCCCTAATCTTGAGGTTTTAGGCCCTACACATAGGCTCCTTAGGCCCTAAACTTCAGGTTTTAGGCCCAAGACGTAAGGTTTTAGGACCTAAAATTAAGGTTTTAGGCCCTTATCTTAAGCTTTTAGGCCATAAACTTAAAGTTTTAGGCCCTACACTTAGGCTTCTTAGACCCTAAAACTCAAGTTTTAGGCCCAAAACGTAAGGTTTTAGGCCATAAATGTGAGGTTTTAGGCCTAAGCTTCAAGGCTTAGGCCCTACATTTAGGCTCCCTAGGCCCTAAATTTTAGGTTTTAGGCCCAAAACTTGAGATTTTAGGCCCTACACTTAGGTTCCTTAGACCCAAACTTCAGGTGTTAGGCCCAAAGTGAAAGGTTTTAGGCCCAAATGTTAGGTTGTAGGCCCAAAACGCAAGGCTTCTGACCATAAAGTTAAGGTTTTTCGCCGTACACTTAGGCCCCATAGGCCCAAACGTCAGCTTTTAGGCCCAAAACGTGAGATTTTAGGCCATAAAATTAGGCCCCATAGGCACAAGCTTCACGTTTTAGGCCCATAACATAAGGTTTGAGACCCAAAACTTGAGGTTTTAGGCCATACACTTAGGCCCCACAGGCACAAACTTAGTTTTAGGCCCAAAATGTAAGGTGTTAGTCCCTAAACTTAGGCACATGAGGCCCTAAACTTCAGGTTATAGGCCCAAAGCTTACGGCTTTAGGTCCTAAATTTGAGGTTTTAGACCCTACACATAGGCTCGTTATTCCCAAAACTTCAAGTTTCAGGCCCTATTCTTAAGGTTTTAGGCCCTACACTTAGGCTCCTTAGGCCCTAAACGTCAGGTTCTAGGCCGAGAATATAAGGTTTTAAGCCCTAAACATAAGGTTTTGGGCCCTTATCTTAAGATTTTAGGCCCTATGTAAGAGTTTAGACCGTACAATTCGGCTCCATAGGCCCTGAACTTCAGGTTTTAGGCCCAAAACGTTAGGTTTTAGGCCATACACTTAGGCCCCACAGGCACAAACTTAAGGTTTTAGGCCCAAAATGTAAGGTGTTAGTCCCTACACTTAGGCTTCTTAGGCCCCAACTTCAGGTTTTAGGCCCTAAACGTAAGGTTGTAGGCTAAAAACGTACAGTTTTAGGCCCTACACGTAGGCACCTTAGGCAGTAAACTTCAGGTTTTAGGCCCGCAACATAAGGTTTTAGCCCCAAAACCGTTGTGGAGAGTAGGGCCTAAAATCTCATGTTGAGATTTTAGGCCCTACTCTTAGGCCCCAAAGTCCGAAACTTCAGGTTTTAGGCCCAAAGCGTAAGGGTTTAGGCCCAAAACTTGAGGTTGTAGGCCCAGCACTTAGGCCCCATAGGCCCAAACTTTAGGTTTTAGGCGCAAAATGCAAGGGTTTAGGCCCAAAACTTGAGGTTTTAGGCCCTACACTTGGGCTTCTTAGGCCCTAAACTTCAGGTTTTATGCCCTAAACTTGAGGTCTTAAGCCCTACACTTAGGTTCCTTACGCCCACACTTCAGGTTTTAAGCCCAAAAAGCTGTTATATAATGCCCGCTTTGCGTGCATATCTGCAAATTAGCCTTGGAAAGAAAAGAAGTGTCCCCACTTGCATACATAAGTTGATGACATCACATGTTGCTGTGAAGGTCCATGTGAACCCCTGAGTGGTGTGGTTGAATTTCAGAGCAAAATTTTTGATAAAATGTGCAACAAATTATGGTGAAAAACAGATCGCAAACCTACGCTAGGCTACACTGTTCAATAAAAGGAGGGAATGTAGAACCGTGTAGCCTAGCGAAGGTTTGCGATCATTTTTTCACTATAGATTCTTGCAAATTTTATAGTCTTCAGGTATGATGTAGTGTGAAAAGATGATGAATAAGCCAAGTCTGCAATAAACATAGATAATGTAGTATCAATCACTACTGCCGGATGCATTAATAAAGAGCTCAAGCACCATGTCAAGGAGCATCCTTGTTTTGAGTATTCCTTTAGGATAGGTTACATACACATCAGAGGAAGAGGGTATGGGGTCCTTCTAGAAGAGCACGTGTCACAGTATTAGGACACAGCAGAATGAACAAAATTGAAAAATGTGTGTAGTAACTGGTGATATAGCATGTGTATATCTACAAAATATAAATTTCTCAATACTTCAACAATTCAAACAGGAATCGCCAGTTTTCCTTAAAAATAGTGGGGCCTTCACACATTGGGTACAGGATGTGATGCTAAAGGAGTCTAACAAGCAGCCAGGTATACTTAAAAAAGACGTATACTTAAAAAATTTTTATAGGTGATAATAGCAGTTACATTGAGTATGGGCACACAAAATAGTTTCCCTGTCCATAAGGAAATTTACAAAAAACAACTAGAGAAGCACTGAGTGGGACATAAATGATAAAACATATAGTTTGCAATATAACTCTGCTAAGCAATAGAATATCTACTGCTCTGTCCATTACATTTTGCAGTATAGACCAATGAGCAAGGATTCCAAAATGGACTTCTGTAACATCTATTTGAATAACAGTCACGACTATTGCAGACATGTAATTGTCCTTGGAGAACAAGCCATCTACTACAGAATACAGAACCACAGCCCCAACTGTCATATTGTGCTGTGCAGATCATTACGCATTGATATGATCAATATACTGAATGTTGTGATCTTCATCTCATCATAACGATAGACACAAAAACCAGTTGTTGGCTATGGAAGCATCATGTTCTGCATGTAGAAACTTTTCAGCATCCCCACGCTGACTATCTGCTGGTTCAGGGATTTAGTTGTTAAAGTGCCAAGAGAACTCTCAGATAGACACCAACTTGTATCCAGTTTCTCTTCATGAAAATATTTCTCTAAAGCTGTCTACTTGAAGCCAACGTTACCATTTCTCTCTCTAATTTTCTCTCTTGATTCCTATCCAATCTGATTTGGTTTTCTCTATCTACTCGAGTCTCTTTCTTTTTTATAGGTAACTTACACAGAATCTATAAATTACTACCAATCAAAATTAAGAATAACAGGATACGGAATTTACGTAATTATTGTTAATAAACAACATGGGAAAACAACTCTTGAACGTAAACATGACTAATTTAAGGCTATACTTGAATGAAACTTATAGTAAACGATATTAGTGCATATCACAACCATTACTCATGAATGATGTGCGTCAGCTGTGTGTGAATAGTTAATGAATGAATGAAAGCAGAAAGAGCGCTGCAAAGGCGTCCGCAAAGCATGCAACGTATATGGAAAACCCCGACACTGCAATTCTGTTGAAAAATAAATAACTGGTTCAACATTGTCCATAGTATCAAACCATTACATATGAATCCCAACTTGGTGCACTTTGGGTCAATTAACTAAACCTTATAGCGTCAATCCATGCACTTGAATGTAAATAATGGCTATTATTGCATCCAAAATGTTCAACATAGAATTTAAACTCGAGCATAAAAGATTACCAATCCAGTTCAGGTGTGTGTGGGCCTGGTGGTGATTATAAATAGTTTGAAATTTGTCTTATTTGAGTTTCGACTATTATGTATATGTAACATATATTTGTAAGAACGCAACTAGTCTGTTGGTACTACAAGACTTTACCACAGCACAAAAAAGCGGCAACATACTTGAAAGCTTTTCTCCTCCGACACTCATCAGAGTATGAAAACGTCGGATAGTGACCTAAAGGTTAACCGAAATATATATATCCAGATGCGGTTAATGTGATAGGATGAACACACTCTTTTTGTATACACAAGACTGGGTTTGAGTGTTGATGTAAACAGATTCCAAAACACTTAAATGAAAAGAAATATCCTCTTGAAGTAAACAATGTTAATGGGTCCTAATTGGTCACACTTGGGGCCAATTAGACGCATCTTAGCACATTACAGCATCTCCGTATATACATCTCCGTTAACCTTTCTGTCACTATGCCACCTTTTCATACTCTAATGAGTGTCGGAGGAAAAAAACTGTTAAGTTTGTTGCCGCTTTTTTGTGCTGCGGTAAAATATGTAAAGACTTTGGGAGAAGAATTTGAGGTGGGGTTTCCTACAAATTTTGTTTCGTTAACACCATGAATGAATGAAATGCATTAAGAGTGGGCGTCAACCTGTTGCCTGCCATACACTATATATGTATGTATGCAAGATTGATACAAAAATTTGGGACAATGAACAAAAATTTTAACAAGGGGGATCTGCCCCCCTGAGCCCTACTAGAAATCACCCCTGGCTATAACTCAAAATATTTTATGTCCCTAGGCATACCTAACTTTTCCTGCGAAAATGATAAATCAGGCTAATTGAAGGAGTTTGTTTGCATTCAGGAGGTTAATAATAATTACGTCTAAACAAAAAACTACCTATTTTAGAAAGAGTCTTGTTTTCAGATCAAAACTACAGTTTTAAAAATTATTGATAAGAGAAAGCACATCTGATTGGTTTTCTTGTGAACTAATAAAAATATTCTTCTATGGAACAAATCTTATTGGTGGGGGGGGGGGAATATATGTTGAAGAATGTTTGATTAGCTTGATGTAGGATATAGCTGGAGGAAGTATCCTGGAGGGGCAAAGCTTGTCCTTGCCATCATTTTTGATTATTTAAATCTCCATGTCAATAGTTCTCTAATGGGAGAGGCTATGCAAAATTTTTCTGTTATGTGGACACTGCCCCTCTGTGCCCCCTTGTATATATGTGCCTGGTTTGATCCTTGATCTTGAACAGTTGAATCTCTTATCGTGGAAAGTTGAAAGTGTATTTTTGGCGAAAATTCTGCCCATTGAAAGCCAAGAGCAAATAACGGCCGGGAGATTTATATGAATTCATATTTGGTTGCAATTCACTGAGCAATCCAGGAATTAACGATGGAGCAGAAGTTAGCTTAGGCCTGCAGCTAACTCCAAGCGACTATGGACTTTGGGACCGGGAATTACAGGGGGCATGTGCCCCCCAACTCTTAAATATCTGTATGTAATTAGTCTGAAGCGCTGAGGTTATCCCAACAGATAAAGCTATTTAAGTAGCCCTGCATATTACTGATGCTTTGAGAATAAATAATTTTTTTTCATATACGAAAACTACGTTGAATTTTTTAAGAATCTGCTTATGGTAATCTAACTGTCAGGTCACCACATAAAAGAAGCCCTACAGTGAAGAAGATGCAGATTGAAGTGATTTTCTGATAGGCCTATTCAAAGTTTGGTTATTTGATGGCTCTCAGTCTGGGTCTTGAGCAAAAAGTTCCCGATGAAATGTGACATAAATTTCTCTCTGGTTCTTCTCTTCATCACAGTGTATTCAATTTTTTACAACCACAACCAAGGCAACTTATCCGCACTTTGGTCCGTGATGAGTTTGTTATTATCAAGGATTCAGCCATCCGGCCACGTGTTGAAGCAATAGGCTTATTATTCCAGTCTTTTTATTTAGTTCAATGGGTCACACTTGGGGCCAATTAGACGCATCTTAGCACATTAAGCATCTCCGTATATATTTTCGTGTTTGACTGAAGACACACTAAAAGAGTTTTTACTTTGACACAAGAGGAAGTAAGTTGAGAGATCCAAAGACTTTCCTAAGAGGTATAATTGAAGCAGAAGTTTCTAGACTAGAAAACCAAGTGAGGTTCATTGCAGAGAAGACTGAGGGAAAGATTGCAATTGGTATGCAGCTATGTTATTACTTTTGGTGTAAGGGCAGCTTTCTGCAAGGTGCACACGAGAAGATTTTGCTTAAGGAAACTGCCATTCGTGGCAGTTCCCTAATTGGAAAAGAATTATGGAAGTAATAGCGACAGATAACTTGAAATGGCTGCATGAAACTACTAAGAAATAGAAATTGACCAATTATTTTGCAAATTCCCCCATTTTATAGAACGTAGGAAGTTATAGAGGTCATGTTGCCTCATCTGACCGTATTACACTGTAGAAGATATGTATTTACCTCGCTATTGTGATTAATTTCTCAATTGAAATTTTTCTAACACTTTATTTTTAATGGTTGTATTGGATATTTACTAGAAATTTGAATTATTTTAGAGAATCGAAGCACAAATGACCTGATTGCAATGCTTATTGAGAATGGCTATTCGTCAGACACGGTGAAAGCATGGAGGAAATCCATTGCAAAAGAAAACCTTTTCAAGATGACAGCGGCGAAGGCAGTAGCAGTGAATTTGCTGTCCCTGATTTTAATTACATCCTAAACATGAATTTATGGAGTTTATCAAGAGAAAAGAAAGAGGCCCTTTTGGCTGAAAGAGAGTATTTTAATAAAAATTTTTATGTAGTGGTACGGTTTCTGTGGTGCGTAATTATTTTTTTGTTTGTAAAAAGAAGAACTTGCCTCTCTTTTGAAAAAGTCATCCGATAATCTTTGCTTTCATGACTTGGATTATTTTTTGGAGGAACTCGATGTAGGTGGATTGTGTAATACCGTAACATATGAGAGTTCATTTTCAAACAAGCTGAAAGCAGTTGAGACCTTACAAGTTTAGCTTCGCTAGTCAAGTTATCTGTATGCATGCTCTTTGAAGATTTTTAAGGGCTTTTTCTAAATTATTTTGTAAATTTTTTCGCTACCTGTCAGATGTTTTATGTCCTCTACACTTGCCTATCGTTCTGTATATGAGTTATTCATATTCCCCCTATTTTTATCGCCATCCCTTCCCAAGTTGATCGTAATGCTGAAGACTTCATGTCACTCAATTTATGTTTCCACGTTTGAAGGTTCAGGCTGAAGGAAAGAGTGATAATCGGGAGGCAGCCTGGAATGCCAAGTCATCAAGGCCTGCAGCTGGTAAAAGCGTGGTGAAAAATGACTCAAAGATTATCAAAATGAACCCTAAAATAACCAAACCTTAAAAAGAAATGAAGGGAATTTTAGATGAGGAAAATGTGGCTGATGATGACTCTAACAGTACAACATCGAATTTATTATCGTTTGCAGGTCGAGTGACCCAGAAGAGAGATGATCTTGATATTTGATCATTAAAGGCTGATATGAACAGTCCAGCCCTCCTTGTAGCCTTGAATTTTGATGTTTACCTGTTTGCTACTCATGTTATTTTAAATGGTGTTTCATCTAAGATGACATCCGATTCTGACATCTCTTTGCAAGGTGAAACCATTGAAGTTTCAATTCAAAGCGATGTTAATATTTGGAGAATCCTTTCAACTCGTCGTAAAAGGAAAAGTCTTGGATTCTCAGAAGCATCACCAGTGGTTAGCGAGAAAGATGGCAAATGCAGGGAAGAAGAAATATCGAGAAGTGAGAAGGAATCTCTAGAAGTAAATGGAAGCTCTATTGAAGAAGACGGTGAAGGTAGTGTTGAAAATGATTCGATTTTGGAAGAGGCAAATTTACCAACATGTAAGTGACATGACTATGTTTATTTTCAATGTTTTGAAATTGCAAATGCACCTTACAAGTACGGGGCCAACCGGAGGAGCTAGGGGGGCTTCAGCCCCACCCCACTTTTTGCCACCCAGCAATGTTTAAAATGGAAATGTCTTAAAGACTCCAGTTATTTTGACTTACCAGCCCCCCATCAAATTCTTTCCAGCTCTCACTATTTATTTGGTTGTGCCTTGCCTGCCTTGTTGTCATTAAGAATATTTGTCTATTACAATCTTCTCAGTTACATATCAATGCTTGACTATCTATTTGATTATTTTTATATTTCTCACTTTTCAATCTAATCTCATATGGACAAAACTTGTAATTATGACAATATCAACGATTCCAGTCCAGTCTGATTGTCCTTTCAGACTAGATTCCTATACTTTTAGACTATGTAGCTCCAGTTTTACCGTTATTAGCAGGTGTGTGCTTGCATATTTTTATTGATTTTCATTAAATTACCGTTCAGAGAAAGGGTAGTTTCTTATAACCTGCAGAACCTGCAGGTTTCTTATAAACTGTAGGTTTCTTATAAAACCTTAAGGTTTTGGCCTAAAACCTTACGGTTTAGGGCCTAAAAGTTTAAGTGTTGGGCCTAAGTGTAGGCTTCTTATAAACTAAAGGTTTCTTATAAACTGTATGTCCATAGGGCTCAGCATGGAAAGTAGCCATTCGCGTTCAGAATAATAAATATCCTGAAGGCGGCTTGATATTTAGAAAGGAAAATCTGATACTTTTTCCTTCCTGTACTAATAGGGAAACTGTCAAGGAATGAATAGCCCCAATTAAGCGGGTTTTATTATTTTCTTTGACCTTGTCATCAACGACACAATGCAGTCTTTCAGGATTATGATCTATTTAGAAAAACTCCCCAATACCAGAGATTTTGTTAATAATTAATAAATGAACTTGCTCGTCCATTTAGAAATGTAGATGAGGACGTAGGTCCTACAATACAAACCCAAGGTGCCATGAATAAAATAACACCATGTTACTATTGACATGTTCTTTCTGTCCTTGAACAATGATGGAAAGTAGTTACTCAAATTGCGACCCCCAATTTATTTTGACCTCCCCGTTTATTAAATATCAGAATTTTTCCCGACCCCACTGTTTATTAGGACCAACCGTTTATTCAACACTCGAGAGTAGAATGGGCAAAAATTCTAAGTCTTGATAAAGCTCGAGCCCTTTGCTATTCTTAAATTTCGGCGATTCTGAGCGATTCGATATTCTCATAAACTATATTTTTGTTTTTAAATGTGTATACCTCCAACAAACAGACCTTTTAAAATAACGTTTAAAGGAATAAACGTTGATGCTTGGGCTCAGTTCCTAAAAAAATCGTTTTTTTTATAGGAAATCACTTTTTAAGGAACCTAGTACCATACAGCCTAATATGTACAGAGCTATTAGAATTGCATAAGAAAAGAAACTTTAGAGAAATAGCACATTGAAATCGCTCTATGACAACAATGTGAATATGACACTGCCTTGCAATTTAACTCGTACTGACGCAATTTGTTTTTACAGGAAAAATGAAGGAAAGTTTACTACTAGACCTTGAGCTAGGTGTCTTATAAAAAAGAGAAATGTGTAATGTCCTAACCGTGCTGCCCTATGGATTTGCTCATTATTCTTTAACTTCCATCAGTTTCAGATCCATTCAAATTCAACAACCTACAAAGAACGTTTGCTCTGACGTCGAATGTCAAAGTTCTATTCGTTGTTCCCTATACGGCAGTTATTGACCAAACAAAAGTACCTGGATGGTAGAGCTTTATAAAATAGCACTCTTGGGTGCATAATGAACGCCCCCTCTAAATAATATTTAAAATAAATATCGACCCAGGACATTTGCATCTCACCCAAGGCAATTTTTACAGGAGATACTTAAAAGGCTGCAGGTACAAAATAGGATAAGGAAAGCACTTCGATTGCTTTTGTTTATTTTCAGCGTTGCTTCATTCTGTGCACTTGGTAATGCTACATTCACAAATATTTCCAGCCCCCATCCATTCCCAACTACTACGAGGACCCTTCTATGAGGCACCAGAGAGTAGAAGAAAACAAGCAAAACAACAATATCATCCTAACAAGCCTGTTTCGTGGTCATCAGGGAATAACATAATCAATAGATAATAATTTGCATAATAAATTCAAGCTTAATACGCCTGATCAAATATCAATGGTCAGGTGTTACATGGCATTGATTTGCTTCTATGGTGACATGATGATATCCGTTAGAAAGATCGGGTTGGCCGATGATAGAGAATTAAATAAGAATCACTTATCAGTCTTATTTTCTGACTGTTATATAATGCCCGCTGCGCGTGCATATCTGCAAATTAGCCTTGGAAAGACAAGAAGTACCCCCACTTCCATGCATGAATTAATGACAACACATGTTGCTGTGAAGGACCATGTGACCCCCTGAGGGGTGTGGTTGAATTTCAGAGCAATATTGTTGATACAATTTGCGAGAAATGATAGTGAAAAAATGATCGCAAACCTACGCTAGGCTACACGGTTCAGTAAAAGAAAGGAGGGAATGTTGAACCTTGTAGCCTAGCGAAGGTTTGCGATCATTTTTTCACTATCATTTCTCGCAAATTGTATCAACAATATTGCTCTGAAATTCAACCACACCCCTCAGGGGGTCACATGGTCCTTCACAGCAACATGTGTTGTCATTAATTCATGCATGGAAGTGGGGGTACTTCTTATCTTTCCAAGGCTAATTTGCAGATATGCACGCGCAGCAGGCATTATATAACAGCTAGTCTTCAGGTATCATATAGTGTGAAAAGATAATGAATGAGCCAAGTATGCAATAAACATAGATAATGTAGTATCAATAACTGTTACCGGATGCATTTATAAAAAGCTCAAACACCATGTCAAGGAGCATCCTTTGTTTGAGTATTCCTTTAGGATAGGTTACATCATACATCAGAGGAAGAGGGTATAGAGTCCTACTAAAAGAGCACGTGTCACAGTATTAGGACACAGCAGAATGAACAAAATTGAAAAATATGTGAAGTAACTGGTCATATAGAATGTGTATATCTACAAAATATACATTTCTCAATACTTCAACAATTTAAACAGGAATCACCAGTATTCCTAAAAATAGTGGGGCTTCACACCTTGGGGACAGGGTGTGATGCTAAAGGAGTGTAATAAGCACCTAGGTAACAGGTATACTTAAAAAATCTTTATAGGTAATAATAGTAGTTACAATGAGTATGGGTACACAGCATAGTTTCCCTATCCATAAGGAATTTTACAAAAACAAAAGAGAAGCACTGAGTAAGACATAAATGATAAAATATATAGTTTCCAAAATAACTCTGCTAAGCAATAGAATATCTTCTGCTCTGTCCATTATATTTTGCAGTATAGACCAATGACCAATGATTCCAAAATGGACTTCTGTAACGTCTATTTGAATAACAGTTACGACTATTGCAGACATGTAATTGTCCTTGGAGAGCAAGCCATCTACTACAGAATACAGCACCACAGCCTCACCACAGATCATTACGCATTGATATGATAAATATACTGAATGTTGTAATCTTCATCTCATCATAACGATAGATACAAAAACCAGTTTTCCATAGAATCAAACCTTTACATATGAGTCCCAACTTGGTGCACTTTGGGTCAATTAACCAAACCTTATAACATCGATCCCTTCACTTGAGTGTAAATAATGGCTCCATGGAATTTTCATAGACAATCTATTCAATACTACATCACATAGTAAACACCTGGACTTGTGCAACAACATTCAATCCTAATTACACCTTGGAATATCACTTGACTTTAAATAATGGCTTCATGGAATTGTCAGTCACAATCTAATCATTATTTCAGCACATAATAAATGCATAAATATAGACAATTAGTTTAAGAAGCTATAATTGAAAACTAATTCATGATATGGATACACACCAACAATCTGTTCATAAAGTTAATCCAAATAAATCCGGCCTTAGTCATTACCTAACAAATAATTGCTACATGGAGTTATCATTGAAAACCCATTCATTGTTTGGGCATACAGCAACACAATGCCTATTCGCAAATGCTTTCTCACGAATACAGAAAATCTGAGAAAAAGTTCTTCAATTTGAGGGTAAAAAATTGGTTTGATCAAAAATACTGCTATACTGAAAACTTTGAT
>OLMO02000277.1:16636895-16648653 GCA_900291935.2 Cassiopea xamachana | reverse complement strand
CGTTTGAGCTTTGCTTTCGATCCTTTTACCAATCGATTCGAGGTTTTTCCATGAGATTTACATAACAATTGTGAATTCGCCAAACTCTATGCTGAGAATTTCGCAAAGTTTCTTTCTCGCAGCACTTTCTGCCTGTGAAAGAAGTTTCTGCCTTTAAGGTAGTCTCTTACTCGGTGCACTGGCGAGAAATGAGCTTTTCTAACTACTAGCATTAACTTTCAGCCCCTTACTTTTCGTAATTTAAAGTCAGCTGAGATGAATTTTAAGAAGCGCTAAAGAGCAATTTGAAAAATTTCATAGAAAGAAAACATTTCCCATTATCTGCTCAGTTGAAAATCAGTTGAGCATTTGTAAGCTGGACGAAGAGCATATGTGGGCCCCATTTCATTCGGAGCAGGGATCGATCTGTATGCTTCTTATTTCCATAAGCGCAGGTCTGTGGACAGCTGAAATGAGTAGGGGCGGGAAGATATATAGAAGTCCAATTAAGAGCCTTCGGAGCTCCTGTGTCTCCACTGATCTGTCAATCAATGGATGAAAAATTGTGTGCCAAATTAACCCCAGTAGTTTGGGTTGTTTTCTTGATAATTTTAAGCCACGCCAACTTTTCCTCTTTCTTGTTCCATGTAATTACAAACTAACCTATTATCGGGTTATAGGCAAGCCTTTTGGTCAGAAAGTTGTCACGAGGGTGGTAAATCGCCCTCACAAATCAGCTTAGGAGGGTGATTGGGTGATAAAAGTGCTTGCTTCGTAGGCTTGCGACAACAGCGTCATAAACATACTAGTCTGGCAGCAAATTCTTCATCTCTTTTAAGAAACCGCGTTATTGTCGCTGTTTTGTAAACAAAACGTCCAGAATAGAGGTAAATGCCGATATTGGGAAGATATATTCTACATGAGCAAAAAGGAAAGTACTATAAGACTCAAGAAAACACATTAGTACACTCCTAAGAACCGACCGAGTCTCATGTGCATGAAATCTTTGTTGATACCCGCATAGAACTTTTGACATTCGGCTGTGTACTGCGTATTAAATTTGATGAGATAGTCAGGTTTTTGCGAGGGCGGTCAATCGCCCATGCAAATAAGATTGTGAGGGCTTTTGCACGGGTGAGGGCGATCGCCCGCCTAAAACATAAAGGCCAGGTTTCAAAAAATATACAGGATAAAAATTTCAGCTATACTGCTGTTCTACAAATTGTCCTGTTCTAACAATAATAATAAGAAATCTTCTAAGATCAAAAATAATAATAATAATAATAAGTCTAAAAATAAATACCAGTTATAAAATGGAACATTGAAATACCGAAATACCACTATATGATGGACTTCTTGAAGATCTTCAATGTGGCTGCTAGTTTAGCTTATCAGATGAGCTCATTCTATAATCTTGCTCCACGATAACAAAAATGTTTTGACCTATGGATGTTCTAAGTAAAGGCATCTGCAAATTTGTTTCACTAGAACGAACGTTTAGTCCATTACTTGCGGAGCATTTTATAAAGAGCTGTTAAATGCTGAGGAGCAAAGTAATTTAGTGATTTATAAGTAAGCATAGCAGTTTCCTTCCTTATGAGATCCTTAATTGAAAGCCAGCCAAGACTTTGAAAGAATGGGGCAGCAGGCGCATCGTAAGTACTAGAAGTTACTATTCTTGCAGTTCTATTCTTGATCTCTCGGAGAGAGATAAGTTTGGATTCTCCACAGCAACCCCAATCGAGCAAAAATAGCTTAAGTGCGGCTCAACAATTCCTCTATACACTTTCTGCAAATCACTTAGAGAAGAAACTTTTTGGCATGCTTTAAAAGACCAAGAGCTTGCAGCGCCTTTGCCTTTACTTGTTCTACCTCGTAACTCCATTGGAGCTTATCATCAATTTTAACTACTAGAAGTTTTATATCATTTACCATCTGTATCTGTAGTTGTTCTAATTCAATATATGGCTTGACATCAGTCTTTTTCGAGCTTTTGAATGTTAGATCTGGATCCTATTATCAACGACTCCGTTTTTTTAAAATTTAAGGATAGCCTACTTCCATGTAGCCAGCTTTTTAATTTCACAATATCCCTGTTCAAATCTTCCTTAAGTATGGAGAGGTATTGTGATGAATGGGAAATAGTTATGCCACTTGTATACATAGTAATCTTTCCTTTGTTCAAGCAGAATGGCAAATCATTGATATAGATTAGGAACAGCAGTGGACCAAGGCAAGAGCCTTGGGGGACACCACAGCTTACATCACTGATGCTGGAAAAGCTCGAGTAGGAATTAAACCAGTTGAGTTCTAGTCCTATAATTCCATATTTCTCAAACTTCTTTAATAAAAGACTGTGATCCACCGAATCAAAGGCCTTTTTAGGTCAAGTAATACTAAGCCAGAACACTTGCCTTTATCAATATTTAAATACCAGTCATTTGTACAGATGTACATAATATATATCCAGATGCGGTTACATGTGATAGGATGCGTCTTATTGGCCCCAAAAGTGGCCAATTAGGACCTATTATTGTTTATTTGAAGAGTCCCATTGAGAAAATGAACTCTTTGTCTACACAAGACCGGGTTTTCAGTCTTGTGTAAACAGATTCCAAAACACTTAAACGCAAAGACAATCTTGCTTGCCCAATGATCCGAAAATTGTCGTCTGTATGTTTTAGCGCATTCTGGATTTGACATTGGGTGTTTTCCTATGGCCAACTCACAACTAGTTTTAGAATTGTTGTTTTTACCTATACAAGGTAGCTGTTCCCTTACGTTAATACTTCTCTTCCTGATGCTCGTGTGGACATGTTTTATTGTCTGCTAGCCACTGCGTAGCCCGTCCAGTGAGGTATGGGGGCAGATGCCCCCCACTGTTGCAAAATGGTGCTTGGGATTTCTTTAAAATCGACGAGAAAGTAGGTGGAGAAGGGGTAGCAGCAAATCTTCAGAAAAGTAGAGGGCTCCCCCACCTTTAAAGCTCTAACTACGCCACTGAGTGTGTTCTACGTACCGAGCGGCACATCGTAAAGAAAATTCATAAACTACACAACTTTGAGTGGTAGGAACGCAATCGTTTTTAGCAGATGGTAGCACAACTCTAGAGTTATAAACCACACAGGGCTTCACAACATAGAAACAAGATGTAATGGCTTTAATAATTTGATGTTCAAACTTTGATGAAATATTACCAATCCAGGGCAATTTTAGGTATACCGGGCACTTCTCTGGACCAACTTTCTTTTCTGCTGCAAAGTTGGCTAATTTTTGGTTGATGCAAGAAAGTAGAATGGATACCCATTTTCGATGAACATTTGTTTTATTTTGTCGAGCTCTGAGCCTAATTCAGTTTTAGAGCAAATCATAAGTGCCCTGTGAACTAAAGTTTTAATAAGGCTTATCTTTCTTGTCATTGGGCTAAAGGAATTCCAACAGATGTATTGCCCAGTAAACGTTGGTTTCCTGTAAATGCTGGTAAGGAATCCAGTGCCCTCTTTCTCTACCAAAACATCTAGAAAGTTCAAGGAGTTCTTTTGCTCCTTCTCTATTGTTAATTTTAGAGCTGGATGTAGCAAGTTCAATTTTTCTTGACAACGTTCACAATCCAGCTCGGAACCAAAGATGACAAAACTATTATCCACATATCGAAAGTAGACACCTGGTTTTGCGGTGTTGTCAAAAAGTCTACTTTCATGAAAGCCAACAAAGATGTTTGCTCATCCCGGACCCAAAAGGCTACCCATTACCACACCGTCTAGCTGCTTATACATCTGGCTGTTGAAACTAAATTCAACTCCTCATGTAACAATTAGCATCAATTTCCTGAATGTGTCCTCAGGGAATGGCGAACATTCAAGGTGACCTCGATTCTCTTCTTCAGACATTTTGTACCATATTGAAGCAAGTATAAAAGAAGCTCGTGAAAATTTGTGTGTCTTCTATTTTCCAGCTCCCTATTACTTTCAACCCCCTGATTACTAATTTTCAGGAGATTTGCAGCCCCCCAATTAATTCAATCCCCCAATGTGGAAATATGTTTATTTGAGTTAGAACTTGGGCATCCTCATGCACCTTTACCTGACTAGATTCATGTTTTTGTTTTTACTTCTCAGTCATTCTCTTTAATGCTTTTAAAAGTGTCATTGCCAGCATCCAATTTAATTTTTAGTCATCCAAGATAGATATGCTAATGGAAACTAGTTCTAGCAAGAGGAACTAAGCTTAACAAATCCTTCTCTGGGTGATTATGTCAACATGGTAGGACTTCACCTATTAGGATCTGTTGGAAATTAATTGTATTTTCAGTAGACCTTTACTCACAAAGCAGATAGCAACTTTTGATGTTCATAAATTTTCATCAAGACCTTTGAGCAATGAATGATGAATAAGACTATAGTTATTTTAATTACCCCAAGTGTGACCAATTAGGATCTACTAACATAGTCACACTTGCGGCCAATTAGACGCATCCTATCACATGTAACCGCATCTGGATATATATTTCGGCTAACCTTTAGACCACTATCCGACGTTTTCATACTCTGATGAGCGTCGGACGAAAAAAAGCTTTTAGGATATGAAAAGAATGTTGCCGCTT
This sequence comes from Cassiopea xamachana, assembly GCA_900291935.2. Lineage (NCBI taxonomy): Eukaryota > Metazoa > Cnidaria > Scyphozoa > Rhizostomeae > Cassiopeidae > Cassiopea > Cassiopea xamachana. The sequence continues at coordinate 16,644,071 of OLMO02000277.1, read as the reverse complement.
TTCGTGCTGTAGTAAAAAGTGTATTCTGTGGTACGTATTAGACCAAAAACATCTTGAAAGTCTAGAGCAATACACACAATACAAAAAAAACAAAAGGATTATATGAATCTATAAAAATGAATAAGTTCAACAGACCGGCATCTCCATTGTGGGAAACTACAGATCACGTACTTCGTACAGCTGTATTACAGCAAAGCTCAGAAACCACAACTTCAAACCTCTCGCTACATAAAATTTTCATATTTGTTTTTAGGAAGCTTGGTATCATTTTTAGCGCCAAAATTGAATTTTTATCTTCTGCTGTTACAATTTTAATATCTGATCCGCGGCAGATAAAAGATGATGCTATAGATGGGGAGGCTCGGAACTTCGGTGAGACCCAATGAGATTCTAGTACGAGTAGTAGCTCAACTGAGTATTTTCAAAAGGCCTGCTACGAAAGTTTTCTATCACGAATTCAATTTCTCTTTCATCAACAGAACTTCAAAATGATTGAAGTACAAATAATGACTGTTACACCTTGAATTAGAATACTTGAACACTGTTATAAGAAAGAAATTGCTCAAAAGCAGAGCACTACTTTTATATGCCTATTGATATGCAAAACCGGAAGTAGTGAGCAAATGTTTATTCATTCATGTTTCCATACGACTGTGCAGCAAAGTTGATACAGAACGTTTTTATTCTCGGTACATCGATAAAAGTACTGTTTACGAAGCGTGATCAAGCTTAGTTTACTTACTTCTATGACGCTTACGTACGGTTGGTACTATTCAATGTCTTCTGGGGGCATAATAATTTGTTTGGACCAGAAAGGGGGCTAACTGGAGAGAAGGCCTAATTGAGCGGGGGGCTAAAAAGATAATGTCTGGTATACGCGCTTTTTATTAATAAAAAACCGGTTTGTAACCAATCTAGTACAGGAACAAATGGTTCTTAACCTTGCTGAAGATATTGAACCTCACAAGATTCGTACATGCATTCATTGAACTCTTCGTAAGTGGAACGATAGAATGTGCTCTTTTTTCTTCAAATTGAGAACATATGCATATAACTATATAGTGTATTAGTGCGCAAACTGTAAGTCTCTTTTTGGATCAGCAAATGCACTGCAGGAATATATAAATGTTCTGATAAATACACAATTACGGAATACAAATTTCAACAGTCCTGCACTAACAAGAACCTTAAGGTCTATGAATGTCCCTCTACAAGTGGCAAACTGCTGGATACTCTCATGGGTCCCTGAAAACGCTAGTTTGGTACCCACTGTACTAGACCCTCCAAAATTTAGGAAACTTTGAGAACTTTAAGGAATATGGTAAGAAACTGTAAACAAATCGCAAATTGAAATTGCTACCTCGTTCAACATAAGGCTAAACAAATCAATGTAAGATAATGCTTTAGATGATAACTCACCTTAGATTACTATTCCCTGACTTGGTGGCGACCTATATATGCAACGAGGCAGTAGGTGACTGGGAAATGCTGGGAAAACCTCCACATGATCGGGCACTTATAAGAGGACAATTGAATTGTGCTATAGAGTAGAGCTTTGCTAGAAGAGCAGAGAAATAGTTTGAAAACTTTGCATTATATTTTATTTCCCAGTGTTTCACGTCTTTATAGCAAATTCCTTTAATATAATAACATTTTTCTCATATGTAAACTCCCAATATTACTTTGTACATTAAAATCAATGCTAATGTGTCTAAATATTATTTAAACTTGCGAGTGGCACAATGGACAGGCCAGATGACTACTAATCTCTTCCTCATAGGCTTTATGCTTACATGTACGGCACATCCAGAACTGATAATCTAACAATGGTCTTCCACTTGCAATGCATGGAGAAAATTTTGTGTCGCAGTTTGGACAATATACTGACCTATGGGTAAAAAGACATATGGCATTAAGAAAAATTTTGAAAACAGACTCGATCTCCAGTACACAAGACTGGAATCTGGTTTCTGGGCATATCATATGGCGATCTGCTAAATTAATCAAATGCAACATGCACCATATATTAGGAGCACTGAGTGTCAATCTCCATTTCATAGTGAGTGTGATGAATTGAATAACTAGGTAGGTTTATAAATGTGATGGCCAAGTATTCACTAGGAGCATCAGAATTATGCAAATTTTGATTTGTCTATATTGATTAAAATCTGTAATAAGCCTAGAAAATTTACAATGGGAAGATGTTCTACAAGTATAACTAAAAATAAAACAATGACCACCAGAATCCCAGCATTATGATAAACTTTCATGAAGCTTCATAGATATTGGGGGTACCATGCACCCAGTCAACACACTGATTGCTAAAAGCATAGCCATTTTGGAAAATAATGTATGGTTTTTTAAACAGCTAAACATGATTGCATGAAATAGGCCACTTACCAATCAGCAATTTGACTGCTACATGAAGGGCATTCCACAATATTTGGACGAGTATCTTTTGGTGTGTGCCTGCAGAAAGATAGGAGATACCTGGTATTGAACATATATTGATCCCATAAAACATGATAAAATAGGCTTTGCATATTTTGAAGTGTATTCTATTAGAAGTCAATGTGCATTGTCAAAGTCAAAGTCCTTTCCCGCGCCCAGTGGTGCATGGGGCAGTGCCTATCTCCGTTTCTATAGCCCTAGGCCACGCGTCTGCGAATGCAGTGAAAGCTACAGGGGGGGGGGCTGGTCCACTGGTAGCTCCGCGAGTTTAACTTTGACACTCCATTCTCATATGTCGAGTGACAGACGAGAAGGCACTGAGTACCATTTTTTAAAGTCTTTGGTATGACTCAGCCGGGGTTCGAACTCACGACCTACCCGTTGTAAGGCAGACGCTCTACCACTGGGCTATCACCTGTCTGAGGCAAATGCTAAAAAATCAAATACTGCACCCCAATGAAAATAAAGTTGTAGAATGCTGTGTTTGCCTCAAACTCTTGTCCTATACTCTCTAACATTTTACGATTACACCACTGCCCAAAAATTTGTGCTACAAAGCGTCCATATTGCTTTGGATGACCTTTGTCACAAAAGCAGTACAAAATATTAAAACTTTAAGTTTTCTGAAAGTACATCAACCATAGCATTTGGGTAACCTCTAGTGGAACCCCTGGATTGTACTGATAGCATGTTCATTAAGACAGTGGCAAGGCTTCCCTGTCTCTCGCTACTTTATCGAGACAATCATGAAAAACTGTTGCTTCAAGGCTCTACAACGGGGCCATTAATGAACTAGTAAAATGTGGGCTATTTTGTGAAAGAAATTTTTGACTGTTTTTGTTTTGCCAATTACAGTAGAACATGCTTTAGTCGCCATCTGTCCATAGTAGTCATCAATTAGCGCATCCTTACAACTTACATACTAATTTACATGAAAAGATTAATATATGGAAAGTATGCGACCAAAGATGGAATTGTTTATTTCAAGGTCCTTATCAGAAACACTTTCTATTGCAATATATGACTAGCACTAAGTTTTGCGATGGCACAATGCTGATGCTTTCTCCCGTTTCCCCCATGCCTCTGATGCCCCTGCAGAAACAAATGACTAAACTGATTCAGTAGAAACATACTTCGTGAAAATTTCCATAGCAAGGTCTTCATAAAGCTTTTGGCTTTCACTGGAGCTTGATGCCGTCTCTAGCCTAATAAAAGCCTGCAAAAGAAAGTAGTAGTGTCAATGTATAGCCACTATGGAAAAGGAATCTAAAGATAACATGTAAAGTTTGGTTTTCATACTTTTGCAAGGAGTCACAGCGAATCGTATGGAGTTGCAATGAACTGCATGGAGTTGCAGTGAATTGCATGGAGCCACATGCAGTTGCAATGGATTACAAACTCTTTGCGCATGCTCTATCGTCCGTAATTGCGGTAGTCACTCTTAAAGTTTATGTTACACAAAGATAATTCTTATGGTAACTTGTGTCGCAATGGTAAATAAAGAGAGTAAAAATCAATCTTGGAAGAGGGTGCTACACATAGCAATGATTTCTGTAACTTGCAATGATATCCAATCAATGGTGACGTAAGAACAGATTTCTAAGGGAGGGGCAAAAATCTTGAATTTCCAACAAAAGCAGTTTTACTAGCAGCAGTAGCATTGTGGTATGTCATGTATTGGGAGTCCAGATGAAATATGGCGCCCCTATGTAACAAAAATATTAAATTTTGCATTTCTGGCAACAAATATTTTGAAACATAAATCTTCTGAAATCACAACAAGTACTTAAATTCCAACTTATTCTCAGAAAAGGCATTTGCCTTCATCTTATGCATAGGAAATGAACCTGTAAAACGTAACTGGGGATATGATTTGGCATCCAATAATAAAATGAGATAATAGTACGCCACCCCCTGTATTAACACCTGCTAAGGGGGTAGTGAATGCTTCTGGGAAATTTAAAAATTTAGATCTTCTGAAATAAAACAGTGGCGTAAGCAAAGTAGGTTAAGGTTATGACAGCTCCGGATGGCCCCAAAGTTTTTGAGGCACTGAGGGTGTTTCTCAGACATTTTCAAGAGTTAAAGTCTTGTTGAATTATTTGGGGTGAACATGATAAGGGTTCTCAAGCTTACTGAATTTCCAAGGACACCGAGTGCCTCTGTTACGCCACTGTCGATAACGCGTTCATTTCTATTTATTCTCAAAAAAGTTTGCTGCATTTTGCATTACAACACAACTCACTGTTTGTTATTAGTCAGGTTACTTTTAAGCCCTGGCTTTTCAACGACAGTCGAACGTTGTATAGTGAAAAGTCGAGAACACTCTCGACTTTTCACTATACAACGTTCGACTGTCGAGCGCCTCTACATGCATATTGAGTGAAATGTCAAGAGCATTTGGCCACCTTGTTAAATGAAGTCCAGATAGCTATATTTTCTTGAATGATGTTTGGTCAAGCTCAAAATAGTCGAGCATTTCCTAGTATTGTCGAGAGTATTTGGCCACAAGCTGTACAACGGTGAGCAAGCGTATGGGCAATTGTGAGTTCTTTTCCCGCATAATTCACTCATAATAAATTTGTTCATGAATTTCTACATCCCGCTAGCTATTCGAATTGGAAAGCACGTAAAATAGAGTAGTAATGTGGTTCAATTGTCTTTTGAGAGATATCAAAAAGCATTTGCAGCAGAAAATGATGGGAAATTAGAAAACATAAATCCGACAAACGTGTTCCAAGAGCAAATTTGGTACTTGCTAAACTTCTCTACAAAAGAAGAGTTGAAAAGTGGAAGTATGGTTGCCAAATTCCAAATTGAGTGTAAAGCCTAGAGCGTTTGGTGATGCCCTCTCAACAACACTCAACAATGCTTGTCATTTGTCGAGCAACATATAGTCAAAAGTCAAGAGCATTTGGCCAAAGCTTTAAGATACTAAAGAGCATTCCATCCATTGTTTATTGTTTCAATCTAATCTCTTCCTGTTTGCATCTCTGCTAGCTGCGCAAAACCACAGCTTAAATTACTCAGAAAAAGTATACAAGATTTTTGAGATTTCCATATATTTCAAATAGCTAGTTGAAAGACTTATAACTCAAAGATATTCTGGATTTCTAAGATTTGTCAGAAGTTTTCAAACACTTTATAGAGTCATGATATTTCACGACGAATTTAGTGATTCTCAGGAATTTCTATAGAATTTAAAGGCATGATTTGTTTGATAAATGTTTGCTTGCAGCATTTTGGAGAAAGTTGATTGGCTTCAATCTTGATTTGCATTTCATGATAGTAAAATATGTTGAAATAGAAAAAACTCGTTTTAGTACTGTTGCTACTAGGCCTGTCTACAAGTTGCCAAAACTTCCTGAAAAGTTACTCAAAAAATGCTAAAAACTTTTGAAAAAGTTGCTACTTTTCAAAACAGTGATCAGAATGATTTTCAATTATTACAATGCTATTGCAAGTCTGTTTCCTTTGTAAGTCAATATAGAGCTGGCCCTAGATTGTAGAATGTACTGGGTCAAACTACTACCGTCCTCACATTGCCTTTTCAAAGGAACTGCTTATAAGACGTTTTGCGCAAGAAGAATGGTACATCTGACCACGCCTATAGTGCAACTAACTCAAATTTTGACCACGCACTGAATGGATCAACTGCTCGAGAAATATTGCATCGAATACACGTTTTTTCATAAGAAATAAACTTCCTGTCTTCAGCTTGGATGTTTCATCAATAATAAATACAGCCCATATTAGGTAACTGTGATACAAGAGATAGATGGTCATATAACTCTAATGCACTTTTTCTGAAAATGGTTGACCTCAAAAAGGACCTACTCACACTGGAATAAAACACTCAAACAATTCGAACTCCAATTACATTAAATTTGCACAACTCATTCCGCCTCACTATTGGTTGATAAACTCTTGTGACGTAGTTTGTCAAATATGCAATGCTGTTAAACTTGCACCAATACAGACGTACTCTCCATTTGCAAGTTGCAAAAACCAATGCCACAAGGTACAATGGCTACAAAAATGCTGGCGATCGTTGCAAAAATTAAGGCAGGATTCCACTTCAGGCAACCATTATGAGATCAAAGCTCGCTGCGTTGCATAGCATAGAACTGACATAGTACACGAAGTAGAGGTCAATTCACACTGGACGTGACGCGACGCGTCGCATTATGACGCTGACCAAATATGGTTCGAAGGAATTTCTGCTATGCGTACGCATCACGTTTTTTCATGGATGCGTCATGATGCGTCAGAGATGAAAAAATCCATCTTTGACGCGACGCGCTGCTTCAGGACAATAGACAAGTTTTCCGAAGTAGGACAGATATAATGACAGCTAAACTCGTCAACAAAGAACAACTTATCGAATCAGTGATAAAACTGCCTGGCCTTTCATGACACTAGTAGGAAAGGCAAAAAATGAAATGCTCCCTTTTCTAACAACAAATGGCCTAACCAAACTTACCAATTCATCGAACGTGGAAGGCAGTATTCGGAGATAATTGAAACGTATCGTGTAATCCTGCAATTCATTTCTTAGATTAAATTGTAATGATGACTTCGCTGTTTTCGTTGTTTCCAAACTTCTAGAACCTAAAACCATCGCTTTTTCTTTGCTTTTGCAATATAATTAAGGCTATTATCTGAGTTTGTAAAGCGAGAGCGAGAAGCATGTCATGTTGCTGTGACGCCATTGTAACTAAAAAT
>OLMO02000277.1:16609991-16623625 GCA_900291935.2 Cassiopea xamachana | reverse complement strand
ATCTTACGACGAGGCCTAACGCGTTTCTTCTATGTGCAGCTTATGAACACATCAAGTATCTAGTATTTAATTTAAAATGATTAGATAAACTAAACACATTAGTTTTCATTTTCTGCAAAGGGAAATCATTGCAAGAAATAGACTAGATTCAAGCCAAAATGTACTTTGACTTTCCGACGGCTGTAGTGCAAAAACAAGGGCCTAAAAAATGAGTTCCACGGCAGTTTATTGCGGAATTTATCGATAAAATAGTCTGATAACTTAGTTTTGAAAATTCTGTAACAGATTTCACACCGCATTTTTTAAGTAAGGCCTAGTACAAATGACCTAAATTTTGCAAAAAATCGATCTGTCTATACTTTCGAAGACTATGAGTGGTCTGTGCTGAAAATTAGGACCTGACTTTGCAAACTCTCTCGTCCAATCAAGATATGAGCCCAATACATAGTCCGACATCCTCTAAATGAAACTCCACATCTCCAAATAGGTGAACATAGAAACAACCTCAAAGCAAATTACTACACAAAATGAACAGGGGGATGTACTATGAAAACGAGGCACGGTAGGTGCAGTCCAAAACGCGGGGAAAATATACGTGACAGTTGGGCAGAATAAATAGTGAGAAAATAAACGAGGCTTGCTGTTTATTGTCATTCCTAACATCTCCGTGGTTTTTCTACAGGTAATCTTCATTTCTATGAGCTTGTCGATTGGTCTATTCATGGTACACCTAATAGAGCTCAAACTCTTCGCTAGCTGTTACAATTAGTGCCCAAATTCGTCGCTAGCTGTGGGAAAATAGGCCTAAATGTTCCACTCATAAAAACTGAAATATCATGAACAGGCAATACCACCCACAACATTAGACACCAAGAAAGCGGAGAATAACATGTTGTCTTTAAGATTTAAAAGTTTCGTTGAGAGGCCAGTTGGGAATTTTTGTTGGCAAAGACCGAAAGATTGGCTACTTTGGCTTCGTGAAAAGTAACTAAATATATACCCTCGGCAAAATTAAAAGTATTTCATTACCCTAAGCAGTAGGGTTTGTTGTACTACAATGATAAGAAATAGGGATCATTTTCCTTTCCAAAGGTCAATATATCGACGGAAATTAGTAAAAATTACCTAATAACCGTACAAGAAATAAATACCATTTTGACAACAAACATATTTAAGCTAACATTTCCGATATCTATGGCTGCTAAATTCATCTTGTGCAATACACCACTGATAGCTTGACTGTGCTATCATACCTTGAAATGGGCTGTCAGAATGTTTGGGCGAGAGGCCAGGATAAGTTTTCTTCAAATATTTAATTTAAATTTGGCAATTTTCAGGTTATTACTGCAATATCTGGGAACAACGACCGAAGACTTTCCTAACCTGCTGATGTGAAATTTTGCAGATTGAGCACTTTACAGCCACGGCTAAACTACCATGTAGCTATCACGCACTGCTGCAAGCAGAAATTCAGGTGCACACCTAGCAATCTATCGCAATAACTTGAGGGATCGTTTCCAGCGACTCATTTAGGCCCACCATAACTTTCCGTGAGTGGAAGCCATGAATGAGCCTCGTTTTACAGATTTCTCTCTTGTTCACAAAATGCAATAAATGCATACTAACTTGACTTTTTCTCTCATCCAATCAGTAGCAATGGAAGTTGCGGGAAACTGGAATACCTTATTTGTCTACATCATTCTTGAGGGTGATAGCTTATTCGGGAGTAGTGCTTTTAATCCATCATTTGCGGAAAACTTATTTCAATATACTTTTAAAAATACTGCCAACCCATCAGCCAGGACAAGCTGCTTTTTACGGTAACGTGGAAAAATCATACAATGTTTAACGGGCATTCCAAAAATGTATTCAAATTAGGGTTGTCCAAATCAAAGATTTTATCTTCACGCGCACGTGCCACAATTTGGTGACGACTCCCTACGCACGTGCCACAATTTGGTGACGATTCCCCACGCAAAAATGAAAGAATGCAAACTAGGGCTGAAGATCCCAAGCCCTCCTAATGGCACTGTGCTTGAGGTTACGCAACTTCACTGATTATTCAGCTCATATTTTGCGCTATACTTTTCAATTTACTGTTATGGCGGTAGGTCATTCTCCAAATGACTGATTAACACACTCCGATTATTCGTTGCAGTCGACTGCTCATTCTCCATGACTGATTTACGTACTCCGAATATTCGTTGCAGTCGATTGGTCATTCAATCCCCTACAAGAGGGGAAATGAGGAATTTGTAGGTGGTAGGGGTAACCTACGGGGAAAAGACAATAAAATAGGGAATTATTGGAAAATGTAAGGGGATTGAGTTGATATTGTCTAATGGATAATCATATAAAGATGAAAGATCAACTGCATAGCAAAAATTTTGAGAAATAAATTTCCAAGATGGGAGCAAGCAGATACAAAAATAAATTCAGGTTACCTAAAATTGTGATCTGTTTCTACCTTATTTCGTTTGTCTCCAAAGAAACATGGCATGCAACTCAGTCTTTAATTCCATGCAGAGCTTTCACTCTCCTATCAACCTCGATATTTGCAGAAAATTATTTGTTTTATCACAGTAGGTCTTGCAGTGTACAATAGAAGAGTGCACTCATCAGTATTGTTTCATTGGTATTAACATTTGAGAATGTCCTCTCCACTTCTGCAGTGCTCTGAGGAAGGGTAGTTATTTCAAGCATAAACTTCGCCAAGTTTGCATATGCTGGAAACCTTAGAATACCTTGCTAAAGCTGCTCAGTAACTACTTCAAGTAATCATCATCAGTATGCAACTAGAACCAGCCCAAGATTGTACAGCAGTCGCCTGCGCCCTCATAGAGATTCTACAGCAGTCGCTTGCGATAGATGGTAACACACCTTCTTTTATAAGAACATCTAACTTTTTCTGAGCCTCAATATTNTCTTAACTTTTTATAGTTTTGATCCTAAGATTATTCTAAATTATTCTTAAGTGCCAATGGTGTAGTCTGGTCTCGAAATGGAAGGAGCATATTCAAATCTTTGTCGATGTCATAATTAATCTTAATACAAATCAAAAGAGGACCAGAAATAATAAATATTGTATTGACTGTCTAGAAGTTAATCTAAAAGCACCATTTTAGCTCAAATACACAAAACTTCCACATCTTGATGAAGCTTGAGCCTTCTATTGTTCTTAAATTTCTGAGCCTTGATAATGTTATAAACTTTATTCTTATAAAATAATAAGTGTGTAATTTCCATAATATTATACTAATGGCAAGTCTAAGATGACATTTAGTAGGTGAAAATCCCAAATTTAAGGGGGAAAATGGTAAAATTCTTTGAGATGAAGGGAAACTTTGCTTTTAAAGTAAGGGAGCATGTGGGGAATTGAGTATGCGCTGTAGGGGAAAAAACACTAATTCTAGCGTGGCAGCCCTGTGGTCATTATCCACGTCACATTGGTCGAATTGCTCGAGTTGAATTTTTCGAAGAGCGGAAGTATTGGTTTCTTCTCTCGATTACAAACGTAAGTATTTGGAGAGTGACAGTGTTCTTACGTCCCGAATAGACGGGGATAACTGGGGTGGTTGGAAATTTCCTTAAAATCTAATAATTGGGGAGGGTTTAGTAGAAAAATTGTCATGTCATCAATAGCTATGAATAGGTTTTACAAGCCGTTTGAACTGAAAACAAAGCAAAAGGATTTTTTCACAAAATGAACAAGCGGTGGGAGATGTTATTCGGAATTATTCGGGACTCAAGAGCATTTAGTTATCAGCGAATATTCCGGTCGCTTTATTACTATTCGAAGGTCGATGAAACGACCGACTAACCGAATATTCGACCTTAGGTGGACAGCCCTAATTAAGATATCAAATTTGAAAAGATTAACTTTCATCCGCCTGCGGCATAGTGTGAAATGGCCAATATCATTGTCACTTGACACTACACTATTTTTAGAAGTGTTCCAACTCGGAATTCTAATCTCCTACTTCTATTCTTTCTTTCTAGCCTTTAAAACTTTCGGTTACCTAGATCCTTAGATTGCTATGAGAAATTTTCTGCCTAGATGCATCAATAAAATTTCCATGCCTTCACACTTCACTCTTTTCCTGTATTGACATTATGTGCTCAGCATAAACTGGTACTAAAGGCATGAGAAGGCAATTGTTGATGATAACCAACAAAATGAACTAAAAAGCATCCAGTCATATTCATATTGTCTCAAGGTACCTGTTTCATTTTTACATTTCAGCCTACTGACAATGACAATGACTAGTGACAATGACGTAGGCCATTGCACACTACTGGTCTATGTATTTACAAAATTGAAAAATTTATCCTACCATAAGCGAGAGTGTGAATTTTCAAGGATAAACTGATAGGCGTCTTCAATTCCAACTTTCTCTAGAAGATCTCTTGTATCCCTTAAAGACTAAAAAAGAAACGCAAAATAGCAAAATGAAATTTATCACATCAAGTACCTAGAAACCCAGTAATCAGGGCTTGCTACATTTCATTTCCTCTTTAAGACACTATAATTGATGCANATTGTACGCAAATTTTTATTCAAGCAAAAAGAAACGTATATTTCTATCAAAGAGGACCGAAAGGGTCGATAATACTGAGACAAGTGATTTACAGATGTAAAAGTTTTGCTTCTGCATATGTATCTTTCCTGAGATCAAAATTCATTTCCAAATTCTTTCATACTTAAAAACTAATAACAACATTTAAAAAGATGCAGTCAGGTCTACTTGTCCTTTCCCATTATTACACCATACAGGTGCCTCCATAGTCTCAATGCTANACAATAGGATAGAAAGCAGGTGTAATGTTGGCATGTTGAAATGCGTAAAGCTTTATCTCTACTTCGTTTTGATTCCAAATTTCGAGAGCGAATTTATTTTTTCACTTGTTCAAAACATTCGAGGAAAAATTTGAAACAAAGACTTTTGTATTCGAAATCCGAACGAAGTAGAGATGGACCTTTATCTGAAGGCCTGTTAATATGAGGTGCGCAGCCCAATTAAATGGGATAGCCCACTCAGGTGCGATCTCACTTGCATTGCTAATCCCATATAATAAAGTGATTTCCTTCATATGAGAAGTGGGTCAGGTGGGATCTCCATAACCGGTGGGATCTCACTCAGGTGAGATAAACATCTGTCATATGAATACAATCCAGTGGGCTATCCCATTCANAGGTAAGATGTTTTTGGGATTAATTCGCAAGCGTGAATAGCATTCAAAAGAAAACGGCTGCTAGAAGCAAAACACGATGACGAACTAAGGGCCTCCGCAGACGAAGAAATTTAGTTGTCGACAACTAAATTTTGTCGTTAAGTAAGACATATCATGCGTGGGGTGGGCTGTCGACTGGTTTTGGTTGAATTTGTAAATTTTCGACTACTAAGGAGCTGCCTTGTCTGTTGAAACCGTAAGTTTTCGAAAGATGCAAAACTGTAACAAGGAACGTTTGTTTTGAAAACGAAAATAGAACTTGCAAAACCAGTAGCTAGCATTTAATAAATTATCCTCGAGAAAACAAGTCCATAAAACTGCAGTGTTAAAGGCACGGCGATACTTTATTTTGTAGTTATATTGGCAATGATGATACTTTGTTTATGGTCATACTTCAACAAATAAAAACATTTACAGTAACTGAGAGCACAGAACAAGGATCAAAAATTAGAAACCACACGAAATGAAATATCCCACCTAAGTGGGATAAAAACATTCATATGAACGAAGTTTAGAGCAATCCCACCCAAGTGAGCTGGCCCACTCAGGTGGGATCGCCATGTGCCTAAAACTGAGTTTCAATTGAAGTGGATTACAAATAAACTGTTTGCAACAACTGCAATTAGCAAAGGTGGCAGATGTTTATGAATAGAGTAAGAAATGAGAAATAGGAGGAAATGAGACTGAAATAAGGTATGAATAAAAAGAGTACCGAAAAGAGCAATTCAATCGAGACGAGAAGAAACAGATTACTTGATGGTTCTATTGAAACATGCATTTTCAAATTAAAAGTAAATTTATAACAAGATGTAGGTCAGTGAAAAATACTACATGCATGCATGATTGCGTTTTGAAAGAGTTATATGCAAAAAGGAAGATGCTGGATTTTAAGAAATACTTATGTCACTTAATGTAAAAAGAAAGTGTCACTTAATGTAAAGGAAAGTAAAAATTACCACATGAAACAATCAGGAGCATGAAAATATCTATCTACCACATCTAGTATCGGTCTCTTCTGTTGGGGAATACCCCTAGCAGGGAATGAATATCGGTCTCTTCTTAATTGAAGCAACATTAGATACTTTGAGTTTATCAAGACTAACATGGGATGGTTTTCGTGCATGAAAAGATCTAATACTACTACTAAAAACAAGAGGAAAGAAATACCTTTGTCTCAAAGTCAATTATGTTTTCTCTTGCAGGATTACCCGGGTCCTGCAAAATAGCAAATTTTGAAAATGAAATCAAGAAAAGCTCTGATGTTCAATACTAACATCATATAATAGTTTCAAGGGGAAATAAGAACTCTTCAATCCCCATGTGCCTCTTCTAATCCCATGCGATTCTTGCTTGTTGGTTTCTTATCTGCTTTCTCACTACTCTCCTTATTAAACCATTTTCCACCTGTTGACAATCACTGCTTACCCGTTTATACATTACTTTTGTATGTATGCCCATTACTGTCGCATCTCACATTTCATTGTTTGTATTGTTTTTCTACTTAACTTATAAAATCTCCTACCATCTTCAAAAAATTGCTTGACTAACTTCCCAATTGTCATCAAAAACAGAGAGTGAACAATCACTGACCTTCATCACTTCATCAAGCAGCACAGATTTTATCTGGAGATCATTGAATTGGCAAATGTATCCAGATGACAGAATTGGCTCCTAAAAAATTTACAATAAACAATCGACTTAAATTTTGAGGTCCAACGTCATGAGTTCAAGCAATTGCTTTGTGTAAGCGAGGTCCAAAGCAAGCAAACACTCAAATTCTGATTGTGACATCTGGACGATGTCTAAACAATAGGGTATAGTTTCTTCACAGCCAATAGCAAATTCTTTTCTTAACATCCAATAAGAAATTGCTTTGACTTTGGCAAGTTTCCACATCCACATGCCCTATTTCAAAAGCAACATTTACAAGCATACATTGATATNTGGAGCCAAGATGCCTTTCTTGGGAAACGCAGTTTTATCGGACACACGTAAATCAAGAACCTCTGTCACAAACAATATCTTGATAGTGAAGCAACAAAATATTGAAAGACAGAATGGAGATCCTACAATGGCCCATACCAAAGAAGGGAAGGCTGGATTTCTATAGAGAGTTTTGTAACTAGTTAAAGTTAATGACAACACATCAAAATTAACAAAGACAAATTAAAATTAACGGAAAAAAAATTAAAGATAACGGGAAATAAATTCAAATGTTTCAAAGCATATTAAGGTACGGAAAGCATGTGTAACTAACTGAGGACACAAATGTGAGTAGAGGGAAACTTGTCATCACAGCTGTGCTCCGCAAGGCAGTAGTGGTCATACTGTAGAACTTTGGTAGCTATCATATGTCTAGTAATCCCATCTCTTGTAATTAATAGGCAAACATAGTCGTCCTTGCTTTTCGGGCTACTTTGAATGCTACCGACAAGAGACTCTGCGTGAGCCATAGCCTATTTCAAGCAATCCTAGCTAGAGGGCAAATGTAAAATGGGACCTCGTTTTGCTTTAAGGCACACTTTGGGCTGTAGAACCAGATAAAGGGGAAGGAGAGTATAAATACCCGTGGGTGGAACTAGCCGTTATGAAGCATGAGTCAAGAACAATGGGGGTCAGAATCGGTTATGGATGATTTCACACTTTGTGAGGGGGGTGCGAAAATCTCATGAAAGCTGAGAAACGCAACGCATTGAGAAGGAGACGGTAGTTGGAAATTATGACCCTGCCTATTTTCTGCCGCATGCCTGTACGTCAAAACTTCAGAAAAAGAAATCTCACATCAGTACGTCAACTTGCACGTTCTGTGTTATTTCCTGTCAGCCACTGCTAACGAATCGCATCTGGCAACTCTGAACTACTGGGGGGTGACCACCCACTCTCGCCCTCTCCCCAGCGTCCCCCATTGGTCAGAATGGAGGTTAAAGATAATTTTATGGAATCACATCCTTCAGGTGTTAAGGGAATGCCCTTTGAAGTACGAGATAATCTCTTTCAAGATAAGAAATAGAAGATGAAGTCAATGATGTGAATGTTGGAGTTGCCTTCAACAGATCTTCTGTCCATGTATTATGACCGTGATTCTCAAGTACTGTGTCGCGGCACACTTGTGTGCCGTCAGAGACCTTCAGGTGTGCAGTGTGAAATTATCCAATATCACCTTATGTCATTGTCTAGTGTCTGAGCCGGAAAGGCTGGCAAAGTAAGTAATCACACCCATCATATACACTGGGGGGCATGGCCACACTCCCTCCCCCTAATAATTCACCAAGGTTATATACAGAAGTGCTGAAAACTGCAATCTTTAGTCATTTCTAAATTGATTTCTACCCATTCTAGAATAATGGAGTATCACAATAAGAAATGTGGCATAAAGATATCCTGAATTTGTTGTGCGACGACAAACTAAACCTTGTCCCAATGTTGGTACGAGTTCTGTTAAGGAAATGTCGTGTAGTCTTTTCCTTTTTGTTCTAAATCTTCAAAACTTTATGAAGCCGGGTTGAGGGATCAATCTTTCTTTTTCATCATGAAAAGCAATAATGAAAAACTACATTCCAGTTAAAAAAAGGATGTTTTGACGTTTTATAGGGTGTTACCTCAAACAACTTTTTCTGGGCGAAAGCCCCCAGACTCAGATATTCCCACATAATACTTATGGAAAATGGCTATTCTGGAACATGCTACGCTCCCCCCCCCCCCAATCAAGCTCACGCTCTCCACGGGCCTAAATGCAATATCTGTTAAAGTGGCAATAAGTAACTGATAGCTTCGTTCCTTTACAGGGTGTCAGTTTGTAAAATTTTTTATTAGTGATGCACCGCTGCAGGATTTTTCCAATGTAAAAATTGTACCATGGCTCAAAAAAGGCTGAAAAACACTGTATTAGGACGTCAAAGAGCAAAATGAACCATCTCTTAGGGAGCCAAAGCACTGTAAAATACAAAAAAGTTGCAAGCATGATAACTGCAGAATATAGCAACTGCAGGGGCAAGTATGAAACATTAGTGTCAAAAGACGAAGATAGCTGACAATAAAATTCTAAGATATTATGTATAAGATACGATACAAAAATGTACAACGAGGCTGATTTTACCTCAGGGTCAAGACTCCTGAAAACATACATCCTGGTCTTTTCCATCATAGCAAAAAGTTCCGGGTTATCCTAGAAATGCAGTAATGATACCATGACAACCATAGAGCACTAATAGAATCCAAACAGTCTCAATAATCAGCAGCTAAACATTACCTACAACTCGCAATACGTCTGCAGATAACTACGTCATGCTACGATTAAGGAATTTCTAAGGTCTCCTATCAGCATAGAATCATGGTTCAGCAACAAAAAGCCTTATCAATGATTCAATAAGCAAGACTATGTCGTGCTATCTTTAAGGAATTTCTAAGGATTCCTATCAGCATAGAATCATGGTCAGCAACAAAAAGCCTTATCAATGATTCAATAAGCATGACTATGTCGTGCTATGATTAAGGAATTTCTAAGGATTCCTATCAGCACAGAACCATGGTCAGCAACAAAAAGCCTTATCAATGATTCAATAAGCATGACTATGTCATGCTATGATTAAGGAATTTCTAAGGATTCCTATCAGCATAGATTCATGGTCAGCACCTAAAGCCTTATCAATGATTCAATAAGCATGACTATGTCATGCTATGATTAAGGAATTTCTAAGGATTCCTATCAGCATAGAATCATATTCAGCAACAAAAGCCTTATCAATGATTCAATAAGCATGACTATGTCGTGCTATGATTAAGGAATTTCTAAGGATTCCTATCAGCATAGAATCATGGTCAGCAACAAACAGCCTTATCAATGATTCAATAAGCATGACTATGTCATGCTATGATTAAGGAATTTCTAAGGATTCCTATCAGCATAGAATCATGGTTCAGCAACAAAAAGCGTTATCAATGATGCAATAAGTAAGACTATGTCATGCTATGATTAAGGAATTTCTAAGGATTCCTATCAGCATAGAATCATGGTCAGCAACAAAAGCCTTATCAATGATTCAATAAGCATGACTATGTCGTGCTATGATTAAGGAATTTCTAAGGATTCCTATCAGCATAGAATCATGGTCAGCAACAAAAAGCCTTATCAATGATTCAATAAGCATGACTATGTCATGCTATGATTAAGGAATTTCTAAGGATTCCTATCAGCATAGAATCATGGTAAGCAACAAAAAGCCTTATCAATGATGCAATAAGCAAGACTATGTCGTGCTATGTTTAAGGAATTTCTAAGGATTCCTATCAGCATAGAATCATGGTCAGCAACAAAAAGCCTTATCAATGATGCAATAAGCATGACTATGTCGTGCTATGATTAAGGAATTTCTAAGGTCTCCTACCAGCATAGAATCATGGTCAGCAACAAAAAGCCTTATCAATGATTCAATAAGCATGACTATGTCGTGCTATGATTAAGGAATTTCTAAGGTTTCCTACCAGCATAGAATCATGGTCAGCAACAAAAGCCTTATCAATGATTCAATGCGCTAGACTTATGCTTTGCAGTATGGATCATAATATGCACTCTGCAAAATCCTTCAAAACTATCCACACTGTTACTTAAGCACAGACACAATACAACTTTATAAGTTCAAAGTATAGTTCCTTTGTTCCAAAATCAACTACTTTTGCGGTGTATGTCAGTAGCAAATTACAGGTATAGAAAGAAGAGAAGAAGTACCTCTGCCCATTTCATATCCCAAACATCTTTTCTTTCAAACTTAAAATGCTCACCAACAGTTGTGTCACCAGATGAATCCGTTTTCTTTGTTGTCTGATATCGAAATTGAAGTAATGATTTCAGTTGAAGTAGTAACATTGGGAGACGAATATCCTCTAACCCCATAATAGTAAAATGCCTATAAATTCTCAAAAATTGAAAGTTGAAAATTTTCCTTTGCAGACAGCGCATACGGCCTGATCCAAAAAGTGACGATGACAATGTGAGTAATAATTATCTTTAAAAAATGGGTGCAAAAGCAGCGATGACTTTCTATCACGTCAACTAATATATGTAAAATGACTGGAGCATTACATTGCCACCTATAGGTAGTACGTAAATGGTGGGGCATCATATTTTCCCAATGAAATTGTCAGGCACAATTAACGCATCGAAAATCTGCCGAGTACAATTACATTATTCAGTCAAAAAATTGGACAATTAAATGTGTTTAATAGTTCATCAATTTTCTCGTTTGATTAAACAAAGTGTCACATGGCGATCTGGTCCACTTTGCTACATATGAATAAGCCTTTAATTATTTCATGTGTAGTTTAATTATTTACCTGAACTTCAAAACATAAACGAAAACCACAACCCTAATGATCAGAGTTCTTTCAAACTTTTTAATCAACTGTCCAATTAATTCAACTATGTAGAAACTCATCTTTTACCTGGCCATAGCCAACATGTTCGTCAAATATTTTATAATATGCTAAATGTACAATTAGCATGGAATGCAAAGACATTCATCACAAAGTCTAATGCACAGTTAGCGTAGAAGTAAAAAACAATCATTACCAAGTCGAAGAAAGTGAGCACTCCAGCAATATCAATGATTGCCAATCGACTACAACAAATACATGTTTGACATAAAAAGCTTAAGTAGAGCGGGATAAAAACATGAAGGAAATGCATATGCAAATGAAGTCTTAACATAGGATTAACGTAAATTTGTGAGTCACTGGAACTGGAGTAGCAGCACAACTTTCTTTACTTTCCTAATCTTTGCAAAACTAACACAACTAGATAGTTGCTTCAAACCAGCATGTAACACTCTAATCCTGTGATTGCCCTTACCATAATGCAATGAAATGAACTGCAATGAAACAATAAGCCATAAGGCAATGAAAGGAGTAGACAGGACAGTCAATGCTCATTAGGCCAATTATTTCGAAAACGTTAATCACAAAATCATGGCATTTCAAAGAAACTGTAATATTGCTGGAATATCTGCTAAGGAAATAGTCATTATTAATGATGGTTAGGTGTAAATATCTTGTTGCCATGCACTAATAATGACTGGTCCCCCAGTAGCATTCTGCACTCAATGATGTACAAACCTACCTTGAGGAACAGTTCAACGACATTTGGAACGGCCTACAATTCAGAACATACTTCATTTCAAGACCAAGCTTTGGAAGCGAATAACGGTGAATGGTTCCTGATTCTCGTCCCTGCAAAGTATAATCTAAAATATATTTTGCGGAAAAGAACCTTATGTAAAATTATAATCAGCCCTTGAGCAAACATCACAAAAGAGAAAAGATAATTTTAAATCTAAATATGTAAAACTACCATCGTTGAGGAAGGAGTACTGCTCTCTAAAGCCGAATTCACAAAGGATGCGTATTTTGTGAAGCTGCTCATATAAGGTGTTACGTTTTTTCAAGCCTTGCGTCAATATGAGGCAAAGTAGAAAAATATCAACTTTGACGCCTCATGACGCACTAGAACAAAGGAAGATCACGACAGATGAATGAAACCGCGGCAGCAAATGGACATGAAACGGTGGGTATATCATAGAAATAATAGGACTAGAATGTGGGCTCTATTGTTGTTGGACGCTGTGGACGAGGCAGATATTAGGAAGTAAGATAGCGACAGGTAAGGGGCAGAGAATGAATGTAGAACTCTCTTGTGTTTCCCAGTCGTGCCACGATATGCGTTGGTTAGGCCTATGAATATGCAATTATTTTATTTATAATACATTTCAGCGGAGTAGAGCTGAAAATTGAAGAGAATTGATACCAATTGGCCCTATTCTAGATTTAAGAGGTTTAAACAGCGATAGGCCTGGGACTGCAAGGAGCGAATACAAGCAACAGTTGTTACAAAAGTACGAAAATAACTCATTAAAGCAATGATCAACCTTAGCATTATGAAAGTATACAACATGCATGCCTTTATTGACGTGTTTTGCGTCATTTTTGACGATATGTGGCTCGTTGTTCATATCATTCCGTCGATGCCATTAACTCTAGCAATACAATGTTTCAAAGGGAAGATTTAAGTGTCCTGTACCAACCTATTTCTCAATTTTAGCCAGAAATAAGAATAAAATCAGCCTATTTAGCCCCATTGAAATTTTCTCTACATAGCGCAGCTTTTTAGTTGAGAGGGGTACGTGGTATCGTCCACCTCATTTATTTAAAACTTATTTATACAGGGCAACAATTCAGTAGCTTCGTTTACAATTGGCCCTGTGAAAAAAACCTAATTGCAATACAAGATGTCTAAAAGAAAATGATCTACATTATATATATATATATATATATATATATATATATATATATATATATATATATATATATATATATATATATATATATATATATATATATATATATATATATAT
>OLMO02000277.1:16575772-16594434 GCA_900291935.2 Cassiopea xamachana | reverse complement strand
CAGTCATCCAATCACCATCCATCACTTCAGTCATCCCCTCGGTCATCCAATCACCATCCATCTCCTCAGTCATCCAATCACCATCCATCACTTCAGTCATCCCCTTCAGTCATCCCCTCAGTCGTCCAATCACCATCCATCTCCTCAGTCATTCAATCTCCATCCATTCCCTCAGTCATCCAATCACCATCCATCCCCACAGTCATCCAATCTCCAACACAGCTGCAAAAGACACTTTTGGCCAGTG
This sequence comes from Cassiopea xamachana, assembly GCA_900291935.2. Classification (NCBI taxonomy): domain Eukaryota; kingdom Metazoa; phylum Cnidaria; class Scyphozoa; order Rhizostomeae; family Cassiopeidae; genus Cassiopea; species Cassiopea xamachana. The sequence continues at coordinate 16,594,187 of OLMO02000277.1, read as the reverse complement.
TATGGATGACATAGCAATCAGCACAAGGGCATGAGAGATGGTGTGTGGAATCAATCTAAAGGAGAGAGTTTTACTTTTGTTAACTTGCACTTGAAGTTTATAGCCAGCATGTAGCCTTAGGCTTACAACAGTCTCTACCATATAAAGAAGGGCACTTGCTTCCAAAAATTTTCCTTTAAGTCCAATTTGGGGTTCCAAACATTTTAACACAACAAAAAAACTTGAAAATTCAGTCCAACCCAGCCACGCAATATTTGAAAGAGATGATAACAACTTCCCTAGAAGCCAGCATTTGTACTCCTTGAAGTTATGGCTGAACTTCAGCTATAGAAAATATGTAATATGCACCTATAAATGTACATCTTTCAGTTATCTGTAAACTACCTCGTATAAGTCTACAGTGATACTTGATAATATGCTCTTATAGACCCTTAACAGATACTGAAAGATACATAGTTAGCACAAGTGTGAAAATGTCATATTGTTACTACAATCGGGACTTTTAATTGAAATTTCTCCTTCATTAAAAACATCTTCTTTTCATAACACAGTATCACATCCTACAACAAATTAGATAGAATACTAGTTATACTGAAGAAAAAATGAATTGTCTCTCACCATCTTCATAAATTATGCAAATCTTCTGGCCATCTGCATTCCACTTCATCCATCTGACAACGCTTTTATTTCTGTTGTTAATCATTTCTTCATACCAACACCCTAAAAGACATTTTACCACATACAGAATACTGTGGTAAATATTTTCTTGGAATCAGACTATGTGATGAAGCTTTTTCCAACAAATACAAGGTTTTCATGGCTATAGTGTATGTAAGAATCACAATTGCTAGCTCACAGTCTTTTTGCACAAAATGCTTAAAACTATTAGAAGTCTATGGAGATGATTTTCTATTATTACTGTAAATTATAATATATTGCTTCAAACACCAGAAACATATATTCAAAAGTAGAGAATGGAAAGAGGAAGATTCAAAAACAACTGAGGAAAAACACCTTTGTACAGTATCCATACAATGATCAGTCCATATTGGTCACTGGTTGTTAGCTTCTGAAAATGCTCATTCCACGTCACAACTTGCACAGCACCTAAGTAAAATGAACTTAAAATAAAGGAACATATCAACTGGCTTTAATCTAACCTCAATTCAAAACTTAAAGACACCAACTGAATATTACATGGATAATTTGTTCAACATTTTTCCTTTACACTACTGTTGCTTCTTCCTTTCAATTACTTCAAAATCCAATCTGTTTCCTACTATTTTAATGAAACCCTGCTGTGTCATGTTTCCTGATATTCTATGTCCTAGCACTTGCTAATATAAATACCCTCCAGTCCAGAATAGAAGGAGGTGATAATGGCTGGGAAGTTAGAAAAAAGTCTAAGGAAAAATGGCCTAGGGGTGGCAATAAAAGGGGTGCTGCTAAAATATCCTAGTAATGCATATGGGTCATTCAACACCAACTCAACAAATGCTCCCCCAAGTGACCCTCTCAGATTTTGCTCATTTAGCATTTTGTTAAAATTATGAGAAACTAAGAACCTGAATAGTTCATATTATTATCTCATACTGTTCCCAAGATAAAGCCCTATAAAGTTCAACAAGCAGAGCAAACATTTAATGCTAGATTGTGAGCTTTGGCAGAGGAGCAAACTTTAGATGTGTAATATTCTGTCTGTCACATAATGAAAATGCAACATGTTATGTTGAGAATCATATGTGGTGTCTCTACTATCTCCTGTTACATACTGTGTCAGTGTCTCTATATACAATTATGATTGCTTGATATTATATGAATGGTTTAGCTTGGAATCAATTCAGTATGAGCTAGATAATAGTCAAGTCCCTAAAGTTTTGCCAAATGAAAGCATGTCTAACATAGATAATGGAATCCAAAAAAATATGTGTGAATACTTTATTATGTTTCACAATAATACCCCAAGTTTTAGCAAAAATGCAAAAACAAATAGGCAGAATGAAGCAAAAACAATAGTGGGGTCAAATCATCTTTGGTGTTTAATATGAAATTTAAATATGGAACATACACCATAGAGTTCTTTTAGTGGGATGTCACAATGTGGTCATTTAATGATACTTTCAGTTTAAGATTGTGTGAACAATGCTTTAAAGTGCAAAAGAGATGTGCTCACAGTATGAAAACATCAAAGAGTGTCATTATCACTGTCTCCTTCACAGTCCTCATTCATAACATGAACTTTTTACCACAATGGCACTAAAGGGCAGTGTTTAATAGAGGGTGGCATTTTTTAACATTTGGCCAGACATGTGGTGTTCTTTAGAGGGGGCGTTTATCAGAGGTGCAGCGCTCTTTGGAGGGGGCAGTTATCAGAGGGTGGCATTCTTTTAAGGAAATACGGTATAGTAAAAAAGATTTTCAACAGGGCATACCACTATGACCTTCCAATGTCTGGTTCATTGACAGGTTACTTGGTGCTGCTAAGCCTTTAACTTTCTGATCCAATCCTGAAAAGAGATTGTGTTACTGAGTACATGCAAAGAATAACTTAAATATAAACTTTTCATGTGATTAGATGTTTTGATTGAACTCTTCATCAGTGCTGGAAAGGCTGAACATTTATTTTCTCTTAAAATATTTTTTGCATATTTATATATAAATAAGATAGATGCAGCAGAAGCTGCAACACAACTTAAAACGAAATGCTCAAAGAAGACAAAAGTCACTAAGAGCTATCATTTTCATATTGTTCTTTCAGGAACATTGCCTAAATGTAGCAGATTCTGCCAAATTAAGGGGGCTGCAGCCCCCTGCCATACCCTCCCCTGTGCTTGTGGGAGCAAACATTTCAATACTTGCTTGGACTGTCATAATCTATTATGCATAAATAACTTTAATCATATTCAACAGTCATTGCCCAAAGATCTTATGAAAATTTATGAGCATCAAAAGTTGCTATCTGCTTTGTGAGTGAAGGGCTACTGAAAATACAATAAATTTCCATCAAATCCTAATAGGTGTTCTACTATGTCAACATAATAACTGAGAGAAGGATTTTTTTATTCTTAGTTCCTCTTGCTAGAACTAGTTTCCACTCTAGAATATCTATCTTGGATGAATAAAAATTAAATTGGATGTTGGCAATGACACTTTTAAAAGCATTAAAGAAAATGACTGAGAAGCAAAAACACAATCATGAATCTATCAGGTAAAGGTGCATGATGATGACCATGTTCTAACTCAAACAAACATATTTCCATGTTGGGGAATTGGATTAATTGGGGGTTAGCAAATCTCCTGCAAAATTAGTAATCAGGGAGCTGAAAGTAATAGGGAGCTGGAAAATAAATTTTCATGAGCTTCTATTATACTTGCTTCAATATGGTACAAAATGTCTGAAGAAGAGAATAGTAAACAATGCTTATTTGGTTGAATGAGCTACAGAAAAATAAAGTGCCTTAAATGAAAACCTCAAAGGTAATTATTGGTGGTTGGACTAAGCATGAAGGGGTTGGGAAATGTTTGAAAACTGTCAGTCAGGGGGGCAATCACTAAATACTAAAGACCATCATGAAAGTTAATACAGGCAAGATGACCTCCATGTAAAATGTTAACAAAATACCTGTTTGAGTCTCCAGCCGGAGAACCTTCAACAATCCATCTTCCCCACCACATGCAATATATCCTTGCTCTCTATTCCAAGATATTGAGGCCAACTTGACATTATTTGGAATAGCAATCTGTAGGTGATAATGTACAAATAAAGAGTAATATCCCTGCCTACCTCTAATGGTATCTTACAATAAAGGTAGAATTTCAAGAAAAAAACTCACTGATGATTCACTTGCCTGTGATCACTTCATCACTTTCATTCAAATATACCATAACCCCTTTTCAAAAAAACTTGGAAATAAGTCCTCCCTATTAAGTCCCTTTCTCTCAAGAAAGCAAATGATTTATTGACTTCTTGAGACAAGGAACATGTTGCTAGATGAATTATGTGTATTACATATGGGATATGTAGAGAACTATCTATAAGTTTTAGAAATACAGAGAATATTGATCCTTTTTAAGGAGTGCCAGGTAAAATAGTTTTGAAAAACCAAAGAGCCATGACACACACTTACACTGGAATGGTGAACAGTGAATACTGAGTGAATTTCTAATTCACCTATTTGATAGTAATAACATTGTCCTTAATGGTAGCAGTAATGCTGTGCTTTGGGCTTACCAGAGCTCATTAATCCATGCAAGCATGTAAGCACTGCCTGCAGGGACAAAATACCAACAAAAAGAATTAATACAGTATATTCTGGATAATCCACCATCAGATAATATGGATTTTCAGACAAATTGGCCTTTTTCCATACTCCCAAAATTTAAGTACAGTAAAGTCTATTTTAGCAACCACATCTACTGAATGGCCACTTATCCACAGCAGTCATCAGTTAACTGGCCTTAATAATATTCATACTGATTTACCTTTACAGACAGGTCACCTTTCTAACATGGTCTGCAGCCACTTTCACAAGGATCAAGTTAACATTTTCCCTGTATATTACAGTCAATAATTTTATTAAATTCATCATAGCCACTTGAATAAACAACAACTCTACCCATGCAATCTCAGAATACTTCTAACTTTAGTACAGAAGACATTATCCACCTGTACTCAAAAAGAAACATGAGCAATTCAAAAACAATTCCTTACTGAATGCCCTGCAATGCATTGGCACCATATATGTTGCTGAAAGACTGGCTGTGAAGCAGAGAAATATCACCAGCTATTTTTCATCCTTGTAGCTTTAAAAACTTGCCATAAAAAGCATTGCTACAATATACTTCATTACTTTTTCACTCATGTTCTGCTACTTATCAGATACCCAAATGACATCAAGAAGACATATCCCCTTTCATACCTAACTTTTAAAGAATGGCCACCTTCTCTAACGGCCAAAATTGGTCAGTTTCTCACGAGACCACAATAGGCAGGCTTCACTGTACTATCTTACTACTGCCTATTCTGGAGTTTTTAGAGGTTACTCCCCTTACTCTGCATTTCCCATCAAATATTGACTTCCAACATGCTCAAAATTGCCAAAATATCAAAAAAATTTCATGAAAAATTCTATTCTGAGAGAAAGGAGACAAAGCACCATATGTAGTGGATATAGCATAACTGTTTCTGTGTGAAGTGTTTATCAATAATAGTGAAACCACTATCACTACTCCATTGCTACAGCCCAATTCTTAAAAAATTCACTAAAATATTATGAAAATAATTCTAGAATTCATAGGAAATATCTTGGTTTGATAAGTTTCAAGTTTTAATTACAAAATTTTAACCTCTACTTCACCTAATATTTTTAAAGTGTCATATGTAAAACAAGCAACTATATTTTAAGAGCTTGATGCAGACCTATAAAACTACATGGTGGGCCACAGTTGGTAAATGGCCAATTTTTGACCTGAGTAGCCTTAAATAACCAGAATTCCTATTTATTTACAAAAGGAAAATATCAGGAAAAACATTATCAATACATAGGGAAGGTTTAGCTAAAATAACAATAAATATTGGGGAGGCTTAACTGACAAGATTCAGTTAGAACATGGAACAGGAATTGTTACAGATACATAAGTTTCAGTAAGAACTCACAGCCAAGGAAGGTTGGCATTTTTGGACTCTGTAAAATCCTACAGATTTGCAAAAGGGCTTTGAGCCTAATACATAGTAGCTATTAAAACCTGGGCAAGTCAATATCTCAACAACACTATAAGTAGGCTTGTTTGTCAGAGGTTGGACCTTCCAAGAAGTGCTACTGTAAGTGGCACTGGTCTCCCTCACAATCAGTTCAGTCTAAATCTTCAGCTCCAGTTAATAAAATTTTTTTCCAATGTCAGATGATCCCACATAGTTGCCTAAAATCTTCTCAGAATTATGTCACTACATCACTGTGGAAAAGTATCAGCCATTTCACACATGATCAATATGACTCATAATAGTACATCAAGAGTACACTGAGAAGCTTAGGCTCCAGCTTCCCTCTCAGGGTTGTTACTGTGTCTGTCCTTTTAAATCAGTCCCTGATTACACTAACCTCTCTACACAGCGTGAGTTGCCTAACATGTTTTTAATTTCACTGTACAATACCTAAATAAGACTCTGGCAAATGGAAACTCTCTCCATCACCTACAATATTTTTGAATCTTTCTTCATATGAAGGACACACCAGATTATAGGATGTAGTATCAGTTAACGGATCTTTTTTCACATATAGGGCGCACCAGATTATAAGGAGAAGAAAGCAAAAACAAAGTTCTATCATGTAAAGTGGTTAGGTAAGCAGAAAAGCTTCATACTAATTGCAAAATAGTTTCATGTTGACCTTTTGCTGATTTCTTGGTTCTGATTGATTTATGGCCCATTCTATGTAAAATGAAACTCATTCTCAAATTTCAAAACATGAGTTAAAACCTGTTTTTATTGGTTCTTACACATCAAAAGTCCCAGAATATTGTGGGTGCTATACCTCTGTACTTACCTTTCACTTTTTTTAAGCTTTCACTAAGATACAGAATGAGGGATATTGTTTTAGAAAAGCAAATTGTGACACACATGATGCTGCTTTTTTGGAATTGTTTCTTCTGAATTGCATTTTTGTCCAAACATTGGTACAGTGTTGTTGGCAGGTCTGTTATGAAAGCAAATAATATATCCTTTTTGTTCATCTTGTGGGAAGCCTTATTTTGTTTGATGTGACTGAAATGACAAAAATTGCTGTTTCCTTTCATTGTGACACATGTAACACTTTTTCAACACACTCCTACAGAGCAACTACTGGGATAAATGTCAAATGGTAATACAGAACATTAGAAAAGATCCTCCTAAACAGAATCTGGAGGGGTGGTTTGATGAACTTCAAATTAATAGTGGAATTTTACACTGCTTTAAAAGGAAAAAATACACCACCAATATTGTGACACACATGGCATGAAATGGCCCAGGATAAGCTCAAATTGGTTACTTCCTGCTCAGTGTTCACCATCCAAACAAGTTTTTCTACATAGCATAGAGAGCTAACTCCATGAGGCTCTACATTTTCAGTGATTATGCTTCAAAAATCAAGGGGAATGGCTTCATAGCTTACCAAGAATTGTATTAAAGCAATTTGACAGATTTTTCATCTCAGTGTGAACATACACTGCTCATATATAAGGCACACTGGAATATAAGGCGCATTGCCAATTTTTGGCCAGCTTTGCACCCAAAAAAATAAGATAACTGTCTTTATTTGCTTGCATCCTGAATCTTTGCTCCATAATGTAGTGGGTTCTAACCCCCCTCCCCCAATAATTATGACCATCCAGTAAATTCTGTAATGCTTTGTACTTCCAGTAATTGAAACAAGCCTGGAAAGCTGAGACAGGGCTTAGCATATAGAACCATCAAACATTGAAATAATTCCATTTAGGATATGTATTCCTTATCTGACTATAGATTAATTATGAACACAGTGTCTACCCTACTTGCCCAAAGGATGTTTTCTCGCATTCTCAAATACTTTGTCTTGAAACCTACTTCAATGTTTTGCATTGAATGTATTAAAAACAAAGTCCTTTCTTCTTAGTAAATACTGCTTTTACCTTATAGCACATGAGGTTTACAAGTTTGTAAGCTCTTCCACGTTTTGCCCTAAATAGTGTTGCCTTCCACGTTCATTCCAGCCCTGTGCTTCTTTCCACGTCAGTTTTTCTCATATGTTTTCTGATCCAGCTTATGGTATTTATTTCCGCCCACATTATATGTGCGGACTATATGTGGGCTCTTTTGCTGTCATGTTTATTCTACAATACTTCCATGTTCTGTACTGTTACATGACATGGCCATAGCTACCATTCGGTAAACTTCAAGATGTTTACTGTCTACAACCCACCCCCACCCCAATAATTACATCTTTAGTCAGTCTCTTTTCGATAGTTATTGGTGTGTACATTTGAATAGCACCTAGATAGATAAATAAAAAATCTTTAAAGTGGATGCCCCAATCGCCAAGAGGTGCTTTTCTCAAGATATTTCAAATGCATACCCACCTTCTTACTCAAATAAATAAACATTTTCGAGTAAAGACGTCTTCAAGATGTCCTGCTTTATAGCTTCCAATTCAAATTCACTTCTCAGTTTTCTATGGGTATACGATTTATTCAACACTATACCGAAGCCAAGCTAAGCCATATCTGTATTTTTTTGCTTTGTGGTTGCTAAAGCACTCCGCCTTCGCAGCTCAGTTACAATAATCTTAGAGCCTCGATAAAGTTATGTTAAATAAGTCTCTAGGTTCCCTGTACTCTCAAGAAATACTGTGATTGGTGACTTCAAACAATATTTTAATATTGATTGGCTTATTTTCAATGATACATTTACCTTGAAAGACCTACCATTACCTTTTCACTCTCGGTACGTGCGTGTCAAGTCGCAGCCAAATCAAAATTGCAAAGCAAGTAGGAGACTCGTAAGCTACTGAAAAAGATAATGGTAGGTCGTTCAACGCAATGGATAGTTTTCTTACTTTACTTGTTATTCCTAATGAGTTTCATGTTCAACTGGTTGTTTTTAACAACAATTTCGTTCGCTATAGGCCGGAGGAAAGGCAGGCAAAGACTCTAAACAAAAGGCCAAGGCCATATCAAGGTCAGCAAGAGCTGGTCTGCAGGTAAACCATTGATTTAATGATGAGATTTTCAGTTTTAGAAGAGAAAATCTTGATCCTGCTAGTTTTCCTAGTATTGCATCTCGGATTATTCCTTGTTTTGTAATTGTAATATTCTTCAGTTTCCAGTGGGTCGTATCCATAGACACTTGAAAACTAGAACGACTAGTCATGGACGTGTTGGAGCCACTGCCGCCGTTTACAGTGCTGCAATATTGGAATATTTAACTGCTGAGGTATTTGTTGCTATTTTTTTTTATTTTTTCCATTTACCTTGCTTTTGATTATGCTTTGATGCATTTTGTAACTTATGGTATTTTGGCGCCATTTCGAACAATGGTTCTGAAGCCTTGTGGCGGGTTGCGATGATCCTGTATTCCAGATTGGAAACTTTGAATAATGCGCGGGGATTTGTTTCTTATCCCAAAAGTTGTGCGGCTGCAAGGAGCTTGGATAGGTATTTTGCGTGATTGAAAGTAAAGTATAACATTGTCTTGCCATAGAATGTTGCCGAGACTGGAATAGTCACGTTATAAGAATAACGATGTGGGCAGGGGGCGACATTCCAATTTAGCCTGTATTTTGCCTATGATTTCGCGCGGGGAAGATCACCAGATGGAAGGCACAAAGTTACACGTGTGGAAGTAGCGAGAGTAGCACCACGAAATGCCTTTCACCTGAGGTTGGCGCGTGCGAGAGTGGAAACAGTGAAGATAGCGCGGAGAATATATTCAGCGCACCCTACAAAGAATGCTGTCTGGAATAGGGTTGAGAGCGCCACAGATGAAAGTAGCAAAGGTGTTTGCCGTACAGCAATATTAAAAGCAGTAAAATGCGTATCATTGCCTTTCAGTGGATATTGATAGTCCAAACCAATCCCATTCCCCTTAGATTTTATATCAAGCCAATAGAAGGATTTGATTAAACCCCCAGGGTGTCATTTGCCAGAAATGATTTTTATAATGGGGGATTCGTCCAGAGGAAGGCTTACAAGATTTATATGTACTGAAGTCAACCATGTTGTGACAGCAAGTTAAAGAGGATCAAGTGTCAGAAAAGAAAAAATATCCCAATGTATTGTGGTTTACATGCATATAGGCATAGAATCAAGGACAGAAAGCTTTTTCTATAGTCTGGGAAAATCTATATTTTCCTGACAAAATCAGGGGGGAGTTTTTATCTGTTGACTATTTGTGTAGCCCCAACAAAGGACTGTACATGATGCATGGCAGTATTCATAATTTAGTTGAATATTAGGATGTACAAATATGAAGCTTAACTTCCATTAAAAGAGTCTTTTTTGAACATGCTTTGAAAAATATTACCTTGGCTAAGTATCAAAAAGAGTTTGTACATATAAATATTTTCTGATTTAGTTTATGTATATATACATACGTATATGTATACATATACATCGTATCAGTTTGGAGCTTTTCCTCACAAAGACTTTATGAACCTTGAATAAGGAGGCTGTTGAGACAGTTGTTTTTCATGTCAGGTAGCCCCATTTGTCTGAAAGCAGCTATACATGTGTGACCATATTTGGATTATTTTATAGTGGAGAGCAGAGATATAGGAAGTATTTGGAAAGTGGGAGCGTGTTTGTTCAAGGGAACTCCACATTCAAATAAGGGCAACAATATAACCTGAAAGGGGGCAATTTATGAAAAAAAAATTTAATGCAGTGACATCCATTGTGGCAGGGACAAGAAACTAACCCAGGACCTTTCAAGGCACTTTCAAACCCTACCCAGCCCTTTCCAAGCTCTTTCCTATTACTTTTCTTGTTGAGTGTGGTTTATTCATGTGATTTGTGCTTATATTTGTACAAAGACAAGGATTTCTTAAGCATAGTTGGGTATAGTATTGTTTATTGCAAAGCTGGTGTGAAGCATATACTGTCTGTTCTCAAAGGTTCTTGAACTTGCTGGTAATGCATCAAAGGATTTGAAAGTGAAGCGTATTTCACCCCGACATCTACAGCTAGCAATCAGAGGAGATGAAGAGCTAGATTCGCTAATAAAGGCAACCATTGCTGGTGGAGGTTAGTCCTTCTCCAAATTCTTATTGTGATTTATTCTTAATGGTCTACAATGTGATGCAAGCTGAAATACCTATACTGAATTGCCAAATATTACCTTTGTAATTATTCTCTCCTATGCAGCCATTATGAAGTATTATGAAGCCAAAAATTTGAATGGCCAGAAATAGGGAAATTTAAATCCATCTGTTAAAAGAAACTGAAAGCCCTAGTTGAGAACTCTAGAAGTATCAGGGAAAGTCAGTGGGATATGAGTATCATTTCACTAAAAATATGGATTTTCTCCCTGTGGTGATTGTGACAGTGCTGCAATGTGTGAAGTGTTCTCTTAAGGCACTAGCTAAAACAAAATAGTTTTTTGTTCATTAAACCAGGTATGTAGCAGTTAAATTGTTCCATGCCTGGCAATGGTCTTGACAGGTGTAAGCAGAACAAAGTTCAATTTCGCACAGACTGGAAAGTTACATTTAAGTAATAGTTAGCCCACTAAGGACATAAAAGACATAAGCACATAGTGTAGACATATTTTTTCAGATATGCAGACATAAAAGACCTCTTCAGATAAATCCAGAACAATTTTGATTAATAGTATGTTGTTTATTTTTTCTCACCAGAATATACATATTTCCACACCTCTTAATACTCAGGGTTTCCATGCCTTCTAAAATTCCTGAAATATTCTAGAAGAAGAGAACTATTCCTTGAAAAAATCCTTGAGAACCCTAAAATATTCTTTCCTATTCTCCTAAATTTTTCATAAGTTGAATTTCTTTTCAGTGGTTGTGTTGCTTAATAAATTATTTTGTGACAGTTAATCATAATAGAAATGGTCAAGTCATTAATTGTCTCAATTTCTACTGTGAATATATTATTTTTTGAATAGGCATAATAGCTTTTTCTGCTATACCAAATTTTCTGCTTCACCATAATGAAGTCAACAGTTGCCAGATTTCCCTTGAATCTGCAGAACCTCCTGTAAAGTGGGCAGAACAACTCCTAAATATCCTAAGACAAGATTGATGAAAAAAGAGAGGGAACCCTGATACTGTCAGTTGTGTTACCTTTTATCCTAAGTCCAAGGTGTCCTAATTTTGGGCAGATAAAGTCAGGCAAGACTCTGATTGGAGCCTTGAGTTTAGGAAAGCTATTTATTGTGTTTTTCAAGATATTTATGCATCTGCATGGTGACCATTGAGTGGGGGGGTGAGAGGATTTCATGTTGTTGAAAAATCAGGGAATTGTGCACACTGCACTTTCTTAACTATCTTTTTTTTTAATTTAGCAGCTTTTGGAATGTGGATTGGAAGAGTGAGTGTTAGGAGATTTTTCAATTTAATCAGGAAAATTTAAAGTTTAGTAGCATACCCCCACTGATCTTCCTAACCTTCTTCATGTTTGCAACAGGCTACCTCTCCATTGTCAAATCTTTACAGTACAAAATTTTCAATTTTTATGGCTTCCTAAAAAAATAATAGTGCAGGTACCTTATTGTTTAAAGTACTTCTTTCTGTAATGTTAATTCAAATTCCTTGATGAAAGTTAATATAGACTCATATCATTTTTAATAGGTGTGATTCCACACATCCATAAAAGTCTCATTGGCAAGAAAGGAGTGGGACCAGCTAAAGCTTAGATTCAAACAACTTATCTGTTGTACAAACATGTATATTGCAACGTGTATGTGGTTTAATCAACTACAGCAGGATGTACAGTGTCATTAACCAAAATATCAAAACTCATTTATTTTCTCTCTAAATATATATACATGCCAATGCATATAATTACATGCATCAGTGGATATGTTTTCATTTCAAGGTAACTATTGTTGCCTTTGTTAATACTGTCATTGCCCAAGCTGTACTTTGATGTGTTTTAACTTGATTTTAGGGATTCTCTTATTACATTTCATAGTAGTAAGATAGTTGTTGGCATGTAGGGCTACATTATGCCAGAGCTGTGTGGCTGTGTGTTCATTGCAGAAATATGATCCCTTGCATCTAATACATAGACTACTAGTTTTTGCATTTTATCCTATAGTTTCATTGATGACTTGAAATGTTTATGTGTGTATATTTTCTGTTATTGAGTTCTTAGATCTTTCCCTTCTACCCATGTACACAATGCTTTATTAGCAACCTAGCTCTATATGTACTTGCAGCATTTTGTTGGGTTTCCTTTGGTAATGAGTTATTCAAGGGTGCATGAATATATTCTGAATTAAAGGGGATTGGCTTACCAAGTGGTCATCTTGTAAATCAGTCTTACCAAAACATCATTGTTCAATCTAATTGCCGGGGGGTCGGAATAGGCGAGACGTGCGTGATGCGTCACTTCATGACGTTGACCAAATATGGTTTGTAGGAATTTCTGCTGTGCGTACGCATCTCGTTTTTTCATGGATGTGTCAGAGATGAAAAAATCCATCTATGACGCGACTCTCTGTTTCAGGACAATAGGCAAGGTTTCCGAAGTAGGGCAGAAATAATGACAGCTAAATTCTTCAACAAAGAACAACTTATCGAATCAGTGAGAAAACTGCCTTGCCTTTTTGACACTTGTAGGAAAGAAAAAAAGTGAAATGCTCCCTATTCTAACAACAAATGGCCCAACCAAACTTACCAATTCATCAAACGTGGAAGGCAGTATTCGGAGATAATTGAAACGCATCGTGTAATCTTGCAATTCATTTCTTCGATTAAATTGTAATGATGACTTTGATGTTTTCGTTGTTTCCACACTTCTAGAACCTAATACCATCGCTTTTTCTTTGCTTTTGCGATACAGTTGAGGCTGTTACCTGAGTTTGTAAAGCGAGAGTCAGAAGCATGTCTTGTGACGCCATTGTAACTAAAGGTATCAGGCAGCGCTTTACCAGTGTGAACTGAAAGAACAGCATGGAGTGACCTTTATTCCTCGTCTCTCGTACAACTTCGTCTTTGCATTCTGTTTTACTTGAATCAAACATTCGTATAACTTTCGTTACAAAATTATAAGATATTCGTCAAAATATGCTTCAGTAGGTAGCATAGCGTTAAGATGGTGTTTACTTCAACCCTAGTATCAAACATGCATGACATTTATCGTACAGCTTCTATCAAAAGGTATGGACAGCCCTAGTTCATACTGAACTTGGAAAATAAGCTATTTTTGCAAAAAGTCAAGGAAAACCTGGAATAGTCAGGGAATTTAATATAATATTTTCATTAACTCACGCGTGGTTGTTCCATCTGCTGTCAGTAAATGTAAACTTAACAATTTTTCATAGTGCTACAGCCCCGCATATGTAGATTACCTATCTATTAGGCCCTATTTTCTCTACTTACTTGTGGCAATATGTGTAATTGGGGTCAGGGAACAAGTGGGTATATTTTATTATCAGTCAGGGAATTTAGGCTGCTCTCAAGTGCCAAATAAACTGGGGATCCTAATAAACGAGGGTCGGAAAAATTTCCGAAATTGTAATAAATAGGGGGTCGGAATTTGAGCAACGGGTTTAAATGATTATACAAGTACGTAAAGAAAAAAAGTAGGTTGTCATGAAGCATAAAGCTAAAATATATACCAAAGCATGCTATTTTGCCTTGGAAATTTGTCGTAATTAGTACTAACAAAGAAAGGAAATGAAATAACGGTACCATGCGGGGCCTACTTTCTAGTTAGACCAAGTCTGGGACCGCTAGCAGTTCTGTCTGGAACGGTTTCACCAGTTCCCGTGTAAGCGAGAGGCCAATCCGTACGGTTCCACTCGGAACCGTTTCAGTGTAAACGGGGCCATAGATTCACGTATTGGGTATGAGCCTTAAGTTCTGTAACTTTGATGGAACTAGCTCCAGTAAAAGCAATATAAAGTGTCGTGCTTCACGTGATACGTGCTTGGTGCTGAGTATACAGTATACTTAGCATTTCCAGCAGTGGTGGATCCATACCAGGGCTTGAGCACTGGTCAGATTTTCAATCCTAAATAGCTGGATGAATTAAAACGGGAATTATCAAAAGCATTCATCAGCATTTACTCCTCATTGACAATGCTAATAAAGTGCTATTGCTGCTTATTTCACTTTCTCAGAATAGCCACCATTCAGCTACCAGGTGTCTTTGAGGACCACGAAGAAAGTATTAGCCAATCAGTTATCACATTGGGAATATGCTGGCCAAATCACTAATACAGCTTTTCTATCACATGCATTCCTTCTGAACACTGGTGGGTCTTTAATGTACAGAGGCTCAATAAGCAATTTTGGCACGAGCCCTGGTCAGATGTAAATATTCTCATTCATCCAATGAAACATCGCCCTGACCAGAGCTCAATTCTCTTAGCCAATCACAATACTCCGTGACGGGGGCTCGACTTTGTCCTCATGAGGAGTAAACGTAATACTGTTCATGTTAAAAACAGTGCCCTCGTGGCGAGAAAGACTAGGTGTCGAGTGCTTTAAGTGAGAATGGGCAATTACTTAGAAATGTGTGAATATATTAGAGAAATCCATGCTAGTTCTCAGAGCTGCAGTTTCCTGCATGTCAAGAAACCAGATGCCCTTGTATGACACCAGTGAGGTAATTCACTTCTATTATTTGGATAATATTACGGTCATTTGACCAAGTACGTAGGAGCCATAAAGATAGAAGGACAAGAGAGTTCGCTAGGTCACGTGATAGTGGTCACAAATGGCTTGATCTCACATCTATGAAAAGAAACTTAAATCTTCATAACATGTTGTATCATTCTATCAACCAGCTGATAAAAGCCACATCATTGATGCTTCTGCATTAATATTCCAATTCTAGTGAAATCCTTCTTTGAAACAAAGTATCTGCATTCTTCTACTGGAACAACGCTCCATTGACAACCATATTCTTGTTTCAAGTCTACGAGATAGCCATGTACAATATTAAGAGAGTCTGCTTCAGAATTGTTAACAATCATTTCTCACAGACTCAGCACAATTTTACACTGACCAGGTTATAAGACAAAGTACAGCTTCTGGGAGACAGATGCTCATAAACAAATTTTATTGTAAAGTATACAATATTGACAATTTCTATCCCACATAGACTGATAAACAAAGCAGACATTTTGAACTCTTACAGGCCTTAAATTTATTCCTGAGTCTACATAGTTAGCTACTACTTTGAAATGCTCTTTGATTTGAAAAAAATTAGCTTCTAGATAAATCTTTGCCGTATTCTTTAACCTTCATTACTGTTCGTTTTAAGTAAAGAGCGTAAATACCTTCAACATTTGAAGAAACTTTCTAATAGGAGAAGCGTTCTAATTGGCCCATTTAAAGCCTAGTACACACAGCACGATTTTTGTCACTGGCAACAGAGATCTTGTCTTCTGTCGTCAGCGGCGAAAAAGAATGTCAAGCATATTTGATATTGAAGATCGTCGTCAGCGACAAAAATCTTCTATATGTGTTTCCCGCACACAGCAAGTTTTCGTCGCTAGCGACAAAAATCTTCGTCCTCAGCGACGAAAATCGTGCTGTGTGCGCTAGGCTTAAGTGTTTTGGAATCTGTTCACATCAAAACTCAATACCCAGTCTTGTGTAGACAAAAAGAGATCATTTTCTCAATTGGACTCCTCAAATAAACAACGGGGAATAGGCCCTAACTGGCCACTCTTGGGGCCAATAAGACGCGTCCTATCACATGTATCCGCATCTGACTATATATTTCAGTTAACCTTTCGGACAAAAAAAGCTTTTCACTACGTCTAAATTTGTAACTACTTTGTCGTACTGTAGTAAAGTTCTGTACGACTAACAGACTATTTATGAATATCGTTTTCTTGAAAAAAATGCTGCTGTTATATCTAAAGTGTTGATCTCCAATTTCATCAAGGAAGTTGTCCAAAAATAGCAATCTCAAGCTTTCTCTAGTACATGTAGGTGAATTTTTCATTAATCGTTGAGAGTCTTCTTTAAAACTCCTAGCCACTAGTCTGGCTTTAACTTTTTTGCCATCTGTTACTTTCTCTGTTATTAGCCATCTTGCCGTAATGACTGGTGTTTGATTATCATATAGTGCTATCTCATAAACCTTGTTTCTTCGCATGCTTTCCAATTCAATGTCCTCTGCATCAACTACCTTCTGTGAGTGGTTCTGTGTAGTACTCAAATAAACCACAGATATATCTTCTACATTAATCCAGGTTTCAATATCTCCCAATTAACACACTAGGAGCATCAATAAACGGGTGAGGGAGGTGTAGAGATCCTGATTTTGTTATGTAACAAGTTTGACCTTTGTTCAATCTTATGTTCAATCTGTAGGAATTTCAGTTTTACCACAGCACCAAAAAGTGGCAACACTCTTTTGAAATACTTAAAAGCTTTTTTCATCCTTATATATATACTTCGGTTAACCTTTAGGTCACAATCCGACGTTTTCATACTCTGGTGAGTGTCGGACGAAAAAAGCAATTAGTATGTCAAAAGAATGTTGCCACTTTTTCGTGCTGTGGTAAAGTTCTGGAGCATCAACAGACTATTTACGAAATTTCAGATTCCAATTTGATCTGAGAGTAAGACGCTAGTGCTTCAATTCTTGGATTCGCCTGCCCACTGCAAAGACACCGTGTAGATAAAGACCCTGTTGGGTGATAGGGAGCCTTAACCCTCCCTCCCCCCAAGCCCATTCCAAGTAGCCAATGCAAGATATCTGGGACTGATTATGTCCCATTCTTAGTGTATTGGCATAAGGCTATGTCTCTTCCTCAGTGTATTGGCATGAGATGAGATTTTTCTGCTTCTACCATTGGCGTACAAAATCATTACCTTTTCTTCATTATAAATAATCAAAATTCGACTAAGCTAGGTTGAGAGATCAGTTTCTGCTCAGCATGAAAATCAATGATGAAAACAAACAAATTTAATCTACAGAAGGGCGTTTTCCGACGTTCTAGAGGATATAGCCTCGAAAACTTTTTCTAGGGGCAAGCCCCACACCCCCATTTTTCATAAAATACCTGTGATCTGCTCCCAGATCGCGTTTGTTTGTTGGCAGGATGGACACAAAGAAATGACTCCAATGTGTTTCCTCTCTCTCACATATGTACTTTAACCACACTACTGAGATCTTTTACAAGCATCTACAGTATTAAAACTCTACTCTAGACTACTAGGGGTGTAATATATATATACTTTTAATACTGAGGCAGGATGTGTCAGCATTTTTGCCCGACTTAGAGTAATCATTACTCAGCATAAAGTATAATAGAAGGGTAATGCTAGTTCTTTCTAGAACGCCTAGTCTTGTCGTATGTGACGCAAGGGTAGATAATCCTTAATCCCTAAAACAATAGAATAGAATGCTGCATCATGCACAGTCATTATTACGGGTTCTTTGTATTCTAATAGAGCTTATGTAAAATGCGGAATGGCAATATGTTGCCGGATACTCCTTGGCCTAACCCCATTCTTAACTAGAAATAACCAAACAAACTATAGAGCGTAGATAAACATTTATTGCATGGCGCACGGCGAATTACTATGTGCGCGAAGCATTGCGCTGCGGGTATTCCTCCCGTTACTTTGAACATAAAATCAGCATTATTACATACCTATAGAGGGAGTATTCTGCTCCATGCTTTTTGAATCGCTGGCGTTGATATGAAACAGGCAAGAGCTTCCAGCTTTTTACTGGGCTTCCAATTCTGTACCCC
>OLMO02000277.1:16505337-16515884 GCA_900291935.2 Cassiopea xamachana | reverse complement strand
ACAAGCGATGAACACATTACCTTACATTGATCAGGGCCAGCTTGCGGACAACGATAGAAAAACTTCCCCTTGAAAAAGAAAAAATGTCGTCTTGTACTGAAATACAAAGAATACTCTGAGGATTCAGCCCAGTGTGAAAACTGTACCAAATCACGATCATTGGCAAAATTACGATCATTG
Source organism: Cassiopea xamachana (assembly GCA_900291935.2). Taxonomy (NCBI): domain Eukaryota; kingdom Metazoa; phylum Cnidaria; class Scyphozoa; order Rhizostomeae; family Cassiopeidae; genus Cassiopea; species Cassiopea xamachana. The sequence continues at coordinate 16,515,704 of OLMO02000277.1, read as the reverse complement.
GCCAAAATCATGATCATTGGCAATATCAAAATAATAGCAACACTATTTTGATACTTCAAATCAAACAACGCCGAAGCAGCAAAAATTTGATGTCATCAGCTGTATCAAAAGCCATGGCAAAGAAGAACTTTTAGCTTTCTTTTGACCGCATTCTATTCAGATATGTTCAGATGTGTATGCAAAGGTCTTTTCATGGGTGTTGCTGTTGTGTTATAGTTATTTAAACTGACTAAACAGTAGGATAGATTTGAGAATGAACTATGAGTTTTTGACGCATTCTTTGTATAAAGCTTTGCCTAAAGCCATACCTTAGATGGTCCGGATTTCTTCACCGTTTGCAAGGTGCATGTACCTAACAGATACAACAAAAATTTCTAAATAACAATTCATGGATTTTTATGAATCTAGGCCATATTCACGTCATATTCACCTCGTATTTTTTGAAATAGTCTCGAGAAATCTATGTTATTTCGCGTAACCTTTTCTTAATTTCAAGCTAGCTTATGCTAACCAATCCATGTATTATCAATAACATCACAATCTTTCAAAACATGCAGCTACCCAAAATTAAAACAAGACATGCATATGAAAATGCTGAATATCATAAAAGTATGGTTTTGTTTATGACATTCTGCCACAATCTCGTCAAGGATTAAATGTGTAAGAAAAACATTCTTTGACGCATACATTTATGAAATTTCATGCTAATATCATACTCATTCACTATATTAATCTAAAAAATTTACCCTACATTTGAAATATTATGCTTTTACTTTACGCCGCCTGGGAGGTCTTAAAGGAACTCTGACATGCTAATCAATAGGCAATTAAAAGATTCAAATAAAAAGTAACTACCATGAGTGCAAGAAGGTCTTCTTTCAAAATCCATATCAGAATCTGGGAGAACGAAAGGAAATGAGGCACCATAACAAGAAACACAAGTGGAGAATTGGCTAGACAAAAAACTTTAATGATATGATGAAATGTTCAAATTATCTTTTAGAAGTGAAATATTGCTGCTCTATTTCAATCACATTCAATGATATTCTTAGCGGATGTGCAACAGACAATAAAATAGAAAACAAACCTACTTGAAGCAATGTTTATTTTGACTTTCTTCAATATCGCATGGTATGTCTTCGCAATATCAAATAAAATGATGTTCAGGTGCTCTAAGGTAATAAAAAAACTGCATTTCTAAACACGAAACTGATGATTTGGGAAAGATGTTGTAAAATCCTATGGGTACTGCAAGCTTTACTAAACTAATAAATAAGATAGGTCAGATACGTGCAACTCTCAGCATCTAAGCATTCCACAATACAGCGAAAATAGGATGCAGTACACTAAAAGTTCCTTTTTACCAGACGTGTCAAAGCACAAAAGGTTGGACTATGACCAAAAGGTGTGCGTGGAAGAAGGAATAATGAGCACTCATACCACATTGCATCTGCTTTCATAATTTCGTGCGCTATTTGGTTCATTGAAATTGGAATAAATTACAGAATTTATTATGCACTCATAAACAAAGGAGCATAGAATTCAAAGTATGCAAGATACAGTAAAAACCAGCACATAAGAACTTTCGTCTATAAAAAGCCTAACGTCTTCAATTGCATATATTGACTTCATATAAACAGAAATTTTACAGTTTGAAATTTTAACTAAGTTCTTATCAAATAGGTCCACTTCTTATCCAATTCTATCCCTTTCATGGATGCTCCAAAACCATTACATGCACAATTATGATAAGAAGAGTCACACCTATGTTTAAGCCACAATGACTGAAAAACTAAGTATTCTACATTGTAGCTTCACTTGACTGACTATACTTCCTTAGTATTTCAATACACAACTCCCAACTATCCTTTTTCTGGCATTTGTTTTGGACCCTGGGGTAAGAGCTGGCACCCTTACTACCACACTACCACATCACATAGAAACATAAACAGGCTCATTTAAACATTTTAGGGTCTCAAGTGAATTTCTAATTCTACTTTTCCTTAGAAATCTTTTTTGTTGCTGCTGCTATTTCTATATTGAAGATACATTAGTAAGAAAAAGGTGGTAGAGATGGCTATAAGGTGGTAGAGGTTGCCATAAGGTGGTAAAGGTTGCGATAAGGTGGAAAAGATGGTCATAAGGTGGTAAAGTTGCCATACGGTGATAAAGATGGTCATAAGGTGGGAAAGGTTGCCATAAGGTGGTAAAGATGGCTATAAGGTGGTAAAGATGGCCATAAGGTGGTAAAGATGGCCATAAGGTTGTGAAGATGGCCCTTGGTAGCAAATGAGACACGCATTGATCCAGTGAATTATTTCCTGAAATTAAGAATGGGCACTTCCTCAACAACTCAAGCAATAAAATTTCAAGTTGAAGCTCATAGCTCCTCCAATATTAGCACAGGGCTCGATCCTTAGAAGGTTTACAGGCGTACATATCATTGGCTATTCTACCAACTACATGTACCAATGTTTGTCCTTTCCATAACGTCATTCATCAACATCTTATCTTTTTTCACATGTAGAAGAGTTGAGATTCAATAGCTAATACCATCACCTATGAGAGCCGATTTAAAAATCGCTTTGTATTCGATAAAGTTTCTGAACTCGATAGGGATCTGTGTCATTCGCGTTGGAATCGGCTTCATTTCGCAGTCATTCAGTGACGGGAATAAGAGTTCAGAGTTGATCGACTGAAAATAGAAAATGAAAATTAAAAGAAAGTAGTATGATTATTTTCTACTTGTCATTTCATTTACTACATTAGATTACATCATATTTACCAACTTGCATGTCTTTCTTAAGAAGTCCTTAAGTAACCTTAATACACAGCTAAAACGACACTAGAGGCAACCCCAAAATTCCATCCTATTAGAGAATAGTGCGAAAATTAAAAAGCATTAAAATTCATCAGCGCCTTTCATTACATGATCACACAGAAATATAAATATTACTATTCACTAAGGCACTTGTGATTCCCCAGCTGATAAAGGCGACTCCTTCAGTTGTAAATAATTCTTGGACAAAAATAAATCATAAATATCTCCTATGTATGTAAGATCAGAGAGCAAAGTAATATATCAAGATAAATTTAAGCTTACTTTTCCATTTGTTAATCTCAACACTTTATTTGAATGTCTGGAATAAATTGGCTTGGTAGGCTTTGGAATTGGCTTCGACTGATAAACTGGAGTCTCTCGTTCAAGAAATCTCTTTCCTAACGAATCATTATCATTTGACGTCAACTCTTTATTAATTCTGGAAGACATTGATTCATCAGCGTTGCATGATATCACTTCATTTTCTAAAAAGCACAAGGTACAAATAAATTGATAAGGCTGAAACAGTTTGGGGAGACAACATACTTTTAAAAAAGCAANATGAAAAATACTCGCTCAAACAATGTAACTTCATGGGTATAAAAAAATGAACCATTCTATCTGCTGTTCCAAAATTTGGCGCCTCAGTTTAGGGAAATATAAACAACTTCATGGAAATCGCTGCCTTATATTTCAAAAGATTTTGGGAATGAACCCTAAAGGATCTTAAATCTTAGACAAAACCTGAACGTTCTAAATGATAACTACTACCGTGCTCTTTAGGGCACTTTCAGATAATCCAAACTAACTGTTCACAACAATAGAGTCCATGCAACANATGAAAAATACTCGCTCAAACAATGTAACTTCATGGGTATAAAAAAATGAACCATTCTATCTGCTGTTCCAAAATTTGGCGCCTCAATTTAGGGAAATATAAACAACTTCATGGAAATCGCTGCCTTATATTTCAAAAGATTTTGGGAATGAACCCTAAAGGATCTTAAATCTTAGACAAAACCTGAACATTCTAAATGATAACTACTACCGTGCTCTTTAGGGCACTTTCAGATAATCCAAACTAACTGTTCACAACAATAGAGTCCATGCAACAATCTTTTAGCACTCAAAGGATTTCCTGAATCACTAATAATAAGTAGCATTAAGATTCAAAGAAATCCTCATAGTATATTAATGTAGATTAACCTAGCACTACAGCTGCTACAAAGACAGGTGATAAAATACAATCCCTTCAAATGTAGGAATAGTAATTTTCACTCTCGAGGAGATAGTAATTTTCAATAAATATTTCAAAAGATCTAATGGCTCATTGAGTTTGTCTCCCCCTTTGCATTGTGTCAATAGCCCTCTGGCACACAGGCCCCCGGAACGATTTCAATCTTTCCTATAAAAATAGATTCTACATTTGCATGTCTTTCCTTGATATTTCCATGATTTTTCCCTGATTTATTCTAATTCCCTTGATTCAATGTAGGTTCAGAGTAAATACCACCAACTACACTTGTTCACAATGGAAGGCTGTCTAAGCAAATCTAGGTCTATTTGGGCAAAGAACCGTACATTGATTTACTCATTAAAAGAGAAACAAACAATTCCATCATTGCAGGACTTCTTTTCTTGCCATTATTTCAGCATATTTGGATTGAAAAAACCAAGACAAGCGATATTTCTGATATTTCACCAATTATCTCTAGGATTTCTTTGAATTCCTGGATTTCCTCTGATAGTTTCAAGGTAAAACAGATTTCCTGATATGGCAAACACCCTGTAAATGACTGACACCACGTAAAGTTAGTTTTTAAACATCTTTTATAAATGAAACTAAACGTATTGCTCTTCGCAATAATTGTGAGCATGACCTTTCTTGAAAGTCGTTGCATCTTGAGGTTGTTTTCTATACAACAATATAAGTTTTCAAATATGTAAGCTTAGGAAGAACGAGAAAAAAGCAAAGCGAACACCACAAAGGATGCCTTTCGTATGTTAATGAATTTCTTCTCAAAGAACAGGCTGTAAGTGAAAAATAAATGATTTTTTGTTAACCTTCAACTTTAGAAAATTCTGCAATCGGCCTTCTAACAATTCTACTTGCTACTGCACCGTGAACGAAATTCCCCTACAAAGAGATTGACGTACATGAAATACGGTTAACAAGAACTTGATAACTAAAAAAGAGCCAATTCATAAATCTTTGATGTAATTGCATATAAAGGCAAAGAAATAGAATCAACAATCCACCATTGGAATCAAAGAGTTATGTGTCAAGAGTATAATGCTGATAACACTTGAGTGATATGATAAGTTTGAAAGTATGAATACTTCTGGCTTCTCTATGACTTATACCTAAAAATGCACTTATAGTGATTGTAGTTGGTTGATATAAACAGAAAGATATGAATTGTGTGTACTTGCATGAGAAAAGAACAAATTCAAAGAAAGAGTACCTGACACCTGACCTATGACACCTGACCTATCATACCTGACATATCTCAAACTCAAAGCATATTCTGAAATATGAAATGTACACTAAACTTCCTTCCTATACCGTGTGCCTATCATAGCGGGGGATGGAAATGAGGTACAAGTTACAGCTCACTACTAAAACCTGCCAATGATGCATAAGCTACAATTGTTTTAAAACAATAGAAAGTAAAACAAATAGAAAGCAAAAACAATAGAAAGCAAAAAAATTAGTAAAAAAAGAAAAAATGAAACGTTTGACAGTTGCAAAAGAGACTCGATATAACAGGAATAGTCCTATAGAAGCCATGGTGACTGCGGAGGACTCCAGCTGCACGAACAGCAAATTATAAGCAAAAATATCCTAAAAGTAGATACAAAAAACATGAACCTTATTTGCAGTATATAAGCTAATGTTGCTATCGTCTGTTGAGCACATGCCATACAAATAGTCTTCTGTCGTTATAGGTAATTCCTTGTTTCCTTGTGTTTTATTATATTCCATCTGGTGTGGATCTTCCATTCCTACATTTGAAACAAAGGGCGTAGTTAAGTTCAATCATCCACAACTAAGTTACTAAGGAGGAGCGAAGTTACTAAGGAGGAGCTAAGTTACTATGTTAAACTGTAAACGAGAATGAAAGTCATTTCGTCGAGAACCCTGATGAATTAATTACTGATGCAGATGGTGGATCAATGCTAATAATTTGCAGGTATAAGTAAAATTAAAAAGAAAATTCCAAGGTTTATGTAAATGCTAAAAAATAAAACTTAGCAAAAACTTCATTATTTTATCAAGCAGCAAATCTGTTCAGCTATTTTTCATACCTTTCTTGAATTCGTATCTATTCAATGAGCTTTCTGTGGATAAAGATCTCTGTCGTTTGGAAAACAATGCTACAATCTGATCAGTAGATCTTTTCAAAACTCTGTCTTTCCTTTCCATTTCGAATGTACTATCTAAAATACTCCTATCCATGTGCAAAGCATTAGAAGAGCCCATGAACTTTTCACCAATGTCTGCAACATTTATCACATTGCAATTACTCTCACTGTATTCGTCTTTTTGAATGATTTCAGATTCACTTTCAATCCTACATGAACTAAAAGGATCACAAAATAGAGGATTGTTGGTCTCGTCCCAATGGCCTTCATTGTAATTAGTTCTTGGTTTCATATTCTGATGTTCAGATAATCTCTGATACTCTGATATTCTAATATTCTGATTTTCAGATAAACTCTCGTTCTTCTCATGCTGACTATGTAGATGAGACAATCTTACACATGTGAGATCTCCTTGGTCATTCACGTCTATTCCACTATGATGCAGAATTTCCTGTGGAGATCAAATTTACTAAAAAGCCAATCGAAGTATAATAAGGAATTTACTTAAAATAGGGTATAACTGCAGAGTACATAAATAGAAAATCTAACTAATTTAGACCAACTATACGCAACATAGCTACATAACATAACATTACAGCTAACAACACAATTCACTATACTTGAGCACAAACCAACTGTTTGGACTGGCTATTCCACATAACTAATGCTTGGAAATATCATATTAAATTATTCAACAACAGTTTATGTAACATAATAGTCATCAATGCAATGTTATTGTGGTTAAAACTTCAAAACTAATACTGACAAAAGCGATTTGTATCTGAAAATATGAAATATGTTTATGGCCATGTTTACAAGAAACATAAAAAATTTCCACCAATTAATAAGTTGAATAATTCAATAGTGATACTCTTAAAAAAGCTTAATCTGAAATAATTTTATTCGAAAACAGGGATCTTTAAAATGCATGTGACAACAGAACTTGAGCACTTAGAACTTTTTGATGGTTAGAATGGGATACTTACATGCTGTTTTTGTGAATCAAATGTCTGACAGTGTCTGATATTCATGAATGGAGGTTTAAATTCCTACAAAATATCACTTTTCAGTCTTCCAAAATTTCACCACCTAGGATCTATTAACATCCAATAACACATCACGTAAGAAGGTCTAGATAAAATATTGCTCTAGAACAGAGAGAGCAGTTATATGCAGTCCACAGAAAGTAGACAACCGCAAAAAATGAACAGTGATGCTAGAAGACATGGATAGAAGAAGCAAAACAATAATAAGAAAACCCCTGTGATTCTAAAGCAAATCACGTCAACACAAATGCAGATCTTGGTTGCGGGCTAGACTGATCCTATAAGCATAAAATTATTAATAAAACTAAGTTTCAAAATCCAAGCAAATGAAATGCCACCAGTTTACTACTTTTCCTGTCAACTTTGATTTGATTTATGGCAGCTTGAATTATTGATTATTTGATACCTCAAAGTAAGAAGCGACCAGCACTTTATCTCTAGGTAAACTCTTGAAGATGTCGTAACAGATTCGAAATTTTAGTCAAATCGATCACATTGTCGTCAAGGTAAATGAAAATGTAGTAAGACTCAGCAGTATACTAAAGCTAAAATTCAAATGAGGAAATAAACCTTTATACGCTTGTTCAATGCAGTCAAATTCTGTCGTTTCACTCTGACTGATTGCACATTTCTTGGCAAACTGCTTTGTGTACCAAGGACAACAGCTTCCTCTGAAATCTTTTCGCTAATTAGGTACGTCTCATCCACCTCGATTAGAAATTTGTCACTTTCTAGTGTTCTCCCAGCGCTAAGCTTTAAAAAGTTGAAAAAGAGACAATTCAATTGTTTGTTGTAATTCAATTCTAATACGAAAAAGTTTCAGTCAATCCAATTCATCTAATAGTTTATACCTGTAATACAGTAACACTAGCAGAGAAGTGATAGTTTTGCGGGCCTGGGAGTTTTTGGGTTTTAAACACTATTCAAATTCGAATCTCAACTGTGACAAACACTTTATAGTAAATACTGGCAGAGAAGTGATAGTGTTGCGGAACTTGGAATGCTTCTTCTCTGGTGTCAATGCCCATCTAGTAACTATTGATGTTCGTTATGACAACATTACAATGATGTTCCTGACAGCATTCCAGAACAAGATTCAATCGCTCGTTCTAAACGTAGAGTTTAATGACATCTTCTTAACTCGAAAGAAACAAACGCGATCTTTTAATAGTGCAATAATTTAAATTCTATATTTATCATTTCATTTTATGTACTTTCCTTTTTCTTTGTAACTATGTATTTTTAAGATGCAGAAAGGTTAAAGGTGTATGAATATTTAATGGAATGAAAAACATGGAATTAAATGTTTTCCTCACTTTGTCACTTTTTATTGGTCATGTGCAACTTATGTGAAAATCTTCGATCAACGCGACATTTCGTGCAAAAAAACTCAAACAAAATTTCCTTTAAAAGCTTGCGACACCAAAAATTCTTGTACTTGATTAACGTATGTGTGAATTCTTAGATGCTTAAATAGCAAAAAAAGATACTTGAGTAGCTTTTGGTACGAAATAGTTGGATATCTTGAGGAGGAGGGAGTAACTGAATATGGACAATAAGAGGGGAAGGGTTCTACACGTCATTTGCTTCTGGTCGCAGATTTGTATGTTAAATTTACTGACAAAGAGTGTGATTGGCTTACAAACAGGTATGACAAACATTAAAATGATATACAATGATACAAACCTCCTCCCCACTGCCAACATAAAGAAAATCTAGATGCTTTCTTTCACCTGATAAGAGAAGAGCCTGGAAGCAAAGAAAATCAATTATAATCAATAAACCCTTTGATGGTGCAAGAAGAGGTTTGAGAACATCATAACTTTGAACGATTAAATCTAAATACTATAGTCAACTCATCTTAATATGAAAATATCATTGACACAAAGTACAACTTAGAAATTTTGTATAAAAAGCAGCTATTTGAATATTTACTTCGTCCACTAGGGACCATACAAGAGAAACTGGTGATACAGCTGCTTTTGAGGATTTTCATACTTCAATCTAAACTAATATCACTCTTGATATATTAATATATGATCCTTGAGGAAGTACAAATTCCCAATCAATATATTCTTTCACATTACATTACTTTTAATTTCGTTAGATATTTTACATTTTATGCCCTTTCAGCATGTTTACATTACTTTTAATTTCGTTAGATATTTTACATTTTAAGCCCCATTATTAACCATTATTAATCAATACACCTTTCTTGAAGTAAATTGACTAAGTTCAAATAAAGCATTTTTAAATAAGTCTAGCACAGCACATTTTGCTAAAGAAATTTCAAAAACCGTGGTAAATTAGTACCGCCTTAATTGCCTGGAATACAGTATTTAAGTTATGAAATGTACATTTATAGCTAAATATCTTCGACCAGCTTTCGAGTGCGGATGCGTCATGGTTTATTATTTATTATTAAAATTACAAATTTTGAGTGTATGGTTCATCTTTAACTTTTCATTTCCTTCAAAGTGGCTCAATATTCCATCATCACGATCCTCACAAAAATTTTCTAGAAAACTATGCTTTACATCGAATTCCTAAAAGCAATTTGTGTATTACTGTTACATATAAGCAGTAAAATTGAGATATTAATCTTTAAGATAACATATTAGGAGAATGTAAGTAATATCACTATTACCTTATGACCATTTGAAGGCATTTGAAGAAACCCATCCTACAGTGCACAAGGCAAAAATAAATAAAACTTTCTAAGGTAAAGGATGCTGTATTTTGATACATCTAAGAGAATTGGAATTGACAAAAATTGATTTGAATTGTCCTGATATAGTTTTGGGTCAATAATCAGTAGCTACAGATAAAATTCTCAAATAGCATAAGTTGATAGCTATTATCACTTTAGGGAGCTGCCCATAACAATTAATTGAGGCTTCGTCTACCTCACAGTTTGAATAATAAAGTTCCCTTTGGTAATTCTAACAGTGGTCAATAAAACATGCCTTAAAAAATACAAGCAAAAGCTGCTGAAAAGGATTGCACTATGCCTACTACTTGCCTGCCATGTCTTCTGCTTCTTAACCTTCTGGTGAGTATACAGAACCTAGTGTCAAAAATTGTTGCATTAGATATTACAACAGCCACGGAAATGAATCTATACATACATACAT
>OLMO02000277.1:16488019-16499062 GCA_900291935.2 Cassiopea xamachana | reverse complement strand
TACATATATACATTATATATATATAATATATATTATATATATAATATATATATTATATATATAATATATATATTATATATATAATATATATATTATATATATAATATATATATTATATATATAATATATATATTATATATATATAATATATATATAATATATATATACACACATATATTCACATATATTTCCCTCACAAATACAAAATGGCAGCTATGCAGGGTCCAACAAAGATACAGGTGCTGCAGACAGCTAAAACCAGCCATGATAATTTTCTCAAGTTTTAGTTCATTTCTAATTCATTAATGTTTATACACCAATCTCTCTCAGCATACAGAAACAAGTTACTACATTACAATATAACTAAATAGAGGTAGTAGGGGTGCCCACAGGGAGGCACAAAGTGTCCTTCATACCAAAGTTTTTCTCCAAGTTTATGCCCATTTCTAACATTCCTATCTTGTGAAAGGGGCATTATTTGATATTGTGGACAGTTGGGTTTAAGAATTCCTTCTGGGGACATTAGGGGTAAGAAGTGCCCTTAACACCATCTCTTTTATCTTGCAAAGGGGCATGTTCCAACATTACAGACAGCTTGGTTCATGAAAATTGTTTCTGGGAGCATCCACCCAGAGCCCCATATTATTATGTTATGACTATGAAAATGATATGCTAAATATTTTCCTTCTAGAAGAGAATCTGAAAACTAAAATCTACCCCCTGTGAAGGCACATACATGTAGATAGATGTGCCCTCAAAGGAAGCCCTGCCCCCCACTGCCCTCAGTAAGAGCAGGCATTCCTGCCTAGATGTGGCCATGATGGAAGGCCTGCCCCTTAGATGTGCACAGTTGCCCCTGAGAGGTAGTCAGTCAATTCATCTAAGCAGGCAGATGCAGGATGAAAAAGCTGCACCTGCAGGCAGCAAAATTTGTGAGACACTGCAGCTATGTAAACTGAAGTGTGAAAAGGAGAGCATGAGCCCTCTGCACCTCTGCCCCTATGTCCATATAGCAACCAATTAGAATAATCTCAACAACAATGCAGAAATGCAAAGTCCATCATGGCAATAACAACACTTTAGTAGCATGGTCAACATGCTTTGAAAAGCCAGGTGAATACAAAACTTTTGGGGGCTACAGAACACAAAATGGACAGCAATTTTAACAAAAAAGTCACCACCATTTGTAACAATGCTCAATCAACAGCCATTTGTTTCATCAATGTTCCATACCTTACCATATCCCTATAATCTCCTAGTCACTGGTGCTTGGTTGCCAGCCATTCCTGTTTTACAGATGTTTACAGACATTACTCCCAGGAAATCAGAGACATCACAGTGACTTATGTAAAGTCTTATCTCCCTTGTATTTCTTCAAAACTAATTTCAATAAGCACAATCTTATCTCCCTCTTTACTTCACCCTACTCTAATTGTTGGAGGCTTTGCCATACAGCAATATTTCAAACATATTAGGCTGGATAAGTTCTTAGCAATGCAATTGCCAAAGGAGAGAGGTAATGTACACTCCTATCAATAGAAGAAAAATGCTACAACCCTATGTTGGTTTTCTCCTTCTTTTAATACTTTCACACATACATCAGTGACAAGCAGGCTATCAGTGGCATGGCGACAGAGGGGTATTTGGCAATTCCCCTCCCCCACTTTCTTGCCAAGATGGTGCTCAGGATGTCTTAAAATTGATGAGATAATAGATGGGGGTAGCAGAAAATCTTCAGAGAAGTTCTGGAAGATAATTGATTAACATTAATAAGCTCTGTGAGTCATTAAAATACAAAAAAGTGCTGGCAATCTGAGTACTTGCTTGAACCACTGGAGTTTGGTGTCCTTCCTCAACTAAAGTTTCATTTCAGTAAGCATTAGGATATTAACATTACCTATGATGCTGGCAGATGCATTCTAATTGAAAGTAGAGGGGTGACCAAAAACATTTTCATTTATGTTCCCAGTTTTATAGCCCTGGCCATGCTGTTGCATGCTATTGTCATAAACGCAAGAAATGCATGAGGTCAATGGTGTGGTCCATATATTTTCTATAACACAGCTCCACTTGTTACAGTTCTAGGATGGCACCACTTCTCTCTGGATAGAGAACATATCAGAATTGCTGTAAAGAATAAAATGCACTACCATATTGAAAAATTGCTTTGAAACAGGCACTGATTGTGTTTCCAACCACAGATGTAAAAAGACTATGTAAGGAGGAAAAAAACCAAGTTGTAGTGTTCACAGGATTTCATTTCATTTCATTCATTTCACACTCTTAAAGAGGGTGCCCCTTCATTAAGAACTGATCTACAAGGGGCCCTCCTTCTACACTTTACTTTCATACCTTATTAGAAAAAAACATAAGCACAAATTAAGAAGCCTATTTAAAATACTTTGAAAACTCTAAATAATGTATAAAATCTGGAAATAACATAATATACAATTCAAAACAATTGGGATAATGTGTAAATGCACTGATGGATTCAAAAGATACTTATTTGGGGAGGGGTACACAATTATGAAAGGTGTAGGACTCCATGCAGACTTGAAAGTTTGTTTACTCCACAGACAATTTCATTTTGAGAGCTCATGGTGCGCATCTGAGCTAAATTCCTGAAATTTTTTGCGCAATGATAGCAAAACAATATCTGCTATAGCTCTATTCAAACCTGCACTTGGCTTTTTGCCTCTTTGAATGTACTGAGTGTGAGCCACTAGAATAATTGTGGTTGTTGTTCAAATATGCAGCAAGTGAACCACCAAAATAATTGTGCATGTCAAATATTGGAAGCAGCTCTAAATTACACAATGATATGTTGAAATTGATTAGGAAATACTATTACTGAAATGTTTATCATCCTTATTAACATACAAGGGCAGCTTTCATACCCCTTTATGCTCTAATGTCATCTATAAGTATTCATGCTTAAGGTTCATAATAATGAGTACTTGGGTATTGGTAAGAGTTGTTCTTTACTCGATTCTTCTAATTGATCAACCATATGGGAAAACATGAAACAAACTGACCATGTAGGGTCTCTTGACGATTTCAGTGTAATTAGCAGAATTTACAACTCTTTTGACCTTCTCAAACATCAAAGTCTTCTTATTAAAAGAGATAATTCTTGTCTCCATTCTAAGCAATCCTCTATTCCCACGATTCTCTTTTAGGCACTTTTCGTTTGTGTCCTTTGTTCTACTATAGGTTGTTTACTACCTCTATCCTTGTTTTTGCTCATCTGAACACCTATATGTACTTCTTTGCACGTTATGAACATGTGATCATTTTAGGTTATTAATAGGATAGTTGCAATGATAAGTCTACCTGATAAAGGCCCAGGCTTGGGTTGAAAAATTCTTGGAATTGTCCATGGTAGTATCAAATTAGTCAACTAAAATATTGGAAGCGCTTAGGCCAGTGGTGCGCACTGATCTTGCGTGGGCGTATCAACGTTCCCCATTGATTTTTCTAGTGGGGCCACAGTCTTCAGATACTTGGATGATGAATTCACGCCTACTTTCCACTCTCGTTAATCTCCTATCTAAAAATTCCATTTTCATCATCATCGAGACCTCAAGCCTTGACCAATAAAAAACAATCCTACTACTAGTATAAAAGCCATTTCATGATATCTTAAAGTTTACTGAATGGTGCGACAATATTGCTAGACGTACCAAATGGGACGACAATAACTTTATCACCCCTACACCCTCCCAGGAAACTCCGTCAGTGGTAGAGCCAGGGCACGCTATCAAGACTGTCATTTTGTCAGAAAATCTCTTATCTTGTAGGGAAATAATCATGTTTACAAGCAAAAATAACTATGAAAGACAAACTTCAGCCACTTTCAATACTCACCTTATAAAGCATGTTTGGCTGCTTAAAAAGATGCTAAATTTTATCAGTCATTCAAGAGCATTTCAGCAGTCATCGTTTGTTCATAGCCACGAATTGTTTTCCTTACAAACTAAGCGCCAAAATATCCGAAACGAGGCAAATTTGACCAGCAAGAGAAATCACGGAAAGCACCATGACCCAAGGGCATCAAAACCGGGGGGCAGCACACTTCCCCACATTTTTGCATAAATTAGTATGCTCACTATCTTCTATGGCTGTCCATTCCTTTTTGATTTCACTATTCGGTTATTTGATCTGATTTTTATCGAATAATCGATTGTTCGGCATCATGGGCGTGTTCATAAGCTATATTGATTCCACCATAGGCGTGGTCAGACATTCGGCGTTTCTTGTACAAAGTTTTTTATGAGCGAACTCCTTACAAAACTAATTTGAGGAAACCATGGAGAAAACTGTCTGTTATGTTCGATTTGACTAAGTCCGGATATTCGATGAATTTGACTCCTCCCGATTAATCGACTAATTTAACTCCTTCCGATTAATCGGTTAGAGAATCCGTTGATCGAATACTAAAACTTACTACCGGACGTCAATTAATCGGTCCTTATTGGACAGCCCTGCCATCTTCTATATTTTGCTGCAGAATAAGGTACCATAAAAACCACTTTCCATTTGTTCATATTCTTAAAGCACAGAAAATGATTCTTGCGAAGTTTCTTAACAGAGTAAATTAGATGCGACAAGTAAAAATATAGCTATTTGTTATATTTTGCAAAGCATGTTTCAGATTCATGTTTCGAGCTTCCCCTCGGAACTCTGATCATCTATGCTGGGTACAGCATCATTTTCAATGCTTTGAAATGATCTCCTGCAGCACGATGAAATAGTAACTGGTATTATGTACAGAAAATAGGTCTCGCTACATGAGAGCAATGGACCTGTAATCAGGGGTGAGTTCTAGGGGGCTCAGGAGGTGGAATCCCCTTTGTCAAAATTACTGATTAATTTGGGGGCTTTGCTTTTCAAAGTGTTTTGAACGTGCTTCAAATTATGTTGCATTGCAATGGCCAATTTCGTACTGCTACATGGTTGTTGAGACACTTCTAATTGCTGATTGATTATATCATATCGGTATTAACCTAAATTGTCATACCTGCACTTTGGAAATATGGGTGTGGCTGCAGCTAGGCAACACCAAAAATGTGGGAGTGGTTGCACCTAGAGCCCCCTTGCTAAAATTTTTAAAATCACCACTATCTATAATCTTTGATTGGATAAGCATATTATGCATCCTGAAAAGATCACATCTTTACTTGGTTTGTTTTCTTTTGTGTAGCTACTGAAACGTGCTTTTTAAATTTGAACAACTATTAAGCAGCTTAGGATCCAAAATTTGGTTTAAAATGAAGCAACTTAAAAAAAGCATGACATCATCATAGAAATCCATGGCCTCGATTTGGGATTTTTACCGATTTTGATCTGGCAGCCTTGCAGACAATAGAGTCATTAGAAGAGAATTGGCTGCTGTTTCTTGTGTACAATTTAAGTTCTTGCAATCGTTGGCTGTGAGCATGGATGAATCGAGCGTTTCTACAAGAGTATTAGTAATCCTACTTTGGTCCATGCTTCATCGTTGTTATGGTGTTCATGCCGGGATTCAGTCATCAAATATTGTGGTTATGCCAGCTCCTGTTGTTAGCAGTCAGTACTTCAATGTGCTTGAAATAGCCGAAGAAATGGCACGCAGAGGAAATGAGGTGCCCATAATTACTTTTGCATGTATTTTCAGTCTGTCTTTTCCTTGGCATTTCCTTAGAAATAGTATTTATATGGGTAGAACCTAGGATCGACCAAGGTCGGGGTTGCAGGTTCAAACAATGCTGTATAACTCACACCGGAGGTAAGCCAGTAGCTCCTTGTATACACGCCGACGTATTATTGTCTCACGTTTCTATGGATGGCGACAGGAATTTTGGGACGGGGGACGAATCACACAAGAGTCTCGGCACATCTCTGACTCGGCGAGTTTTCTACTTTTCGATCCCAAAGATTCTTTGCACCCACTGCCCACATGAGGGCAGATAGGGACAAAAGCAAGGACGTAGGAACTGGGGGGTCCAGAGGGGTAATGACCCCCACTGTTCAGCAAACTATGCAAAAGTGTCCATTTCAAGTCCAAAAGTTCCCCATTCAGGCATAAAAGTGTCCCTTCCAAATCTAGAAGTGCCCTTTTCCCATAATTTTGTGCCCAAGTTCTGAAACAAAGATGCATTGATGGTGGTTCACAGGAAGCAATAATCGACTATTTACCTATCATTCCTAGCTCCCCTATTGTTCATCATTTATTTTAGCGATCTTCCTCAGGCAGTATTCGATTCTAACGCTTCCATATATGCTGATGACACAAGCGTGTGTCATCAGCAATCGCTTGATGTCAATAACCTTAATGAGGTTATTAATAACGATCTGGAAAAACTGCAAAAATGGTTAATGGGTAACAAATTGTCCCGTAATGCCATGAAAACTCAGTCAATGCTCACTTCTACAAAACATGAACATACGATATTGAGGAATCAAGATCGAAAAATATCACTAAAAATTAGGGATCATGAATTAGGAGTCGTTGATATAACTAAGTATCTTGGTCTGCAAATTGACAATTCTTTAGATTGGAAATACCATATTAGTGTGCTTTCCTCTAAAGCAGTTGGTTTCTTGAAATATGCTAAATCTATCCTGCCTTTAGAAAACTATACACAGGAATTGAAGAACCTCATTTTCGTTGTTGCTGTTCCGTGTGGGGCTGCTGCGCAGCGGTGTAACTGAAAAAATCCACTGGCAGAAATTGCAAAGCAGAGCTGCAAGAATTATAACAAATATCAGCTTTGATGCTCCAGGTATACCTGTAGTGCGCAGGTTGGACTGGAAAACAATTGAGGAACTCATAGCTCATGAGTCAGAATTGATGGTTTTTTAAATCTATACATGGGCTACCTCCGCAGTATTTAGCCCCGTTTAAGCGATCTAACACTTCACCCAACTATTTTCACAAATGCTGGATTGATAAAAGAGGAATTGTTCAAATGAACCAACATTCTACCCAACATTTCGATGGAGGTTATGATTTTGAATATGCTGCGAAGGAGCTGTGCGTTTAACGAAATACACGTTTTTTTATAAGAAAAAAGTTTATAAGAAAATGAGGCTCAAATCATCAAAATCTTAAGAAAATCGTAAGAAAATCACGAGGCTCAAATTCCAAAATTAAGTGTTGTTATAGGCCAAAAGTCGATATTTCGTCGTTATTGCATTCAAAATGGTAAAGATGGAATTCAAATTCAAGTATACAATATTATTAACGAAAGTGTAAGCCACTCTAGCCAGTTTATTTCAGCAAAAGTTAAGAAAAATTTAAGAAAATCTGAGGCTCAATTTCGGAAAAAGTTAAGAAAATTGAGGCTCAGGCAATATAATGATTTTCTTATAAAAAAAAACATGTATCGAAGTGTTGAAGCTGTGTACTTGAACTGCGGCTTCATCATTTCGTATATCACTATGTTCACTTTCATCAGATTAAAGATAGGAAGATGGCCTAGCGCTACAAAACGCCATGTTTTGGCTGTTCTCCTCTGGTTGGGTACTACTCAGTTGAACTTCCATTCCAGTTAGTATAAGGTTCAGAGTCAACTCCTCCTCATCCCTCAGACCTTTCAGATTTATTCATTGCAATGCGATATATTGTTGAATGACCCTGATATCTTTGACAGCAAATAGCACGTAATTTTTGGGAAGATGGGAGAGTGCATGCGCAATGCCAACAATATTGGTAGAGATGTTCAAACGACCCAACATTTCATCCAACATTTGAAAACAATGGAATTGTTGGCTTCCATCACCCAACTTTTTTGACCAAAAGCAAATTTGGCCCAACATCGGAAATGTCAATGTTGGGTGACCCCACTTGGTGTTCACAGGATCCAGCATTTATCCGAACATCAATGTTAGGTGAAATTTTGGATCATTTAACCAGGGCTTATGAGTCAGTTATTCCCAAAAATTCTTGTTTGAGCCGCAAATTATTGGTATATTGATGAGGGATAAAAGGTGTAAAGTCCCCTGAAAAGTAAAGGAAAAAGTTAAATACTTTGTGAGGGCGTTAGTTCAATCCTTTGTAACGCCCCTGGCGCTGGTTCATTATAAATCCAAAGCAAAAACAAATCAGAACAATAAATTTGGCCTCTAGTAAGAAAGTCAAAATCTATATGAACCTTGTGTTGTGAAATGGACGCTCCCCTTTGTGTTAATTGGTTGGATATACACATGCTGAAACTATACCAGAACCGTGCCCTATTTGGACATGAACAATGGCTGTGTACAGTTGGATTTTGTATAACCTTTATTATAGGTTAAACTAATGATGCCGCGCATCAAGTCGCATTAGCCGAAGACACAATTTGTCTACGAATTAGGAAATCCGTTCAGATTTCAAGTGAAGTATTGCTCAACGTTAAGTATAGTTCCTACTAGCTTTAATGAAGNGAACGTTTTGCTGATGACTTAAAAGATTTATCGTTCAAGTTCGTAAGTTTGTTCATTTAGTGTTACGATTATTCCCTAAGTTTGTAATTAACTCACGCATTGTTAACCACGCCATTAGTTTAAAACTTTCAACTTCTATTATATTTAAGTTATTCCAAAATTCCAGGGAATTTGAACTTCAATATTATCATAGATTTTATTGCCATGGAGTATCTGTCCCATCGTAGTCATATGAACATCCTTGAAATATACAGAAATGTATACATTCACTCTCCACTTGCTTCACGAATCAATTTGTTTTTAGGTAAAAATACTTTCTACAAAATACTTGAAAAAGAGGAAAAGCCCCGTCCAACACATTGAATATGAGCTGCATGGCAATGCTGACTTCATTGATGATATTAACAAGTTAAGTTCGGCAAAGAAGACATCGAATCTATTTGGTTACTTCTCAATTGGGAAGAATGCTATGGAACTGTCGTACACCTCTTGTATAGACATTTTAGAGAACAATGTCACAAGAAATGCAATTAAAGAGGCTGATATGATTGTAACTTTATCTCTCATGATTTGTGGTATTTACGTGGCAGACATTTATGATAAGCCTTTTATTGTTCTGCATCCTGGACCTCTACCTGCTATTGGCACATATGCACAGGTTCCTTTACCTCCAAGTTATGTACCATTGGCGGGATCCATATCATCAGACAAAATGAACTTCCTTGAAAGAACACGTACTTTCATTTTCAGCAATGTGAAGAATGTTGTGATGGATTTTATTTTCACAAGCTACTTTCGTAATTTGCAAGAGAAATTTAGTAGGAAAAGCTTACAATCATTTTCTCATCTGTTTAGCAAAGCGGAGGCATACATTGTTACTGTGGATTTTGCATTTGAATTTGTGCATCCAATTATGCCAAGTATGTAAATCTTACATCTCCAGCCATTGATTCATTTGACATTGTGAGCTATTTATTGCATTTGAGAAAACAAATGGCTATGGCAATTTGATTTTGTCCTTCAGTTATCTGTAAGTAATTTGTTTGAACAAAGATGCATTTTGTAGTGTGTGATATAGAGAGCTATGTAGGCAATAAAGTTTTTCCTTACCTTAGAAAAATATCGGACTAAGAAAATGCTTGCTTGAAAAGCTTTTTTTCGCTAAGCTGCTATTGTCTACATGGTGGATTTTGACAGTAGATTAGGATGCAACTGGATCGTCAATTTATAGTCAATATTTACTATATTAATATCTAACAATTGTTCATAGATGTATTTGTAACTGGACCAGTAACAACGAAACCAGCAAACAAACTCTCTACTGAACTGGAAAATTTTATGGAAAGTTCAGGCGAACATGGTGTTGTAGTGATTTCATTTGGTAGTGCAATTATGCATTTAAACCACGAAGTTATTCGAAACATCATACAAGCGGTCTCAAGATTGAAGCAAAAAGTAATTTGGAAGATCAAATGTATGTAATTTTGTTTTGATCCTTACCCTATTTGTTGTTTAATTTACCCACCCTTAACCCTACTGCAGGGGCGTTGTGGCACCAAAAATAGTGCCGGGCATTTCTGATGACTTGGGGGTCCATTCATTGTCGGAAATCCTTTTTTCATTCTAGCTAGTAGAGCAGTGAAATAAGGTGCCCGAAGTGCATTCCGTGTAAAAGACATGACGGAGATTCATTTATTGACTTTTGTTATACTGCCCAGGCCTTTAAGAGGCCCAGGCCGTTATACTGCCCAGGCCGTTCAGAGGCCCAGTCGAGAAATAGAAAGAAGAGCTCTCCAGCAGAAGGGGCCAGCAGAGAATTTTCAGGGTATAGAAATTGACTTAAGGAGATTACTGCTGGTTTAGTTTATGAGGTCCCCCAGACCTTGAAGGATTGGGTGTTCCTCTCCTCTCTCCCCATCCCTGTTTGTACCTAGGGAATTTTAAATAAAAACAATTCAATTAGGAACACCGCCAGCTTTATGGAAAGGTGGAGCAAAAGGGAGGTACATTTTGTATCATGGGAAACAGTCTTACTGCAGCCATGGTGAGTTGGATAACTGGGGCGCAATTACTGGGGAGGCTCTAGTCCTGGAAAGGTTCAGAATGCATATGGGAAAAGTGAGAAAAAACTGGGGGTCTGGGGCTCCCCCCCGGAAAAAGGTGGAGGTAACGTCCTCTTCAGAGGCCGGAAAGCGCCCTTTTGCAAAATAGAACATATGTTTTTATCATAGATCTTTGTCCTGAGTAGAAAAAACCTGGTCTCTCATTCTGGTTTTGTTGAAGTTTGAAGACTTCAAACGTGAAAGAAAGAAGCCATGCTAACTCTTTTGCTGTCGTACATCATCTTTAAAAGTAAAACAATGGGGGGCATGGGAGAGCAAGGGACTCAAAAGTGCGCTTTGGAACTACAATAGTGTGTTTTTCAACCGTTGATATCATACAAAGTAGATCAAATAAGCTATTGTAGTAAGCAAAATTTGATTGGAAAAAAGAATTACACTTTTTCTATAAAGTTTATAAGAATATTCATGCTCAGAATCATTGAAATTTGAGAATAAACTAAGATTAATGCAAGGCTCAAGTTTCATCAAGATTTAGAGTTTTTGTGTATTTGAGTTACAGTACTGCTTGTAGATT
>OLMO02000277.1:16466484-16484782 GCA_900291935.2 Cassiopea xamachana | reverse complement strand
TATTAAAAAAAATTTTGTATTGTCATGATTGCAAGAGAAAACCCCTGTCAAACGATATAACGAAAATTCACCTATGGTAGTCTGTGTCTTTTTGCCCATGCTGGCCCTCCTTTGTCCTTGATGTTAGGAAAGTGTGCGGAGGAACAGGCATAGTTTACGCCAGATATTTCATATAGTACGGCTAAGTCGTTAGGCACTAAATATGTAGGAGAACAAGGAAGCAATGCACTCGTAATTTAAAAGCAATTTGCTTGTCTACAAAACATGAAAAATGGATTCTGCGTTCATGACACTAAAAGTCTCTTCTACCTTCACTTGGGATCTGCGAGGGTCCACTGGAAAATCTACCGGTGTCCCACCTAGCCACAACGCCGTCCTAAACTGTTAGAGGACAGCCAAGATAACATATACAGCCTTTTATACACAGATAATTCGAATTTTAAGTACACAGTTTTTGAACAGACGAGCAGTTTTTTCTATAAAAGATTTTCTTAAAAAAAACTCGCATATGCTTAATTCGTAGTATATTTTGCGTAATTGTTTAATGCTCTTCAACATTGAGTTTCAACCGCATGCTTCTTGACTCTGAAAATGAACAGTGTATCTATACAGAATCGTGTTTATATGATTTCAGTGGATGCAGAGGTGGAGATTCCAGAGAATTTGAAAGTTGTTGACTGGTTGCCACAAAATGATTTGCTTGGTCATGCAAAAACAAGAGGCTTTGTGAGTCACATGGGAATTAACGGTGCAACTGAAGCTGCGTATCATGGTGTACCTCTTGTCGCTGCCTGCATAATGAGCGATAGTTATGGAAATACCGTCAAGTTCACGGAAAAAGCAAAAATGGCAAAACCAATTGATGTCTATAGTGCAAGTGCTGACACTTGGCTGGAAGTCATAGAGGATGTTATTTACAATTCGAGGTAGATTTTCCCCGACAGTTTTTGCACTTGAAATGGATGGAATTAAAATGGTTTTCAGTAATGGAATTCATTAAGATATATTAATGTGCTTTAGAAGGAGTTTTTGGCATATAATAATTTTGTTATACTGAAAATCTCATCTAGTTTAAATTCTGTAATATGAATTCTTAATAATACATAAAAAGTTTTCAATTTTTTCACAGAAGATGAATGCAACCCCATAGTCATCTTTAGCTGCTATGTTCAATGGGCATTTTGTTTGCAGAGGCATTGCTCATTGGTCTTCCCACTTTCCTATGAAGGAATTTTGATTGCTTTTGAATACCTATTGAGGAGGTCTCGTCAGGACATTAGCTTATTTACTTATAAAGGCATTGTACTGGTAAATCAAGTGAGAAATTTTCTTGTATGTGAGAAGTTGAGAAAACTACTCTTATTCATTGACATGCGGATACAAAATATAAGCATGTAAACTGGGGCATCTTTCTAAGGTGGCAATAACCCCCAGATTTTATAGGTTAGCTGTAATCACTCCGTATATTAGGTTGTGTATTATTAAAGTTTCAACATTCAGAATTCTATAAATAGGCCTTGCATATTTTTCTTTACCACAGTTATAAAGAGAACGCCATGAAAGCATCAAAATTAATGCGGAGCTGGAATAGAACAAGTGTGCAAAGAGCTGGTGATGTCATCCAATATGCAGTTGAAAATGGAGGACGCTTACCTCATTTGAAATCTTATGCCAATAACCTTTATTGGTTTCAATATCATTGCCTTGATGTAGTATTATTTTTATCAACCATTGGCTGTTTTGCCTTTTATGTCTTTTGCAAAGTCGCAAAGAGCTTGTTTGCATGCATTTGCAGTTGGAAAAGAAGAGAAAAAATTGACTGATTTGTTTTTATGACACCCATTTATGTAAAACAGTGTATGCTTTGTGCTAGACATGGAAATGTCACTAGAAAGACAGCTAATGCTTCTTGAGAAATTCTATAATTTCTTATATCTTATGATGGCTTGCTGTTATTTAGAACTGACTTTTGAGATATCCTGTATTATGGTAGCATATCCATCCAATTTCCTCATAGCCTTTTCTTGCAAAATTTTTCTTAATTTATCTAAAACCCTGCCAGTGGCATCACACAACTTCTTTTTCTGTGGGGGTGTAAAGCAATAATTTACTGACAGAAACTGAAAAGCTACAACTTTACCAAATGAGGCGTGAAAGTACTGACAAAAGCATTCTCTTGGCAAGAACTGCTTGTTCTATGGGATGCATTGATGCTAGAAAGGCCATTTTCATCACTATTTTCAATGTCTTAGCAAAGAATGCAATCATGTACTGATGATAGTCATTGAAGCTGCATTTACTGATGAGATCACCAAAGGTTAGATCACCAAAGTGAATAAATTTGCTTTTAGATGAAATTATACAAAAACCACATTTTTATTAACTATGGCATGGACTTGCAATACATCAATGGCAACATCACACTATGGTAGTTAATCACTCTATTACTAGTATTTATTTCCTCTTTCATGCATTTTAAATTAAAAACCACCAATCATTGCTGTTTCCCAAACAACAACTCACTTTGTCTCTAACAATTTTACAATTTGCAGGCTTTTATAAAACTAATATGGTCTCCAAAGAATTGTGAATCATACCTAGCAAGATGGAATAATCTGGCTGAACTATACTGATTAATTATAAGATCTATGTACTCAGTAACCAACTTCAACATTTGTGCATTTTACTAAAAGCTTATGCTACTTGCACAATGCACAGACATAAAATACTTCAATAAAAATGAATACATAAATAGACCATATTTTAGCACAGTGATTCCCAAACAAGGGTCTGCTGTCCCCAGGGGGACTGCAAAGGGTTTTTAGAGGACTGCAAGAGGCTGCTGAAGCTTGCAAGTTGTATAGCCATATTCACGGACTAGGTTCCTTTTAGTGCAGAGCTATAAACCTTGACAACTCTGCAAACTTTGTTGGTGGTTGTCTGTGAAACTATATTTCTTGCTACTGAGTAATCAGGATTTACATCTTCCATCTAATGGGAGATTACCTGAAATTGCTGATTACATGCCTGTCTGTGGAAGAGTACGAAAGAAGATTAATTTGGAGTCAGTCTCAGTCAAATTAAAGGATGTCTGATCAAGATGCTTTCTTCCGTGTCTTGCAACAAGTTTCCAACAACAATCAAAATTCTTGGTCACCCATAGCAAGCTTAATATTGGGAGGTGCATTCTAAGCCAAAGTAAAGGGCGTATTTTTGAAAATTTCCCATGCCCCTGTTTCCTTTCCTTTTTTATGCCAAGATCTTTGATAGAGGGGTATACTTTCTTTCATTTACCAGCATTAATAAGGCCAGATCTACAGAATTATGCTTCTACAAAGTAAGAATAATAGTTCTATATCAAATGGGCATACTTCGCTGAATTTTCTAAAAAAGTAGCATTGTGGCACAACACACTTTCTACCAACTACACTCACTTTGAAGCCATCCCTGCTACATAGGACTGATCAGAAGAACCATGTGGTAAGGGACCACCATGTAAAGTATTTTGAAAAGTTTGGGAACCACTGTTTTAGCATATGAATATTTTACCAGAAAGGAAATAAAAACATCAACATTTTTATTTTATAACTTTACTAAACCAACTTTTTTGACTAAGCAGATATCAATTTTGAAACTGCAAGTAGCTTCTGATGTATCTGTAAAGTAAACTGTGTCACAAACCAAAGTGAAATAAGAGATTGAAATTGACCACAACTATTAATCACAGTAAATTAAATCCTTACTTTTCTTTTTACCCCTATGCATAGTCATTTCAAGTTTTAGCATTCTTTGAGCTGGAGCAGACTGAGCACGCCTACCCAAATGTTGTGAGGTCGATGAAGGGTAGTTTCTTGTATAATGTTGTGTGTCCTTCTCATCTAGTATCTTTTTTTGTCTTGGGTTTCCCTGAATTCAGAAAAAAGATGGCAGCCTGTTTTTAATAGCATTCTGATAATTAATGGATTTTAATCATTAATGAACCAATGAGGCCTTAATATGAAAAGAAAAAGCAGGTACTTTTACTAGAAAGTGTTTTGGCAACAGTATTGAAACTTCCTTCATTTCTTCAGAATTCCAGAATTAAATTTTATAGTTTTAATGTTTTGTGCATCCATATTAATGGAGAGTGAAAATGCTCCAAGTACACCTGAAATAATGATAATCCTTAGTAAATAACAGACAATAGATTGTTGAAGAGCAGCCAACACAAATGTATAGCATTTTATATGCAGATAACTTGAGTTTTAAAAACATGTGAACTTCTAGGTTGTCTTAGGTTTAAAAAATCCAGTATTTGAACTTTCTAGACAACTTTGAGCAGACAAGCACTGCTTTCCCATAAAAAACTATCTTACAAAAAACATGTACCAAACAAAAATAAGATAAAATTGACAATACAGCATTCCAATTTTGATGTGAAGCTTCAAAACAAGTGCTGTAGGCACTTCAATATCTGACAGAAACTGGGACCTATTGTTGCTTAGAGTACAACAGTTAACTAAATACTGCAGTCTATTCTTTCTTGTATTCCAACTGTAAGGTTATCTATCCAACTGCAAATTTAACATAAGGCTAGTAAGGCGATAGCATTATCAGAGATAGAGGACTATTTTCAGAGTGCACTTAGAAGGGGGTTTAAATTTTTAACACATAAATGGCAGGAGCAGTCTATCTTCTATGACAAGAAAGGCTTGATATAGGCCACAATTTTTGCAAAACATGAAATATCAACTGAATCCACAAACTGAACAAATCGTTAAAACATTTACATGAATCATAATTTGCATCATCGATATCATATATTAAATGCAAAGTATATGGTAGAAAGAATTATTTGCTCAAAGTACATAATTACTTGAAACTCATTACCTTTTGATCAAATTCAGTCATAAAAGAGAATTTTGATTCCCTGTCACAATAACAAGATATCATTAAATAGCTTCATAGCAAATCACATTTGTAACGAGCTAGAGGAAGGTTTTTATAAACAATCTCTGAGTCATTCTGCAAGAGTAAAAAACAAGCAACATGCTTGAAGCACAACTTTACTTCTGCTGAATTTAGTACCACAAACACAAGCAGATACAAGAAATTTATATGACCACAAAGAAGTACTTATGTTGAACAACAGAGACCAATCCTCATTTGTGAAGTCATCTAGAATGTGTCAATCCGACGTATAAATAGGGTAGGCAATTGGCAAACATAACCAACTCACCATGTCTTCTGCAGCATTCGTTCTTTCCTACATCTTTCAGTCCATTTTTGATCTTCGCTAACATGATCACAAAGTGTATAATCTCGTGATCGGTTTTCCTTTGACCGCGGCGGGGCGGATTTTATTCGTTCTTTCGTTTCCTTTGGTATACATGCAGAGTGGAATGGATTCTCACTTGCTGGTAGCAGTAAAGCATTCAGATTTGAAGACGGGTATCTGTAACCGGATGAGGTTGCGCGATATTGATTTGTGGAGCCCATTTTATGGAAGGCATTTCATGTTCGCTACAAAGATTACATTGAAATTTGATATCTTAATCCGGATCGTGGTTATTATTCAAATTTTCTGCACCACGAACGTAAATAGTTTGTTGCCATGGTAGTTTAAGATTATTTTGCCGCTGCTGTTTTGCCTACATGCAGCTGGTCTTTACCTTTCCTTTACACTTTTGTATGGCTTTATATTATACGTTATGTTGTTTCCAAGATTGCAATCCTGGGAGACTCATGGGGCATAGTCCTTTGTTAAAGTGAGAGGGGACTTTGGAGGGTGCAACCCCTTTGAAAACACAGCTTTTTGAAGTGTTTCTATAGATTTGTAAGCTATGATAACATTTGGTCTCATGCATAAAAATATTGATATAACCTGGCACAAATGTGGAGTTCAGTAGAATAAGAACCGAGGAATGAACTTTGTGCGATTCTGAAGGGCATGCCCCAAAATTGTGTTTAAGCCCCCCTTGGTACAGATTTGGCACTACACCACCAGGTCATTATCGTAATGAGTGCAAAAATAAGCTTTTCACATGGTGAAACTGAGTATTAGGTTTTGGCAGCAAATGATCTGACATGGAAAAATATGTTTTCCAGTACACTTTTTTATGCAAGGAACTTTTCAATCTCTTTTTTCTTTTTTTTTCTTGTAATGACGGGGAAGGCCATAGGGCCTATAACAGTGCTTCGACAAAAGAAAACTTAGAAAAGGGAGGAAGGTTAGGTGGATAGAGAGATAAGATCAAGTTAGATTTGAAGAATGATAAGTTGTGGGTTTCAGGGAAAGCAGGAGAAGGCAATGTGGAATGAAAGATGATTTTTGACCTAGAGTTCGTGGATTAGGTAGCGTAACTTGGAAAGGGTGAGATTGGGTAGAGCTGCTGGTTGTTCGAGAACACGCCTCACTGGACCAGGAATGATAATCTTGATCTCCAGAGAGCAATGTCCATTAAAATATCGATAGAAAATGGAAAGATCAGCAACTAGACGACGATGGGAGAGAGACTGGAGAGAATTGGTGAGGTTTGAATTGTTGATAAGATGGGTTGCTTTAGATTGGACTCTATCGAGAAGATGGAGAGAAGATTTAGAAGCACCACCGCAGATTTGGCAGGGGCGCTAGAAAGAAAGCCGAGTTTCTGAGATGCATGCTTAGCAATGGCATAGATGTGGGGTTTCCAAGTTAGATCCAAACCCTAATTGCAATTGACCTATCAGATAGACAGCTAGCAATCCATGTAATAAGGGTGGGATGGAGACCGAACATATGCAGTTTAGCAAGAAGACCTTTGTGCAAGACGCGATCAAAGGCCTTGTAAATATAAAGAGAGATCACTCTACTCTCACCACAGGAATCTAGAGCTATAAGGTCACCAGTAGATCTGGCTTGTCCAAAACCATAATGATGATCGGAAAGAAGGTTGTTTGCTTCAAGGAAGGAAAGCAGTTGTTTGGTTATAATGGTCTCCTTAGTCTTAGAGTTGAGAGAAATGATTGCAATAGGGCGATAGTTTGAAGGATCAGATTTGTCTCCTTTTTGGGGATAGGGAAGACGAGTGCTAGCTTCCAAGAGGAAGGGAAGATACCAAGATTATAGGAGAGCTGAAAAAGTTTCTTGAGAACAGGGGCGAATTCAGAGGCACAGGACTTCAGAACTATAGCAGGTATACCATCTGGTCCTTTCGATTTGGAGATGTAGAGTTGAAGAAGCGCTTTCCGAGCATTGCGTGTAGAGAATTTAATAGGGGGCGTTGTAATGGTGGATGAAGGGTAGAAAGGAGGTTGGGACCCTTTGCCATCAACATTAAAATTGGAAGCAAAGGTTAATGCAAAGAGGTGGGCTTTAGAAGAAGGAGTGCATGAAGATGAACCAGAGTTGTTTTTTAGAGGTGGAAAGGAAGAATGGCAAAAGTTTTGTGAGACAGATTTGGCTAAGGACCAGAAGGAGCGAGATCCAGTTTGACATGAAACAATCTTATTGCTGATGCGGTTGACAAAGGCGGTTTTGGTATTTGTTGATGGTTTTGGAGTATAGATTATGGGCTTGTAGAAATGCAGCTCTAGCTTGTGGAAGTTGGTGGTATTTCCATGCTTTGAAACGGTGGTTTTTAGCTTTGACAGCTTTTGCAAATTGAGAATTGAACCACTTTGGAGTATGTCTTTTGCCAGGTTTATAGGAAGAAGGAATAAAAAGAACCATACCAAGTTGAACTGCGTTAGTAATGAAAGTGGTAAAAGAGGAATGATCATTAGAGAATCCAGAATACCAGAGATATGCAGCGAAAAAGATTCGAAGAGAGTCCAAGTCAGCTTTGTTATAGTGGAAGATTTTTTGAGAAGAGAAAGATCTATCCTGGTGGGAGACAAAGTTATGTTGTAGGGTAAAAAGGTAATGATCAGAGTTACCAAGAGGAGAATCTACAGCAGGGTTTGCATAAATGTCTGGGTTTAATGTAAGAAAGCGATAGAGTGTATTAGCTTTGTCCCCTGAGCGATACGTGTGGGTTCTGATATCTAAAACTTTTTGTAACTGCAAGCAACCAATAAGTTTGAATGCTCGTTCCATTCATTTGCAGCCAAAACTTGCATATATTGCTAACTTTACTTTTGCCAAGAGTTTAGGTCTACGGGGGCTCAGGAGGGCAGAGCCCTTTACCAAACTTACTGTTCGTTTTGGGGGCTCTGCCCCCAACATTATTGTGTTGGCCTTGTCTTTCAAAGTATATTGACATTGCTTCCACGACATCTGGCATTGTTACGATGACTTTTGTGCTGCTGCATAGTTCTTGAGACTTATCTAATCATTGATTATAATATATCATTGCTAAACTAAATTATCATATCTGCATCATTGAAAATATGAACGTGTTTGCCAGGGTGCTTTCCGTGTAAAACTTACGCCGGGGGTACGCCAGTAGCCCCTCTAATGTACGCCAGCGTTGCACGTTGGCGTACACATGAAGCGTAAAGATTAAAACAACCGTACGTCGAGACTTGAATTTTATTACGCCAGTACACCAAAGAGAATTGTTTGGCTATATCCACGCCACCACGCAGACAGGAAAGCCAACTCCACGCCGTAGGTTTTCGAACCTAAGTGCATAGAATGCACCTTGGTGTGGGTGCACATAGGCCATGCCTAAATTAGAGCGTGGTTGTACCTAGACCCCTTGCTAAAAAATTTTAGAACTCATCACCACTTCTGTCTAACATTTCATTCAGCAATTTTCAGCTACATAGGTTTTATAAGAAACTACTTTATATGCAACCTAACACTAGACAGCCTAAAATTAGAACTACTAGGAAAGAACTAAGAAACATTAGATAAATAGCACATTGAAATCGTTATCTCGCAACCACTTAATTGGAGGATATGCCCTGGTGGGGCAAAACCTGTCCCTGTGCAAGCACTTTGGAGGGGTAAAAAGCTTTGTTTTACTATATAAATCTCCAGGTTACTGATTCTGTTGGCTGAAGGGCAAAACCATGCACAATTTTTCATTTGAGGGGCATTGCCTCCGTATCCTCCATGTAGGTACGTGGCTGTTTCCTGGTTCAACTTAAAGCTGTACCGAAACAATGTGAATATGTCACTACTTTAGATTTTAACTCGTTCTGACTGTTTTTGCTTGTTATAAGACAAATAGTTTGCTGCATTCACGTTTTCTACATTCGCGTTCTAAATCATGGAATACCCTCCTGCTCTTCATACGAGTTGCTGGATTTGTTACTACTTTTCGGTCAAAATTGAAAACCTTTTTTACCGACTCTTATACTTAGCAAGTAAAAACTTGTGAGACGTATCTGATTCATTTGCTATTTTTCTTAAATTACTGGCATTTTCATCTCTTTTGCTTTCTTTACATTATTGTTCTTTGCTGGGAGGGGCTCCCTCTCGATTAGTTTAACTATTTACGAAGCTCCTCTTGTCAATTTATATCACACAACGTGTATTTACCATCTTACTTCTTTATTGTCGTTGTATTTTGTGTTATCACTTTAAATTGTATTAATCATAATTGGATTGAATCTGCATACGCATTCACAGCAATTCAGTTCGCTAAATTAAGAAACTTTTCTTAGAAACCTTAGCTTTATAATGAACTTTAGAAGGATCGCAAAAAAGACAACATACATATTTTCAGATCTTTAATTCGACATACCAGAAATTAAGACATATCAATACTATCATGCCGTTTTAATTAGACGTAAACTTGAGAACGTTTCGAGACAACGCGTCTCATCATCAGCTAATTAATTATTATTAGCCCCAGGTAATGACTTTCAAACTATAGGGGGGAGGGCAATCTAAAGGGAAATGATTTCTCCGAGATTAGCCTGTACAACAAATATTTTACATGTTTCCATGCCATTTCATGTAGGAAGTATAGCACTATAATCTCAAACTATTTGAGTTCTAGTTCATTCTTAGACAATTGTTACATACTATCTGCCATTTATGGTCGCCCTTTACACACAAGGCTAAGATAGCAACATTGTTTGTTGAGAAGTTCGGGACAGGGGAGGAACGGGGGTCAGGGAGCGAAGCCCTAAAAATTTTTTTTAAAATAAATTTTTCTAAATCTCATAAAAGCTCCTTTTTAATTTAGAACTTCACCCTTTCTAGATAGGTAACAGCATATTTTCTCATTGATTTGAGAAGCTTCAATTCCTACAAAAGAGGCTTTAGAGAAGAAAAAGCTGGAAAAATTAATGAGTGAAGTTTTAATGCAAATATGGCACGGAGGTCAGTGGGCAAAGCCCTCTAGATCATTTTTAAGAATTACGCTCCTCAGATCTCAGAAAAACGTCTTTCTGCCCTAAGAGGAATTATTTTTCTAGATCAGCAACAGTACATTGATTTGAGAAGATTTAATCCCCATCATAGAGACTATAAGTTTTCGTATGAGAAAGTGGTATCATAGAAATGAGTGAAAGTTTAATGTGGCATTAATGAGACCTACTCAGAAAGGTGGTAGGTTCAAGTGTATTCCAGTTATTCAAAATTCCAAATGAATCGTGTATAAGAAAATATAAGCCCCATTTGGGCTCCTCTTCAAAAGTCTATCTTCTACTTCTGATTAAGAGTTTTAAATATTTTGGATAAAAATACAGTTTTTTCATTTTCGCCATACCTGAGCAAAACATCGGAACTCGAATACCGTCTGCCAAGAAAGCCCTAAGAACATCTTGATATTGAAAGCGTGAAAAAGCTAAGAAAGTTCAATAAAAGGCTAAAGAGTGAGATTGATGACTAAACACAGACCTAAGTACATATCTGAACTGCTAAAGTGTCCTAGTCTGTATTACTTCGATTCGTAGTGGGGTGATGGCTTTCATTGGGGATACTGGGGTACCTGTGATCCTTAAGTATAGTATACTACTACTATTAGTATAATTACTATCTTTGCTTTTTGCTTTTCTTTCTTTCCTTCGTTATTGATGTAATTATCATATTTTGATGCTAGTTTAGCATGTATCATTGTATGCCAGCCAAGTACAAATTACTTTAGAGCGAGATTTTTATTTGTATTGTTAAGATATGTTCATGAAAAGAAGTTTGAAAAGAATTATGACCTCGCGAGATACTGATTTCAGACTGATAGTTGCTGACTAGCACCAGTACTGATAGTTGATGAGTAACATCAATAGCTTTCTTTCTCTTCCACACAAATAGCATACTCCATTTGCTTGCATTCATTACTGCTGGAAAACTACGTATTCCAAGTTGCTGTTACTTCCATAGACAATGCGCAGCTTACGAGTAAATGCCATTCAAAGCTATATATCTTGAATGCTAAAAACCTTTTATTTCTAAAAAAGTGGGGGCATGGCCCGACCCCCTATAGCGCGGCCCCATGGGACTGTACCGCAGTGTACCTGCATAGATCATCCTAAAGCCCTGTTTCCACTGACCCAGATATTTGCGAATACGGAGAATAATTTGTCGAATTCGGCCTTTGCGTTTCCATTGATACGCTGAAATACGGAGATTTTGGAATACGCTGTCTACAGCGTATTTTCTGGCTCCGGAGAAATTCGAAGACGCAGCGTACACGTATAAGAAAATCATTATTTTGCATGAGCCTCAATTTTCTTAACTTTTCCTGAAATTGAGCCTGAGACTTTCTTGAATTTTTCTTAACTTTTACTGAAATAAACTGGCTAGAATGGTATACACTTTCGTATATAATATTGTATACTTCAATTGAATTCCATCTTTAACATTTTGAATGCAATAACGACGAAATACCTATTTTTGGCCTATAAAACACTTAATTTTGGAGATTGAGCCTCGTGATTTTCTTACGATTTCCTTAATATTTTGACGATTTGAGCCTCATTTTCTTATAAACTTTTTTTGTATAAAAAACGTGTGTTAGTGGAAGCACTCTTGCCTGGATATTTTGGAATACACTGCAACACCAACAACGACTCTTAATTGGTTTTGCGCCAAAATACTTGAAGTGTGTTGACGAGGCCTAGAGAAAGTATCTCCAAAAGATTCTTTGTTGTTTGATTTGCATTTGACCAATGCCCAAGGATGTGCCTATGAGGGCGTGGGAGGCGTCACACCCCCCACTATTTTCAAATTTGCAAAACAGTTAGCCCGGCAGCAAGAGGGTTGGCCAAAGTATTTTCTTTTTTCTATTTTTAGTAACAATTTAGCAACAATAGTTGGTCAAGTGGTCAGAACGCCCCCCCCCCCAAACAGAAGGTGTCTCGGCACATCACTGCTAATGCCCCAGTCAATCTGGCAGCAACATATGTGTACTTCATTGGATTATGTACCCAGTCACTGCCATTTAGCATCGATTGTATGCATTGCACTCGATTGTAGTGTGGAGAAGCAGTTCGACCTCGTCATCAGTCAAAACAAAAGAAGGTTCATCGTCATTTTTCGCTTTTTCTCCTGACATTTTGCTAAGTTAAGCATTTACAGCAATATTGTCTCATTTTTGGGCGTAGCATTGCCCAATTCCATCATGAGATCGTGTGTAGCCATAGAGCTATTATCTCTATGTGTGTAGCTATTATCTCTATGTGTGTAGCTATTATCTCTATGTGTGTAGCACTCGCGGGAACACCTCCGTTCATGTTTGATTGACGTAATGTCTCACTTCAATGTGAAATATCCGGAGATATTCTGCATATCTGGTTCAGAGGAAACAGGCGCAAGAAGATATACGGAGATCGGCTATGCTTGGCATTTCCTCTAATACGCTACCCAAAAGATAAATTTTTCTCCGCATTCGCAAATATCTGGGTCAGTGGAAGTGGGGACTAAAGTACTCGAATTCATAACGAAACATCTAATGCGAACTACACATAGTCCACAGTATCCATTGTTGACCAAACGCTGTTACTAAAACGCGGATTATCTGGTTCTATTGTACTCCTTGCGTCCACAAAACAAGAGAGGCAACCGCCTTACCGTCATTCGCTTGTGAGTTGACCCAGAAAAGACAAGACATAGAAAAGCTTGAAAAAGCTTCCTTGCAGCGCGGGCTTCGTAGTGCAGGTAAGACACAAAAGTAGCAAATGATGTGCCTGATATTGTCTTCACATAGGAAAATACGTTTCTTATGCAACAAGCCTAACGTAATGCTGGTAAGTGTAGTCAATGTGTCCATGCTTGTCTCTGCTTGTCATTGTGATAATGGCACGGTTAACAATATTTGTCAGGTATTTTGAGGTTCAATATGATTAAAATTGTGTTACGACCATAGAAAACACGCAGTTTTAATAGGACGTGCGGAAAACGTGTCGCCAAATCCCCAGTTATAGTGGAACTACTTCCGCTCTTGTTAGTTGTGCTTACGGTAAGCATCGCTCGTCGCTGCCTGTAGTTTTCGAGGTTGGTAACTTGACTTGAAGTTTCACTTCTGTAACTCCTCTTTTAAGCCCTCTCTCAAATAAGTCCCCATCTCCTATTAGCAGGGATATGCCGGTGGGAGGGGGGCGTCAAAAGTTAGCCATGCTGCAAGAGAGTTAGCCGCAGTTTTTTCTTTAACTTTTTCTTTAGTAGCAATAGTTGGTCAATTGGTCAAAAGGCCCCCCGATCAGAAGGTGTTTCGGCACATCACTGCCTTTTAGCCCCCCGTTCAAGAGCGACGAAGTAAATAGAGTAAGCTTGCTCACGCTCAGAACAATGACGCGTTTACCCTTGAGTCCCCTAGAATTCTTGAAAGTATGAGGCCCCGAGCTAAAGTTTAAAAATCCTATGAAGCGCTATTGACTTCAGTCTCCTATATGAATTGAGAACCTCTTCAGACAAAGGCATTTTTGTTGGTGGCAAGTGGCAAGGACAGTTTTTCTAGATTGCATTGAAATGCATAATTTTGTACAAATATTTTCGTTTTTTCGAGGCGCTAATGCACTTTCGGACCTCTCGCCAACGCTAACCCCAACCCAAACCTTACCATAACCCTAACCCTTTGTAAATCTCACACGCTAACCCTTTTCACCCTTTTCACACCCACCCTAACCCTACAGAACCCATGTTGAAAGATACGAGAGTGCATTAGGGCCGTTTTTATCAATCCAGTGGGTATGTTGCCCCCAGTTGGGGGATAGAGCACTTTTGCCCACGTGCTAACGTAAAAGTTCTATGTATACAGTTTGCAAAATCGTCACACCTTGCTATTGTCTTCTTTACAGAGTACAGCAGAATTCCTCATAAGAGCCTAGGTTTTTCTTGGGCAGCCTGGATGGGTTCCAGCCCTTACAGTTCTCAACTAGGTTCTTATATATCAGTCTTTCTTAAATTTTGGGCATTGCAAAATACAATTGACAGTCACTGTTCCATAAAGTACATACCCCACACACATGTTTCACTGTTTCCAGCAAAACAGTTCTTGACACTTCTTGAGAATTTCTTTTGGCTAGAATTCTTCTTCTAAATTTTTATAATCTGTTGTACAACTGAAAAATTCTGAAAAGCTTCAAGGATTCTTGTAGTATTTGAATAGCAGCTGTGCATGGCTTTGTTTTCTGTAGAAAATTGATCAGCACACAAACACCCTATGTTTGGGGTTCTTATTTAGGGGGCTCAACAGATGATATTTCAGCCTCAAGGTTCTTATAAATGCAGCAGGTTCTTTTATGCGGGTTTCTACTGTAGTTAAGAATCGTAAATGGACGTTATCTGCTGCCCATCTACTATTATTAATAGTAAGAAGTTAGCACATCACCTATCCTGCAGTTATTTCCGGTGAGAAAAAACTCAGCGAAATGCGAAAAGTTCGAGCGAAATGCATCACGCATCCGCAGTGACATTTCGCTGAGAGTTCGAGCGAACACATTTCTCAGCGAAAAAGTTAACTTGAGTTTAACTTTTCCCATTTCACTTACGAAATTCTTTCGCAGATCAATCAGAATCTTTACCGGCTTTACAAGGTGTCGCATTACAGCGTTGGTGGTGTAA
The DNA here is from genome assembly GCA_900291935.2 of Cassiopea xamachana. Taxonomy (NCBI): domain Eukaryota; kingdom Metazoa; phylum Cnidaria; class Scyphozoa; order Rhizostomeae; family Cassiopeidae; genus Cassiopea; species Cassiopea xamachana. The sequence continues at coordinate 16,469,865 of OLMO02000277.1, read as the reverse complement.
AACAGTAACAGAGAAATGGCCTAAATAGAAGTGGCAACACGAGACCAATGAAACGGAAAATGCAATTACATGGAGAGTCAGAATGTAGAGAAATGGAGTCATGAAGTCGCACGTCCCTATCGAGATTGTTATGCTCTCCATTCTCTTCGGGAATACTCTGTAATCCCAGGGTCCTTGTTTTTTCTCTGTTTTTAATGTCGATGCAAAGCGAATAACATCGAAATCTCCTTGCACGTCATGAGGCAAATGAATTATTTCGCGGATTTCGAAGCGAAATTTCGCCGACAGGAAATTGACTTGCAAAATATTTCTTAAGAAATTGTTCACTCGAACAATTTCGCGTCAACATTTTCGCTGATTTTTTCTCATTGGAAATTGGCCTTCATAGTGTGCGCATTTCTTTTTGTTCTTCCCCAGGAATATTGTAGTACATAATTCTTGATTAATGGTTGCAGATCTGTGATAGACAACAGTTTCCGACTTTATATCTTTAATTTTACTTTGCATCTTTGCACACGTGTCACAATTGATTTCGGTATAGGAACCATCCATAAAGGATGCCCAAATATTCCTTTATTTTTCAATCCCCTCCCGCTTTAGAGAGCTGCAAGAAATATGAAAACATAAAGATTTTTGGAAAAAGATTCCCATATGGTAATTAGGGCCCATTCACCCGTTACTTATAACGAAGGTAGATGATAGTAAGATGAAATTTAAATGGATGTCCACCTGAAACTAGACTCCCTCCCCCTGTCCCTGTCCGCTTTGAATGCAAACTACTTTCGTGAAAATGCCTAACATCCTTTTTGGGATGCCCCCATATCTTTTGGGGGCCTCAATCATCACTGTGCCCAGGACCCTAAAAGAAGTAAACCCATCACTGGCTCAAAGACAGTAGTTCGCAACATATCAGCCATCAAACATTGACGTGCTCCAAATAAAAACATTCAGTATCAATGATTATTTGGTATAATTTTTCAATTTTGGCTATTCTCCTGTGATCTTTATGTGTATGAGCATGGACGACCGAGCGACAGTAGGGCAGGAGGCAGAAGTTTTGAGAAGGGTACTTCCACTGATTATGAAGTCATAACGGCGTCAGAATTTCAAGTTTCGGGCTACTTTTCATAAACATATACTTCCAACGATTAGCCGTTAATTTTGAATATATTTCATTATCCATGTTCAAAATCTTCCAAAAGCTTGCCTGTGCTTTACTCATGCTTTCTAAGGTTTGCCATTATTCCATTCCTTTTAACGTAAATACACCTATTATTTCTATAATAAAGTCAAAATTTTGCCTGAGCCTCAATTTCCTTAGCTTTTCCTGATATTGAGCCTGAGATTTTCTTAAAATTGTCTTAAATTTTTCTGTTCAATACTTCAAAATAAAATGGCTGAAATGGAGGTACACTTTCTTTGTTAATGTTGTGTATGCGAATTTGAATTCCATTTTTAGCATTTTGAATGTAATAATGACGTAATATCGATATTTGGCCAACAGAAACACTTAATTTTGGGAATTGAGCCTTGTGGTTTTCTTAAGATTTTATAAAGATTTTGGCCATTTGAGCCTTATTTTCTTATAAACATTTTTCTTATAAAAAAGCTTATATTCATGGTTCCTTCGTCTTAAGCATGTGTGGTATTCTACCAACTCTGGTGGTTGTCTTGAATATTTCTTTCTCTGACAAATACTTCTTTTTTCTATTTTATAAGCAACCTATTTTATTCTATTTTATAGACAGCCGAAATACTTAAAGGACTTATACTACTAGCCGAAAAAACTTAAGGAACTTCTTAATATGAAAAGTTTTCGTAACTGTAAATTATCGAGAATTAGGAAGCCGGCTCTATTCATTTACAGCTAAACTCAATTAGATACATTTACAAAACTTCTTTCCTACCTTGTTTGTGCATTTAGTCTTGAGTTCTAGCCAAAATTAAAGGGAAAAATTCACAATCTTGATGTTCCTTGTGTCTGAATCATTTTTTGGCACTACATTCTAAGGATCCTTTACTACAATTTAGATAAAAGGTTCCAAAAAGGGAACTTTTAAACCTTAAATGGTTCCTTAAATGGTTCCTTAAATGGTTCCTTAAATGGTTCCTTAAATGGTTCCTTATTGAAAACGCATGTCAACCACTGCCAAAGTGAATAGTCTTAGCTTGTTCAAACGTAACAACTGATATTTGTCAAACTTAAAATTGATCGGCTTCTTTTAGTTTTTTACATCTTGTCGTGTGTAATATGGACTACATACAGTCTTCTGATTACTTAATCAGTGATCAGTGATCAGTGATCAGTGATCAGTGAAAATTAGTCAATGATGGCACTGATTTCTTGAAACTATAAACGTTTTTAGGAAGAAGAACCGGCTCAATCAAACGATGGCGTCAAAGCAAAGGTTGTTGCTGCTGCAGCAGCTGATCTTTGTCTTTCTCCTAGTGTTGTCATTTGTTCATAGCAAATGCAAATTTGGTGGTAAAACCTTTGAATCATACAGAGTTGTTTACAAATTATATAATGAAGAGCATGATTGGTGCTTTGTTGGATTGTGCAAAGACGATGGCCAAATATGGAAGCTGGTTGACTTAAGTTGTGGAAAAAAATCTCGTACTGAAACAAGAAAAACCATTACCACACCACTGCAAACAGCTGAACCAGGTGAATAGCACTTTATTACGAAGAAATTATTAAAGGAGTTTCTCCCTAGTTAGTAAAGTCTTTTAATTGTTTATGGTGCACCATTGTATGGCTGTCCTGCATTATAATTGCTTCATAGAGTCTTTCAAACTCTTTATGTTGCTCTCTCCTCGGCCCGGAAAATCACTTTTCATTTCCAATTTCTCTTCCTTAAACGTCATATTAATGCCCGTCTACTTACTATCCAGAACTAGTCGTTGAGTATTACTGCGAGTTGTTAGAATATTTTTTAGCATGATTTAACGCAGACTGGCAATTAGAGGGAGGGGTACTGGGGGTCTAGACCCCCCTGCCCTTTTCAGCAAAAGAATGAAAGTGCCTTCTCTATTAAAAAGGGCGCTTCGAAAACTGCTTTTCAGATTTTTAAGTGGAGGAAATATTGCGTGAGTAAACATCCCACAACATTTCCTGTACCCTTTCTCGTGCATTGGACCACTAATCTCTAAAATTCCAAGTTACGCGCTTGACACGCATTGTTACAGCCATTTTGTTAACTTAACCAAACTTGTTAGGAATATAACGCAAAACCACTAGTTCGAAGCACATTCTACCATTGCATAAAACAATAATTGTACGCAATTATAAGAGCGTTTGATGGCATTATCTTAGCCAAAAGTATATTTTTATATTTATACTAGCTTTTTGTTTTCTTTCCTTTCTCTTTTGTAAAGGAG
>OLMO02000277.1:16455513-16466384 GCA_900291935.2 Cassiopea xamachana | reverse complement strand
GAATAAAAAGAACCATACCAAGTTGAACTGCGTTAGTAATGAAAGTGGTAAAAGAGGAATGATCATTAGAGAATCCAGAATACCAGGGATATGCAGCGAAAAAGGTTCGAAGAGAGTCCAAGTCAGCTTTGTTATAGTGGAAGATTTTTTGAGAAGAGAAAGATCTATCCTGGTGGGAGACAAAGTTATGTTGTAGGGTAAAAAGGTAATGATCAGAGTTACCAAGAGGAGAATCTACAGCAGGGTTTGCATAAATGTCTGGGCTTAATGTAAGAAAGCGATCGAGTGTATTAGCTTTGTCCCCTGAGCAATCATGGATACGTGTGGGAACTGATATCTAAAACTTTTTGTAACTGCAAGCAACCAATAAGTTTGAATGCTCGTTCCACTCATTTGCAGCCAAAACTTGCATATATTGCTAACTTTACTTTTGCCAAAAGTTGATGTCTACGGGGTCTCAGGAGGGCAGAGCCCCTTACCAAAATTACTGTTCGTTTTGGGGGCTCTGCCCCCAGCATTATTGTGTTGGCCTTGTCTTTCAAAGTATATTGACATTGCTTCCACAACGTCTGGCATTGCCATGATGAATTTTGTGCTGTTGCATGGTTATTGAGACTTATGTAATCATTCATTATAATATATCATTACTAAACTAAATTATCATATCTGCATCATTGAAAATATGAATGTGTTTGCCAGGGTGCTTTCTGTGTAAAACTTACGCCGTGGGTACACCAGTAGCCCCTCTAATGTACGCCAGCGTTGCACGTTGGCGTACACATGAAGCGTAAAGATTAAAACAACCGTACGTCGAGACTTGAATTTTATTACGCCAGTACACCAAAGAGAATAGTTTGGTTATATCCACGCCACCACGCAGACAGGAAAGCCAACTCCACGCCGTAGGTTTTCGAACCTAAGTGCATAGAATGCACTTTGGTGTGGGTGCACATAGGCCATGCCTAAATGAGAGCGTGGTTTTACTTAGACCCCTTGCTAAAAAATTTTAGAACTCATCACCACTTCTGTCTAACATTTCATTCAGCAATTTTCAGCTACATAGGTTTTATAAGAAACTACTTTATATGCAACCTAACACTAGACAGCCTAAAATTAGAACTACTAGGAAAGAACTAAGAAAAATTACATAAACAGCAAATTGAACTCGTTATCTCGCAACCACTTAATTGGAGGATATGCCCTGGTGGGGGGGGGGTAAAACCTGTCCCTGTGCAAGCACTTTGGAGGGGTAAAAAGCTTTGTTTTACTATATAAATCTCCAGGTTACTGATTCTGTTGGCTGAGGGGCATTGCCTCCGCACCCTCCCTGTTGGTACGTGCCTGTTTCCTGGTTCAACTTAAAGCTGTACCGAAACAATGTGAATGTGTCACTGCTTTAGAATTTAACTCGTTCTGACTGTTTTTGCTTGTTATAGGACAAGTAGTTTGCTGCATTCACATTTTCTACATTCACGTTCTAAATCATGGAATACCCTCCTGCTCTTCATACGAGTTGCTGGATATGTTACTACTTTTCAGTCAAAATTGAAAACCTGTTTTACCGACTCTTATACTTAGCAAGTAAAAACTTGTGAGACCTATCTTGTTCATTTGTTATTTTTCTTAAATTATTGGTATTTTCATCTCTTTTGCTTTCTTTACATCATCGTTCTTTGCTGGGAGGGGGCTCCCTCTCGATTAGTTTATTTACGAAGCTCCTCTTGTCAATTTATATCACACAACGTGTATTTAACATCTTAATTCTTTATTGTCGTTGTGTTTTGTATTATCATTTTAAATTGTATTAATCATAATTGAATTGAATCTGCGTACGCAATCACAGCAATTCAGTTCGCGAAATTAAGAAACTTTTTAGAAACTTTTCTTAGAAACCTTAGCTTTATAATGAACCTTAGAAGAAGAATCACAAAGAAAAATAATATACATATTTTCAGATCCTTAATTCGACATACCAGAAATTAAGACATGTCAATACTATCATGCCGTTTTAATTAGACGTAAACTTGAGAATGTTTCGAGACAACGCGTGCGTCTCATCATCAGCTAATTAATTATTAGCCCCAGGTAATGACTTTCAAAACGAGCATAACCTATACTTTCTTTGAACACATCGGGGTACTTCAAGAGTATATTTAAAATTACTTTGCCACCGTATTTTTTCAAGGATGGGCTGATGGCTGCTTTTAGTTCAGTTTCCATTTTCATATTACTGACGGTCTGGCAAGCAAATACTTTATCACTGTTGGACTGAGAGCCTTTTACATTAGCAGCAGAGGACAATGTTTCGATCAGGGGGCAATAATCACCTATTTCCTGTCCGTCTTGCAAGGTGATGTCACAATTAGAGGTGTACATAATGCGAAGGGAAACTTGTCTACCCTCTGCCTGATTGACTGAATAGGCAACTAAAAGCTGGGCTTGCAACGAATCGCTCTGAGTGGGTCTTTGGCATTTTTGGCACTTGAACTACAAGAACAGCTTCAGTTCTACCTGGTAAACTCACACTATTAACTAAAGTGATAGGAACTGGGCTCCTTGAGGGGCACTGAGAGAACATGCTAGGCGCTTGATCTGATTTAGTAGCTACACCGTCACTAAGAACCTTGTTGGAAGGAATGGGCAAAGAAGTCTTATTTTGGGGAGTGAGGGGTATTTTCCCATGACGACCTACCAGAAAGTAAGCACCTGAGGGCTCCCTGGTTAATGCTATCCCATTCGAGGTCAGGAAGTCCAACCCAGAACGCACTCTAGTGGAGAGAATAGTTTGCTAGAAACTAAAAATCTACCGCTATAAATATTACCATTACCTGGAAAAGTAAGGGAAGCTTGCACAACCCCATCCCCATCTAAGGGAAGGCAGTTGATGCCAACATATTGTTGGCCAGTTGTCTCAACAATCAGCTTAGGCCGTAGTTGTTGTTGTTGTTTACTTTATTTTGGGTAGGCTGTTATACCTAGCTTTTTCAGCTAATTTAGGTCCAGGTCCAGGTCCAGGTGGGGCTATTGCAGGCATTGCTGCCCTTGGCCCGCCACATTGAGATCGTGAATAAGTCCTCTCCATTGATTTCTGTTCAGGGCTATCTCCTTGCATATATCAAACCATTCCTTATCCCACACTTTCAAGGTCATTCTGGGTGGCTTGACTTGGCTCTTTAGTTCGTCTTTGACAATCTTTCTCCACGTTTTTCTGGTTCCGCCCGGGGGACGTCTCCAGTTGTAGCCTTTTTCGAACTCCAGAGCTGCATTAGGAATCGCGTCCTCTTTCATTCTCAGCACATGTCCCAGCCATTTCAATCTACGTCTCTGAATAGTGACAGCACAGGATTCCATTTTCGCTGTTGGAAAGCTGTTATCGTTAGTGATCCAGGCTGGTACCCCTAGTTTAACGTCACTTCCGAAGGACGGCGGAGTGAGCTGTTTTGATTGTTCATCTGGAAGGTCGCCCATCTAGTTTCTGACCGTACACAGCCATGCTTATCTTCAGTTTAGCTAATGGAATTCGCTGGGCCGCTTGGCCACTCTTCATGAATTTGCGTGTCATTCTTGCGCAGGAATGACACGCAATTATGTTGTCGAACGTATCACGAGATAGAAACGAGACCATTGACCCGGTGCAGATCAAAGCAGAAAGATTCAAATTGCCAAAATGACAAGAAACGAGAGGCTGGCTAGGGGCTTCAAAGGAAGCCGTGCAGGAACCAGCAGAGAAAATATAGGGGTGACCTTCAACCCAGCCCTCTACTGAGGCACTCCTTTGAAGTTTAAAGACTTAACGGTTTACAGTTGAACTTGGTGAGGATCTAATATAATTGTCTGCATACTGGTGTTCACTATGTCCCCAGCCTAAACAAAGATCGCATTGCATAGTATATGGGTAACAGTTCACAAAGTGGCCAAGTCCATTACAATTAAAACAGCGGCGGTCTTCCTTGTTCCATCTACCTTTATTCTTGCGTGACTGCTGACGAAATCCATCGCGCGGCCTTGCAGACAAGCTTGGATTGGCAAATCCGCGTTGATGAGACGGGGGAGGGGAGGGGAGGACATTGTGGCTTCAAGATGCTCTTGTCGTCCCTGTAGGGCTGATACAGCGGCTGTGAGCTGCGTCATAGTTTCTTGGAGCTTGCCAATATTTCGTGCCAGCTGACCATCGTCACTTCCAGCGGCTGTTTTGGAGGCAAATGTCAAAGGCATGAGATCTGACTGACTGATGGCCCGAAAACGTTTTGCAAATTTCTCCATTTCTTCTAAGAATGGCGTTGGGTTTACTTCCAATAGTTTCAGACGCATGCCTTTGGGCAAACCTCGCATAAATTGTCTACTCAACAGCGCTTCACGGGCATTTTCTTGAAGAGAAGGATCGGCCTTGGAGAGTAACTCTTTTAAATTCCAGAGGAAAATAGTAGGATCTTCGCCAGGCTTCAGTCGGCGACCCTCAAATTCGGAAAAATTCCTCTCATTATCCACAATATGGCAAAAAGAAGCTTGCAAACTTTCCTTCAAATGTTGATAGGAATCTTTCGCCTGGTTCGGCAGTGCGTGGAAATATGTAGCTGCAGGCCCACGCAAGAATGCTGGCAAAACACGCAATCTCTTCTCCTCGTTCCAATTATTGGTGGTCGCGCAACATTCAAATTCACGAAAGCATGTGACGATATCTCCTGAGTGAAATTTCTCGTGACGAATTGTCGATGCTGCCATTTTGCGTACAAATCTTCATCACCTCTGTCACCAATGTTAAATCTATTGCCGGGTTCCCGAAGATCGATACATAAAAGGCACGTCTTTATCGTAGCTCGAACTTTAATCAGCTGTCTTAACAAAAAAAATTATGAACTCGCGAGATACTGATTTCAGACTGATAGTGGATGAGTAACATCAATAGCCTTCTTTCTCTTCCACACAAATAGCATACTCCATTTGCTTGCATTCATTACTGCTGGAAAACTACGTATTCCAAGTTGCTGTTACTTCTATAGACAATGCACAGCTTACGAGTAAATGCCATTCAAAGCTATATATCTTGAAAGCTAAAAATTTTTTATCTCTAAAAAGGTGGGTGCATGCCACCCGGCGGCGCCCTGGTGCGCGCCCCTGCGCTGAGGCTGTACCGCAATAGCGAGTAAATCTGGAAAGTGTACCTGCATAGACCATCCTAAATTATTCGTATTCATAAGGAAACATCTAATGCGAACTACATACAAGTCCACAGTATCTATTGTTTCGTTGGAGGGTGATTGTTGACCAAACGCTGTTATTAAAACGAGGTTTATCTTGTTCTATTGTACTCCTTGCGTCCACAAAACAACAAAGGCAACCGTCTTACCGTCATTCGCTTGTGACTTGACCCAGAAAAGACAAGACGTAGAAAAGCTTGAAAAAGCTTCCTTGCAGCGCGGGCTTCGTAGTGCAGGTAAGACATAAAAGTAACAAATGGTGTGCCTGATATTGTCTTCACATGGGGAAATACCTTTCTTTTGTAGCAAGCCTAACGTAATGCTGGTAAGTGTAGTCAATGTGTCCATGCTTGTCTCTGCTTGCCATTGTGATAATAGCACGGTTGACAATATTTGTCAGGTATTTTGAGATTCAATATGATTACAGTTGCGTTATGACCATAGAAAACACGCAGTTTTAATAGGACGTGCGGAAAACGTGTCGCCAAATCCCATGTTATAGTGGAACTACTTCCGCTCTTGTTAGTTGTGCTAAAGGTAAGCATCGCTCATCGCTGCCTGTAGTTTTCGAGGTTGGTAACTTGACTTGAAGTTTCACTTCTGTAACTCCTCTTTTAAGCCCTCTCTCAAATAAGTCCCCCTCTCCTATTAACAGGGATATGCCGATGGGGGGCGTCGCGTCCCCCCAATATTGTAATATTTGCAAGAAAGTTGGTCAAAAGTTAGCCATGCTGCAAGAGGGTTAGCCACAGTATTTTCTGTGACCTTTTCTTTAGTAGCAATAGTTGGTCTGTTGGTCAAAACGCCCCCCAACAGAAGGTGTTTCGGCACATCACTGCCTATTAGCCCCCCTTTCAAGAGCTATGAAGTAAATAGAGTAAGCTTGCTCACGCTCAGAACAATGGGTCCGTTAGAATTCTTGAAAGTAGAAGGCCCCGAGCTAAAGTTTGAAAATCCTATGAAGCGCTATTGTCTTTAGTCTCCTATATGAATTGAGAACCTCTTCACACAAAGGTATTTTTGTTGGTGGCAAGTTGGCAAGGACAGTTTTTCTAGATTGCATCGAAATGCATAATGTTGTACAAATATTTTCGTTTTCTCGAGTTTCTATCGGCGCTAATACACTTTCGGACCTCTCACCAACGCTAACCCTGGCCCCAACCCAAACCTTACCATAACCCTAACCCTTTGTAAACCTCACACGCTAACCCTTTTCGCCCTTTTCACACCCTAACCCTACAGAACCCATGTTGAAAGATACGAGAGTGCATTAGGGCCGTTTTTATCAATCCAGTGGGTATGTTGCCCCCAGTTGGGGGAATAGAGCACTTTTGCCCACGTGCTAACGTAAAATTTCTATGTATACAGTTTGCAAAATCGTCACACCTTGCTATTGTCTTCTTTACAGAGTACAGCAGAATTCCGCATAAGAGCCTAGGTTTTTCTTGGGCAGCCTGGATGGGTTCCAGCCCTTACAGTTCTCAACTACGTTCTTATATATCAGTCTTTCTTAAATATTGGGCATTGCAAAATACTATTGACAGTCACTGTTCTATAAAGTACATACCCCACACACATGTTTCACTGTTTCCAGCACAACAGTTCTTGACACTTCTTGAGAATTTCTTTTGGCTAGAATTCTTCTTCTAAATTTTTATAATCTGTTGTGCAACTGAAAAATTCTGAAAAGCTTCAAGGATTCTTGTAGTATTTGAATAGCAGCTGTGCATGGCTTTGTTTTCTGTAGAAAATTGATCAGCACACAAACACCCTATGTTTGGGGTTCTTATTTAGGGGGCTCAACAGATGATATTTCAGCCTCAAGGTTCTTATAAATGCAGCAGGTTCTTTTATGCGGGTTTCTACTGTAGTTAAGAATCGTAAATGGATGTTACGTGCTGTCCATCTACTATTATTAATAGTAAGAAATTAGCACATCTCCTATCCTGCAGTTATTTCCGGTGAGAAAAAACTCAGCGAAATGCGAAAAGTTCGAGCGAAATGCGTCACGCATCCGCAGTGACATTTCGCTGAGAGTTCGAGCGAACACATTTCTCAGCGAAAAAGTTTCTTTCGCAGATCAATCAGAATCTTTACCGGCTTTACAAGGTGTCGCATTACAGCGTTGGTGGTGTAAAACAGTAACAGAGAAATGGCCTAAATAGAAGTGGCAACACGAGACCAATGAAACGGAAAATACAATTACATGGAGAGTCAGAATGTAGAGAAATGGAGTCATGAAGTCGCACGTCCCTATCAAGATTGTTATGCTCTCCATTCTCTTCGGGAATACTCTGTAATCCCAGGGTCCTTGTTTTTTCTCTGTTTTTAATGTCGATGCAAAGCGAATAACATCGAAATCTCCTTGCACGATGAGTTTGTAATATACTCGAAGATAGAGACTTGCTTCCAGATTAGTGCTCATTCAACTAAATTCCTCAAATCATACATGTGTAGTTGTTAGNTGTGTAGTTGTTAGTGGTTAGTAATTATAATTGTCCAATCAAATGCCAGTTATAGCTGTGCGCTAAGTCACGCTTAATCACTACAAGTTCATGAGGCAAATCAATTATTTCGCGGATTTCGAAGCGAAATGTCGCCGACAGGAAATTGACTTGCAAAATATTTCGTAAGAAATTGTACACTCGAACAATTTCGCGTCAACATTTTCGCTGATTTTTTCTCATTGGAAATTGGCCTTCACAGTGTGCGCATTTCTTTTTGTTCTTCCCCAGGAGTGTTGTAGTATATAATTCTTGATTAATGGTTGCAGATCTCTGATAGACAACAGTTTCCGACTTTATATCTTTCATTTTACTTTGCATCTTTGCACACGTGTCACAATTGATTTCGGTATAGGAGCCATCCATAAAGGATGCCCAAATATTCCTTTATTTTTCAATCCCCTCCCGCTTTAGAGAGCTGCAAGAAATATGAAAACATAAAAGATTTTTGGAAAAAGATTCCCATATGGTAATTAGGGCCCATTCACCCGTTACTTATAACAAAGGTAGATGATAGTAAGATGAAATTTAAATGGATGTCCACCTGAAACTAGACCCCCTCCCCCTGTCCCTGTCCGCTTTGAATGCAACCTGCTTTCGTGAAAATGCCTAACATCCTTTTTGGGATGCCCCCATATCTTTTGGGGGCCTCAATCATCACTGTGCCCAGGACCCTAAAGGAAGTAAACCCGTCCCTGGTTCAAAGACAGTAGTTCGCAACATATCAGCCATCAAACATTGACGTGCTCCAAATAAAAACATTCAGTATCAATGATTATTTGGTATAATTTTTCAATTTTGGCTATTCTCCTGTGATCTTTATGTGTATGAGCATGGACGACCGAGCGACAGTAGGGCAGGAGGCAGAAGTTTTGAGAAGGGCACTTCCACTGATTATGAAGTCATAACGGCGTCAGAATTTCAAGTTTCGGGCTACTTTTCATAAACATATACTTCCAACGATTAGCCGTTAATTTTGAATATATTTCATTATCCATGTTCAACATCTTCCAAAAGCTTGCCCGTGCTTTACTCATGCTTTCTAAGGTTTGCCATTATTCCATTCCTTTTAACGTAAATACACCTATTATTTCTATAATAAAGTCAAAATTTTGCCTGAGCCTCAATTTCCTTAGCTTTTCCTGATATTGAGCCTGAGATTTTCTTTAAATTGTCTTAAATTTTTCTGTTCAATACTTCAAAATAAAATGGCTGAAATGGAGGTACACTTTCTTTGTTAATGTTGTGTATGCGAATTTGAATTCCATTTTTAGCATTTTGAATGTAATAATGACGTAATATCGATATTTGGCCAACAGAAACACTTAATTTTGGGAATTGAGCCTTGTGGTTTTCTTAAGATTTTATAAAGATTTTGGCCATTTGAGCCTTATTTTCTTATAAACTTTTTTCTTATAAAAAAGCTTATATTCATGGTTCCTTCGTCCATGACTTTAAGCATGTGTGGTATTCTACCAACTCTGGTGGTTGTCTTGAATATTTCTTTCTCTGACAAATACTTCTTTTTTCTATTTTATAAGCAACCTATTTTATTCTATTTTATAGACAGCCGAAATACTTAAAGGACTTATACTACCAACCGAAAAAACTTAAGGAACTTCTTGATATGAAAAGTTTTCGTAACTGTAAATTATCGAGAATTAGGAAGCCGGCTCTATTCATTTACAGCTAAACTCAATTAGATACATTTACAAAACTTCTTTCCTACCTTGTTTGTGCATTTGGTCTTGAGTTCTAGCCAAAATTAAATGGGAAAATTCACAATCTTGATGTTCCTTGTGTCTGAATCATTTTTTTGGCACTACATGCTAAGGATCCTTTACTACAATTTAGATAAAAAGGTCCAAAAAGGGAACTTTTAAACCTTAAATGGTTCCTTAAATGGTTCTTTATTGAAAACGCATGTCATCCACTGCCAAAGTGAATAGTCTTAGCTTGTTCAAACGTAACAACTGATATTTGTCAAACTTAAAATTGATCGGCCTCTTTTAGTTTTTTACGTCTTGTCGTGTGTAATATGGACTACATACAGTCTTCTGATTACTTGAGCAGTGATCAGTGATCAGTGATCAGTGATCAGTGAAAATTACTCAATGATGGCACTGATCACTTGGAACTATGTACGTTTTTAGGAAGAAGAACCGGCTCAATCAAACGATGGCGTCAAAGCAAAGGTTGTTGCTGCTGCAGCAGGTGATCTTTGTCTTTCTCCTAGTGTTGTCATTTGTTCATAGCAAATGCAAATTTGGTGGTAAAACCTTTGAATCATACAGAGTTGTTTACAAATTATATAATGAAGAGCATGACTGGTGCTTTGTTGGATTGTGCAAAGACGATGGCCAAATATGGAAGCTGGTTGACTTAAGTTGTGGAAAAAAATCTCGTACTGAAACAAGAAAAACCATTACCACACCACTGCAAACAGCTGAACCAGGTGAATAGCACTTTATTACGAAGAAATTATTAAAGGAGTTTCTCCCTAGTTAGTAAAGTCTATTAATTGTTTATGGTGCACCATTGTATGGCTGTCCTGCATTCTGATTGCTTCATAATTGAGTCTTTCAAACTCTTTATATTACTCTCTCCACGACCCGGGAAATCACTTTTCATTTCCAATTTCTCTTCCTTAAACGTCATATTAATGCCCGTCTACTTACTATCCAGAACTGGTCGTTGAGTATTACTGCGAGTTGTTAGAATATTTTTTAGCATGATTTAACGCAGACTGGCAATTAGAGGGAGGGCTACTGGGGGTCTAGACCCCTGCCCTTTTCAGCAAAAGAATGAAAGTGCCTTCTCTATTAAAAAGGGCGCTTCGAAAACTGCTTTTCAGATTTTTAAGTGGAGGAAATATTGCGTGAGTAAACATTCCACAACATTTCCTGTACCCTTTCTCGTGCATTGGACCACTAATCTCTAAAATTCCAAGTTACGCGCTTGACAAGCATTGTTACAGCCATTTTGTTAACTTAACCAAACTTGTTAGGAATATAACGCAAAACCACTAGTTCGAAGCACATTCTACCATTGCATAAAACAATAATTGTACGCAATTATAAGAACGTTTGATGGCATTATCTTAGCCAAAAGTATATTTTTATATTTATACTAGCTTTTTGTTTTCTTTCCTTTCTCTTTTGTAAAGGAG
>OLMO02000277.1:16370444-16399895 GCA_900291935.2 Cassiopea xamachana | reverse complement strand
ATTTGCTGCATGGAATGCACCAGGAGGAAAAGTTTCCTACTCCCCAAAAGGGTCGTCATGTACATATTATTTTTACAATGGACCAGGGAATCTAAAATTGAAGCACAAGCAATTTACTTTCTAAGCTGCAAACAGAAATTCCAACAAAGTTTGTACCAAGACGGAAAAAAGCTTAAAGTCTGCCACACAACAAAATCAGGATATGTACACGTCCCATATCTGTGTAGTGATGCTCCTAGACTCTAGATTTGCTAGAAGTCGATTGAACAATGATTACAAAGTACACTGTAGAGCACTTCTATATACAGCCTCGGTGAATTATTGAGAAAGAATGCCCCCCTGCCCCTTGTGTCTACGGGCCTGGCGAGATGTTGTGCAACTTTTTTCAGATGAGGAAGTTTGAGTTGAAATATCAAACTCTTTTCAGGCGACTAAAGTAAGCTGGCTTTTGCGGTTGCATCTGAAACTTGACCACTTGGCACCCTTTTGAAAATGATGTAAAATTTGAAGTATGAATAGACAGTTTTACTCAGTTGACTTCTAGGAGACAATTCCGAAACAGGAATTACGAAGGAGGCCTTTGAGGACCATTAAATTCAGAGCAGCATACGCGATAAAGGTCAACATTATCTTAAAATATACTCTTTTATAAAAACAAAGTTTGTAACGCTGAAACTCAGAATGGCTGCAATTGAATAATAATTTAAGAATAGTAATAAACTTTAAAGCTCAGGTTTTATCAAGACTTTGAATTTATGTGTCTTCCCATACTAATGCTGTTTATACCCCCTGGTGCATTATCGATACACTACTTATTGCTTTGTTGCGCTCTTGCCCTGTTTATGATGAGACAAGACATAGCAAAGATTTGAATATATTCTTTTGGTTTCAGGTAAAGCCGTAACTTTGGTGCTTAAGAATAATTTCAGAATAATTTTAAACGTAAAAGCAAGAAACTTTAAAGAGCACTGAGACTCAACAAAACATGTTGGCATTCTCATAAAAAAGAGCACATCAGCCATGTTATTGCCTTTACTACAATGTCAGCAACTTTGTTTAAAAACGAGTTTTGTCTCTGACTAACCTTTGACCTTTGTTCGAAGCCAAGCCAGGGGGCAACGGTGCTGTAATAAGACTCTAGAACACGTGACACAAAAGCTACGTCACCTTGATTCTGATTGGCTGATGTACTTTGGTAGGCATAACCAAGCAGCCTGCTCCACACAAAAATATTTGAAAGTGCTAGAGAAAAATTTCAAGATGTAACAGGCATAAAATTCACCATCGAAATTCCAACAATGCAAATGTTCCAATGCCAGAGGTAATAAGCTACTTCCTCGAAGTTATCGTAGAGAACTGCAATCTACGGCCTACATTATACGGCGTACTTCACATGCATCGAACTCAACTGAGTTAAGTTCAGAAATTACCTCGGCCAAGAGCATGCACCGTATTTCACATGTGTTGAATGCTCACATGTCCTAGATTCTTATTGTAGAGTATCTTAGGGGTAGCCGAGGACTTGCACATTGAACATTTGTTTTTCTAAAGAAAGTGGTTTATAAGAAAGTAGTACTCAGCTGCTCAAAACGTTAAGAAAGTTCAGAACTGAATTTTTGAGACTTCAGAAAGTGTTTTTGTATTAATATGTTTAAAATTTCATGTATGCAAGACATTTATGTGATGTTGGTTACCCTCTAGCAGTTTAACTACTGTTATTGACTTCGATTATCATCATTTCCAAGCGTACATGGAACTTTTTCACCTTCCATTAATGTGCATGCACAGAACATTGGAACTTAAAATTTTTGCTAGGGAAGCCTTTATAAAGTTTTGATACTGAATCACAGATGTCCTGCCACAGGTTCCAGCAATTTTCTTGTGGCTCAATCAACCAATGTTTGGAACATAAAAGGAACATGCTTTGGTGAATGTGAAAAAACCAGTCAATATTTAGGCCAACAGAGTTATTTCACTTCCCCGAGAAGATATTGAAAATAATAAGCAATAATATCATTAGTAGCAAATGTAATAATAAGCAATGCATTTAAAACAAGATTCTACAGAAACAATATTATTTTTACATAAAAGTAAATTCCCTGGAATATGAGAATTTAGAAAGTAAACTTTTGCCTATCGAAGAAACTTTAGTGCTTTTCCAAAAGTCAAAAGTGTATTTCATTGACGTTAGGATAAAAATCTAAACACACTTTTCTTTTCATACGAGTACTTTCCTTTAACTGAGCTTTAATATTCTTAAATTTTTTAGGTTTTGAGCCTTCGATTATTCATAGATTATTCTTAAATATCGAAGCTGTAACTAAGTCTCAAATCAAAGGATTATATTCAATCATAAAGCAAAATAAAAGTCGAGCAGAATAACAAATATTTTATCTATAGTGAAGAAGTTAGGATCTACAAGCAGTACTGTAACTCAAATATACAAAAACTCGAAGTCTTGTTAAAACTTGAGCTTTGCATTATTCTTCAGATATTCTAAAATTTCAACGATTCTGTACCTAAATATTCTTATTATCTTTATTCTTATAAAAAAGCAAGTGTGGTATCAAAGGCTTCGCCATCAGGGGTAATTCATAAAGTACCTCACTGCAGAAGGTGGGTGGGCATGCGCTAATTTTGCGACAAAGTGGGGCGGAAAATACTTTCATAGGCAGGGATGTAAATTACTTGCATTACGTAATGAAAAGAATTTAGTGCAATACTTCTACTTTTTCACTTTCTAATGAGCGTTTCCAAAAAGTACTCAAACATACAAAGAACTTAAGACCTTTGCTGTTGTTGTTGTTGTTGTTTACTTTATATCAAAAAAAACGTGTATCACGAATCAAACTCAAAAAAATTTGAACTAAGCTCACACAACAACACAAAAAAACAAAACGAAAGGACACATGCGCAAAGTTACTATTTTGTAGGCCTAATCATTAGACCCATAGTGCTTGGTATTGTTTTGTTAAAATTAATCTTAAGATATTTAAAAACATTGGTAGAAGAGAAGAAATTGAGGAGAAGAAATTATTTCTTTATAAGAAAGTGCTTTTCTGCCCCAGTACTAAAACTTTCTTAGCCTTTCACGAAAGATTTTCTTGGCAAAACTTTGGCTTTCGGCGTTTTAAGCATGCACGTTAATGAAATGTTTTCAGAGCTGTCTTGGCACCTGCAGAGTAGGGGGTCCAAGTTCCAAGTTTGTCCTATAAAATTCGACACCTTAATCTTTCCAACAGCAAAAGTCCGAAAATTTTCCGACGAAGCAGTAAAATTTCTGAAAATCCGATGATTTCGAAAAAGTTGAGGCGGCCATGGCTTCCTTACCCCCTCCCAGCCACGACCCCTGATGAAAAGTGAAGAAGTAATGATATATCATATAATTACTGAAGAGAAACTGCAGAAGGACAGCTAAAATAGCATTCTATACACATAAAACTATACTTTCAAAATGCGTTGGAACTTCTTTATTTTTTTGGTTCTTATAATTCAGTATTGACCTTTCTGACCTTTCTGACCTTTCTTAACAGTTGAGTGCTAATTTCTTATAAAAAGCTTTCTTCAAAAATATCTACTGTAAGACATATGTCTTCCAGATGGAAAACAAAATTCAGAAAGACGTTAACTTCAAAGAACTTCGGAAACTTAATTATTTCCACTTCCTATTTTAAAATATGCAGCATTTTTGAAAGATTGACGCACAAAGTCCTACTCATTGAATGACTGACACCACAGAATAGACTTAATGCGTACAGGAAAACTAAGTTTGGCCCGAACACGCCCCTGTGGAAAATAAATGAATGGCCCTCTCTTAATGGCTCTTTCTTATTGGTTCTTTCTTAATGGGTACCCCAATTTTAAGCTATATTGAAAAACACCTTTGACAATCAATTGTTGAAATTTTTCCATTCATTCAAGTTATAGTATACATTTTGCTTTCTTTCTTGTAAAGAGCAACCTTCATTCAAGCATTCACAATGGTAGAAAACTTGAAACGTGCTCAACGACATCATATTATTCTCCACAAGAAGCTTGAAGTTATTCTCCTACAAAATCGTTTCAGATTACAAAGCTAATGTGGAGTCTTAAGCCTGGCAGTTGCACATGTGAAAAAGGTAGAAAGAAGACATACCTGACGTTCCTCATGCAGTTAATTAAGGCTGATGCTCCTTTGTGCTGCGAAGCAGAAGAAAGTCAGCTATTCTGCGCGATAAAAAGTTGACGGATAAAAGCTATGGCCTTTTCGCACGTAGAGGCTCATACAGAGCTAAGCAGGAAGAAACACCTTAACATGTGGTGTGCTAAAACAATTAGATATNTTACTAATAATGTTTAGTGCGTCCATTGGGTGATTTGGCTGAGTCACGTTAATATGTGGTTTAGATAAGGAGACATACATCGTTAGGGCAGAATCACAGTTCTTGCGGATGTTTGCCACTATTAAACAGAAAATTGCGATTTCTAAGCACATTTGTCACGACTGCTGACGCAATAAGTATGCATTCATGTCCCATTCAACCTCGCCTGTTGCCAAGAAATGAATGATTCCGGCTAATTAGGATTCTTTGAACTGAGCAAACAACCATAGTCATAAAAGGTGCACGAGGAGCCACAAATGAACAATCAGAAGACTGCCAAGGAGTGAAAGACTACGCCAAGTGAATTCCAAGTTAAGAGTGTGAAGAAGCAAGGTATGTCAAGCTATTCTNTTAAAATATATGTTTAATAGGAGACAACTTACCGCCACAGAGAAGTAATCAGTTTGGTAGGATAACTATTTCTGCATAGTGCTAATGAACATTGATAATACCTGAGCTTTAGCTACTTTTCAAACTTTTGTGTGACTATAAGGACCTAAAAATCACTATGTTCATTTTCACCTGCAACACTTTACTGGAATATCACAGTGTACAACAAATACTCTCTAAATTTCATTCATTTTGGCTAAAGTTGTTCGACATCCTCAAAGATTGTCCCACTAAGTCCTATTATGAAATCATTTAATCAAACAAGTCTTTCCAAAGCCATATAAAGAATTTGGGGGGTGTAAGTGCTCCTAAGCGGTGGCTCACCTGAAGGTCCTAGAAAGGGTGGTATTTATCATGCAGTTGAACTTGAGTGTACTTGCCTCTATTGACTTTATTTATATGAAACGCGTTTATGGGTGAGTGGCGTATTACATATGGTCAACCATACCATTGCATGAAAGAGAAAGGTTTCGGGACTGAGGGATCTACTATGAAATGCTCACTGGTGGGGAATTGATACACAAGGGTGTTACAACCAAAGGTGTGACGGGGGCTGCCACACCCTCAAGTGGTAACATAAAGCCAAATTTCAGATAATGCTAAGCAGATTTTGGTTGAAGATAATTAGAAAAAGAAGAATAAAACGAAATAAATTAAGTTGGTTTGTAAAATGGGTTCAGGCGAAGGGCACTTGCCTGGGGTGATTGTGAGATATGTGAGTTAATTCGATGGCCTAGCGAGACATTTCCACTTTAGTTTGTATATTAAAAGATTCCCTGTTTAAGCCATATCTTTGTGAGAATATATGGAGTCATACCCTGGATTACTACAAGTTCATGCATAGAATGCAGGAAAGGTAAAGGAGATTTTATGAGTGAATTAGGAAATTGCTTTCTTTTGCCGTCTAACCAATAACTTAACCCTTAAGCACCTCTAGGAATTTGTACATGCAAAGCAGGAAAGTAAAAGTGGATGAAGTAGCCCCAGGTAAAGAAAATAAACTTTCGGAAGGCTCTTCTTTCGAGTTCTATATACGATATAAAATGACATATTTTCACAGCTGAATTTTCCCTGGCTATGATATAAACTGAATAGCTACAACACACGTTGCAATGGCAGCCACAAGAGTAATGATCGAAGCTATTGGAAAAGCAGGGGAATGGGGGAACGTAGAGATGTTGAACGAAAAATCTAAAAGAACTTCACTATTCATGCAAAGATGGTCTTCCTGAATTCTCTTAGCGCTCTTGGATGAAGTACCTTAGTGTCCATGCGAGCTTTGAACTCAGAACTCTCCATATTTAAGATGACGTTGCGTAAAAACTATGTGCCAATATTAAACCCTCATTCAAGCTTGAAAGAAAAAGTTGGTCCATTTTTGCAGTGATTATAACTTGGGAATATGATGAAGAAGGGGAGGGATAAGCGTCTCTCCATTTATTACACCCTGATTGTGTGAAAAAATCTTAGAGTAGTTAGACTTGAAGCCAGAAAAGGAGAACACGGAGAATGAATTTGTGAAAGTAGCAGTTGAACATTCGTGCATTTTGAATATTTTTTCCCTCAAAAGCAGTTATCAGCTTCAAGCCAATTTCATATTGGGTATTTTAATGGGAGCTATCGAATGCCCGCACGTGTTTCATTTGCTTGCCAATATACTCTACAATGTTTGGCGCCGCTTGCCTAAAAGGCAAATGTTATTTCAATGAGTAATGGCCGCATTTCTTTGGCGGCATCGTAGCTTTAAAAGTTTGTACATTCCAATTAAAGTTGCTTTCGAAACTTTATTGTATAACCATACCGCTTTGCTCTTTTGCAAGTGATTGGTGCATTCCAGCTGATTGTTCTTACAGCCAATCAACTATCACAGCTGCACGAACTGTATGCACATGGCATGCAATGCTTAGAATGCTCAAATCAAAGTGATTGTTGAGACTTAATTGCTGAGTCCAAGAGTGCCAAGCTGGCATTTTCAATACCAAATATCACAAGTTTGGCATTTTGTGGTGTAGTTTGGCATTTTAAAACGGCATTTAGCAGATTTTTACTTTGGCATAAAGTTGGTGTTTTCTGAAGTTATGAATTTCTTGTCTTTTCCTAAGTTTCTGAATAATTCACATCCATGCATTCCTGAATGCATTCTTTAAAAATAGTCCAGAATAGACTGGCACTATAGGGACCTCAACTTATCAATGAGCGTCATTGGACAATGTGATCTCTTTCAGGTTTACATTGTAAAGCTTTCAGGAGCTTTGTTTCCTCTGCGAAGGACTTTTAGACCTTACACCTTTTATTCGGTATAAATTTTTCTAAATTCGGTATCTTTTGACTTTTGAACGCTGGCTACCCGACTGAATCTATTCGTGCAATCAAGCACAGGATGGATCTGGAAAGTAATAGTTTAACTTACTTAATGAATTGCAAAGACAAATAGCTAATACTAGAGCGCGTTTCAATAGAGTCTGTCTTTACTTTTTATTAAGCAAAGTGCTTTATTAAATGAAGATGTGTGAATGCGGGGGATGGGAAATTCATATTCAAAGCAAACATAGCGCAGACGCCTCAACCTTTGCTTATAGAAGTGATATCGAAAGTAGAAAGTCTTAGAAGGACACGCCTTTATTGTTGATCTTCATCACTCTGTCATCAATTCAAGCACTATTCAATTATAGAGGTACTAAACACCACATTTGCAGTATAATGTAATGGACTTACGACAATAAGGACTCTCTTTGGCAAATGTATGCTGCAAAATCTCGCTCTCTATCGCTCTGGGAGCCTTTATTCATAAGACTTTATTAAAGATTCTCAGTATTTTGTAGGGAAAGTATGGCACAACCAAAGGTTTAAAATAAGTGTGTAATTTGCACACTTTGCGCAATTGTAAATCAAATCTGTTCATTTGTACTTGATGAAAGCGTATACTAGCAAATAGGTTATAAATCGGGCATACTTTCAAAAATTGGATCATTAAATGCCGAACTAAAGGACGTGGCTTCAAAACTTTTTTCTTAGAGTCCAGCCCTTAGACCCTCATTTTCTCCTCATGGAAAAGTCTTTAATACAAAGCTGTCTGTGACTTTCCACTTATACCACCATCTGTAAGGGTTCCCATTAGATAATCACGCCAATCTTGAAAGCAATACCCTTTTTTTTTGCATAACAGTAAAAGTTATAGGAATAATGAGGCTCAAACTTGCTGAAATTTAAGACTAATTCAAGAATATTGCGAGGTTCAAGCTTCATCAAGACATAAAGAATATTTTTGTATCCTAGTTCCTAGTTATAATACTGCTTTCAGACGTACTTTTGCATTATCGATATAAAATATAAACTCTTGCTTAGCGTTATGATGTAGTAAAACATCAACATAGGTACTAATTTATTCGTTAAAACTTTAAGCTAAGAATAAGTTAAGTACCTTTGGTATTTAAGAATAATTCAGAGTAATTCTAGGCTCAAAATCAGGAAAATTTTTAAATATTTGGAAAAACGTTAGGTATTATTATAAAAAAAGAAAAAGGAGAGTAATGTGCACTTGTCAATAATTCTTGTTTTGCCGAATAATAATAGAATAGCCGAATAAAAGCAGCTATGTAGAAGAAGTGCAGTTCCCACTTTTCTCTTTCTCCTCCTTCCCTGCTCATTTCTCTCTCCTACCTCACCTCAACTAAGATTGATGCCATCTATCATAATTATCGATTTGCATTATCAATTATCACTGGCAAAGATTATTCTATTAAATATTTATAGTTTACTTTCTTTCCCGTAGAAAGGAAAGATGCCATCTCAAATCCAGACTTGCATCCTTTTGTCAGTAATAGTATGTTGTGTCCTATCAATGACAATAGAGAGAAGCAATAGCAAAAATGAAACAGTGAAACATGAGTTTAAGCGATCTGGTTGCCGGAATGAATGCTGGGGAATATTCGTCTCATGCACCAGATCAGCAAAGTCATTGGCTGATCATCTCTTATGTCTAGAGGGAAAAGACATATGCTATGTCAATTGCTAGTTTCAGGTGGTTCATTTAATGAAAACGCTGGGCGTTTGGCTATCCCAACTGAAAAAGACAGCTCAAGCTGCAAGTTGAAATAGATGTAATTTAGAGATTGACTTATGAAGTAGAATTTATTTATGAATGTACGTATCCATTTAATTAGAAACAGATATAGTATTTATAGACAATAAGCAATATGTAAATATATGTGTTTCTATATATTTATGTATTGCAAATTTAGATTTTATGGATAGTAGTTGTACATGAAGGTTAAAGCACTTGATCAATGTTTCAGAGAAAGACTATGAGTCTAGCATAGCACTTTTCAATATCTGTTTTGATGTGGGATTTTGGGCTCTGTTAGCAATCTGAGAGGTAATTAAGATAATCAAGAGAAGTTAAGGACATATAATAGGACATAACATGGAAGAATGCTAACAAAACATAAAGGAATCCAAGCAAAAGTATATGCTCAGGATAAAAAATAATCAGCTGATTTTTGGATGATCATAGGAGAGGAAAATTATCTATTAATTTCTCTTCTGTGTACTTTTTGTGAGTGCACCTGTCTTTTGGAAGCTGTGAAAATTATCAATGAATGATGCTCTAGAATTTTGCAAGGAACTAAGGAAGAAGACTCAGTGACTTTCTTCACAAGGTGTTACCTCAGGGCCTTTTTATATGGGGGAACCTGCTTAAAATGGGACTATTAATTCATAAGTAATTTGTAACTAAGAACTACCTATGTTGGGAATAAGTGCTATTCACCTTTACGACAAGGTAAATGCAAATAAATTTTTTGTTGAAGAAAGAAGCCATTCCATATTTTAAGAAGGGACACTTGAGGGACTATTTTTGCACTATGGCAAGCAGACTTATAGCATGGCCTTGTAGCAGATAGGAATAAACATTGAGAGATAATTACTACGAAAACTGTTGGTGTGCATACAAGGAAAGTGAAAGTACACCAGGGATCTGGGGACTTGACCCCAGAAAAGGCATTGATTAAGAAATTCTTTAGAACGTCGGAAAACTCCCTTTTGACAATAGAATATCACTTAGATATTCCCTCCCTTACATGGCTTCAACCAATTGTTATGACCAAGGTACGCCAGCTTTCCTTTTGTCGTTGTTTGCCTGTGAACCATTGCCGTCGTTGGGCATCAGGGTTCTGGCGAGGTGGGAAACGAGTAAAGGTTTCTGGTGGACTACCTGAAGGTGATTGTTTCTTGCTGCTTATACCGTCCTTGTTAAAATGGGCCCAGATTGCCAATGAATGGGCCCCTCTATGAAGGTATCCCATTGAATTCAAACAATCAACTCTTACAATGAATGAGCATACATTCATGGAACTTTTTCAGCCCTATCTTCGGACCACAACGTCCTTTGAACCAAAGTTGAAAACAAAGCGGCGCTGACCATTTGGAATTCTGGACATATGAGGCGAACATTCCTTATTCTCTCTCGCTTGAAAGTCTCCTTTCGCAGATGAAAAGACATGATGCAGTTCAAGATTAGGAAAGTACGATGTTGGCCTGTCTATCCATTGTATATAACCAGGGAAGTCGTAAGAAGCATTTGGTTGAGGGGGAGGAGGTGCAAAGGCTTTGTTACAGGATAGACATCCTGATTCAATATTAGCCACTTTTTGCTCTTATTGGCCCGTAGAGAATAAAATCCCATTAAGTTGATTTTATTACAAAGAAGACGGAACTACAACGAGAACCCCAGGGCGGCCTAGAATAAGTCTTCTAGTGGCCGTTTCTGAATTCGGTTCTGCCAACCAAAATTTTTCTTTTCCGATTGGCAACCACAACTTTGTACTGGCGTCAAAATCAAACATCGAAAATAGACGAATTTTTATACATGCTGTATGATGCAAAACTTTTGTTTCCATATAATCGGAAGGTGCCTGCGGTGAACTCTTGTTCCGACGTCTACGACCCATCGGCGTGAATCATTCAACAACAAATTACTCGCTCATATCATATTATATATTTATACACGACACCCTATCAGCTATTACGAAGTCTAATGTAAACGAAAATAATCGATATATTTACACAAATGATCAAACACTAGAATAAGAAGAAACTAAAAAGCTAGGGATTTACTGGTCTACTTAGGATCGTGCTTCGGGAAGGACGCTAATTTTGAAGAAACTCCTTCAGTTTCCTTTTGGATGTAGTGGATTAAATTGAATGGTTGTGGGATTTGTTCGAATTGGCAATGGGATGCCATTCCAAGTCTTATTCCAGAATAAAATAAATTGTTTTTGGAGATCTCTAGGTTCAACATGGGAATATGCAAATCAAACTGATTTCTTGTTGAGTAGTTCGATAACCAGGATCTGGGAACAAGTCTTCCTTTTAGGGCTGTTTTCCATATAATCGTATGCATGTTTCAATATAATCGGAAGGTTCCTGCGATGCATCGCCGATGCATTGCAGATGTTTCTAATGGAAACACTCTGATGTTTCTAACACTCTCGTTCCGACGTCTGCAATGTATCGGCGACGTGATAACAACATCGGGAAAGTAGAACCATGTTCTACTTTTCCGATCGTTACGATGGTTTCCCGGCATCGCCGATGGCTTTAAATTATATGGAAACACTCATCTGCAATGCATCTGCGATGACCTATTGTTTTTGTATTCCACGTGACATGAATCACCTAATCTCAGATAACTTCAATAACAATACATTCTACGTAATGTTTACGGACACACATTTCTTGAAATATCTTTCCTTTGGTTACATACTACTTGGTTATTGATTTCCTTCTACATGGAAACACTCATCTGCGATGAATCGCCGATTCATCATGGGCAGCTTACGATTAAATGGAAACCAGCCCTTAGACTGTCCGGGCAGATACCGTTACTATCTTATAGGTTGTTACTGCTCTCTCAAACTGTATTGTTTAAAATTGACAGCTAGTAACACCTCCATCCATCTTCAGCCCCAGAGATTTCTCTATGAAAGTTTTTGCTCTATTCAGTTAACGTTGAAGATGTTGGAGCTTTCTGCTCAATAAATTGTCCTATAATTCGTCACTGTATCTCAGATGACTTTCAAACAGTACCTTATGCACCTGATCACGTTTTAACTATCTTAGTATATTCTGAAGTTTCTGGGGGAGGGGGGGACGAGAGGACAGCTTTAATTTTATGTTTGAGTTTTTTATAGCGTTCATTCCATGTTAGTTTTTCGTCTACAGGAGTTCCTAGATATTTGATTTTGTTGACTAGCCTGGTCCGTTCTCCATTTACGTTTATCTCTCTTGGCCTGAGGATATGGAAGGTTTGTCGTTTATGACCTACTTCGAGACACACCGTTTTTTTCTTTACTTAACCTCAGCTTATTCTGCCGTAAAAATTCTGTAATATGATCAACCTCAGCTCTTAGATCATTGCAGAGTTCGTCATTGTCTTCTGCAGAACAAGCTACACTCAGTGGCTCGAGCCCCCTTCGCCCCCTTCGCCCCCTTCGCTCCCCTTCTTGATCCACCCCTGGTGCTGGTATCATCAGCATACAAATGTTAGGTGCATTGATCACTGTTCTTTTAAATTTCTTAAAGCAATTCTCTTTTTCTACTTACATGCAGTGGGGTAGGAGGGTTTCTCGTAAGACCAGTAAAGCAAAAAGCTTTAATGCAAGTACACCGCTCAAATAGAGCAATAGGGTACCTCAAAAGAGAGCTGTTCATGAGCCAAAACTCCAAGGCTTGGCATCTGCTTTCTTTCGAGGACGATTCAGTTTCCAAGGAGGCACATTGACAGTAGTGGTGGAAACTTTGAAATTTTTGGTGAGAGCGAAGTGTCTCCTGAGAGCCAAGACGCATGCCACGCAGAATATACGCCAAACCATCTGAGCAGCACAATATTGAAAAAAATGGTAGTTGGAGTCTATAGCCATGAAAGCATGCAAAGGAATAGAAGCAAACTGGGGGTCGGGGAGTTTGCCTTTAGAAGAAAAAATTTTTGAGGCCACGCCCTGTGGAACATCAGAAAACGCTATTCGGTAAAATAGGATATAAATTGTGTTTATCATGCAGGTACCATGTTTGTACACCAAAGCTATGACTGCAAGAATCACCTGATTATGATGGTTTAGTCTTCTGATTTTACCTGACTATTCCCAAGTTCCAAAATTGGGGACGTTACACCCCCACACGTTCAGGTCGTGATCTTGGTAAAGAGCAGTGGTCTCAAACTCAAGTTGCCTGGGGGCCGCTGAAAGCAGTTCCTGGGTACGAACGGGCCACACAGGGCCGCAAAGGGCCGCCGCGAAAAGGTGTCCTGTTGGGGAGTGTGAACTGAAACTATGAATGTGGACAATGCCCTTTTCTACACCAAAGAGGTATTGGATAGGCATAAAAACGAAGTAATTTTTGTGATCATCTTTTTGCTTTTAATGAGACATTTAAAAAATAAAACAAAGAGGAAAAGAAATACTAAATTGGAACTATATCAATATCAACATCAATATCAACAATTTATTTATAGTAGGCAAAAGAAATTAAGATAACAAAATTACTGCTAATTAAAGCCTACTGGCTTAAAAAATATAATATATTACAGATGTAAAATAAAAATTGGCACATATCATGTTAGGTACCCAACCTATGGTATATATATTTTGCAAAGTCTACAGTTGCAGTTCTCGCCCTTCCAACAATTAATATGGCTTTTGAAAATAGAAAGTGTACTTGCTTGTTTGATTATATTTGGTAAAGTCGACCAAAGTCTATTTCCAAGGAAGGATATAGTCTCAATTCCATGTGTTGTTGTATGCACTTTTTGGGCGAAAATATCCTTCATGAAAGGAGGACTTAAGCCAGACCTTGTTTTATTAATTTCAGTCATAAGCAACTGTAGATTCTTTACGTGGATAGATACCAAACTCCTTTGCTCCAGAAGAGACCCAAAATCGGTTGGATAATCTTTGTACGCAAAACGCAATGCTCTTTCATGGATATGATTTATTTTTACATCCAAACAAGGGGACTGTAGCTAAAGTGAGATAAGACGAATGCCTGCATTACCTGCTTCAACTTTTCTGTGTTCATGTAGCAGAATATTCTGGCAAGGGCATGAAGTTTTTGGCTGGCTTTGTTACAAAGAGTTTTGACATGCTGTTTAAAGCTCAGTGTTTGATCAAAAATTATCCCTAGAAGCTTCTCCTCTTTGCTTTCTTTCACGTTAGCCTCTCCTATTTTGACGGAGACTTGGTTGCTCTTTCTACCAAAAATCATCAAATGAAATTTATCTTTATTTAACTTCATACAACTGTTTGGAAACCATTCACTTATCGCGAGAGCGTCATTCTCTAATTTTGCGACAAAATTCTCGACTTTAGGACCACATGTATAAATTGTTGTGTCATCCGCGTAATTGCAGACGTCAGTCTCTTCCAGGAACAGAAATAAGTCATTCAGATATATGTTAAACAAAAGGGGTCCCAAGACAGAACCTTGTGGTACACCCAGAGAGGTTTTTGTCCACGTACTGAACGAACAATTCACTCTTACCCTCTGCTTCCTGCTACCGAGATAGCTATGCACGAACAGCAAGGCGGATCTAGTGAAACCATACGCATTCAATTTTGCAATTAGTTTTGCGATAACTAACTGCTCATATTTTCAAAAAACAAGCCCCCCTCCATCCAACTGTTTAAATTATTGTTATTTATCAATGCCGAGCCGTTCTCTACTGCACAGTCTATCGATCACGTAAAATGTGATAAGGTGGTAGTTGGGAATAAATTTTCGAGCATTTAGTTGCAAAGCTTGTAAAAAAATTGTAGGATGTGCAATGAAACTGTAAAAGCTACCGATGTTGCCGAAAGACTGCTAGTAGCACTTATTTCTAGATATCACAGGGGCATCGAAACGATTTTCAAAGTGGAGGGGCCTGGTCACTAAAGTCGGGGATATACTCGGGTAAAAATAATGAAACATGCTGTTTTATAAAAATGGGGGAGGGCAGTGCCTATATGCTCTCCCCCCAGTTTAGACACCCCTGTATCCCATAAGCCAAGCAAGCTGAAATTTGTGTCTAGTTTTAAATTTGTGACAAACGTGACGGGGGTGGGTGGGTGTCTAAAAATGCCACAATTATTGTGACGTAATATGTGAATGATCCCTAATTAGGTGCGGCTATCAAGGTTTCATTGTATAAGCCTCACCCATATTTACCGACCACTCCTATTTTCTTTGGCAAATGCTAGCCATACCCCCTCAAAGAGAACTTTGTAGGGATGGCCCAATATGCAGCAGCAGCAATTCACTAAAAAATGTCATTGAAATTGATATTTGGAATCAGTGTCGTCGTCATTATTTTTTTGAATGCAAAATGAAAGTCTAGATGACCTCGTTCTGAAAAGAGAGCCAAAACATTATTCATCAAGTAAGCAATAGGTTGTGCTTCATCCAGCAAACATTTGTACAATTTGAGATCTGTCTTGGTAAGTAACTGGTATTCAAACCTACTATAAGCTAACAGTTGATGCAACTCTTGTAGTAGATGACCAGATCATTGATTGAAACTGTTCTTGAAGCGTTCTCCAATTTGATATTTCAATGCAGTACCCTGCTGAAGTTGACCAAAGGCCAGACAAATGTTTTTCACCAGGGCCTCTATTAAAGAATCTTTACTAGGGGGCAAATATAAGAAGAGAACCTCATTGTTCCATGGGGTATACTTATCTTAAAAAGCCCTCAAAACCACGTCATTTACTATTGAATGCAATGAAACAGTACAGATGTGGAAATCCTACTTCAAATAGCTTTGCTGTGAGTAAAAATCTAATCTCCTCTAAACGCTTATAATATTGTAAATTGATAGATAAAGGGCACTAGTCGTGCAGAAATTCTTTTACGTAGAACTTGGAACGTGTGAAACACGCAAGCGAAAAAGTTGTTATAAGGCCACCCCTCTAGAACGTCGGAAAAGGCCTTTTTGGAAAGTGCGACTAACATTAAGTTCATTACTTGTCTCTAGTTTGAGAGGAAACAAATGTCCTTATCGGAATATTTATAAATTGAATGGTACAGTACGTTAAACTCTATCTCAGCAATCTATGTCTGTTTCAATTTGACTTGATACTTCTTCATCATTAGGGTATTCGCAAAAAATTCATCCTTTATGTTCATCGGTACCGTCATAGCTAGATTTGGAATCTATGCTTGTAAATGAATTGCTCATCCAGAGGCTGGAGAGATTTGCTTGTGTATTTATAGAGATTTCCTTGTTTTATGCAACAGTAAACCATAGTGAGAGAGCCTGCTACATCTATTGTGCCAAATACAAGATTGATAAATGGACCACAAGCTCTTCTTGGATAGGTATTTGACATGTTTAAGTTACTGGGGATTGCTACTCGGTGATTCTTCTGCTGAAAACTGAGTTTTATGTCACTAAAGTAAACACTTCACTCACTTTACAGCTTTGTGCTTCGCCATTTACTTGATTTTCATGTTCACACCTCCCCTTTTCGGCATGAGTTATCTCCTTTTCAAATCTGAACAAAGGAGACCAATCTAATAAGCAACATTTATTGCTGCCCCTGGATTCTGCACAAGCTTTGGGCCTACAGCAAAATTATAATATATATATATATTGTATTTATGATTTTTTCTTCCTCTCACTACTGGCAAACATGGAAGTGGCCAACACATAAAAGAAAAAATGGACCATGTGCTGTGGGGTGGGGTAATCCACTGTTTTTACTGGAACTGGGGGTGGGCAAGCAAAGGAACTAGGTGGGCAATTGTCCTCTTTGTTTATTTGTTAAAAGGGGCCCTGTTCTTCATGATTGAGCATGAAGAGTTTAGGCTTTGAATGATAATATGTCAATTTCACTTTTTTATCAGAAGCACTGTGTTTCTTATTACCTATAGCAGTTATTCTGCTGTTGGTATCAAGCTTTCCCCAATGCCAAATGTAATTATTAATTACTAATTAATTCAGTAAAGTCCTATAATTCGCATTCAACTATTGGTTTCCTGTTATTGTAGTAGGATTATTGATGCAAATTTTTGAAAAAGAAGTTTAAGAAGAAATGACTGTTTTCTGCATATTCCTCTTTGGGTTTAGTTTCAATAAAAATTTTGTGAGAAATATGATTCCCTATTAGATACAATGGACACTAGTGTTTTTATTTATCAGATTTCACTTTTCATTTTGTGTAATGGCTATAACTTTCTTTGTCTTGTTAAGCATCAGTAGCGTTTACACCTTTTTGAGCATGGTAGTTACTGTTTACTATGCCCATTCTTTGTCATTTTAGAAAGTGACCAAGTTTCCCTCACTTTTCAATCTATTATCTTTTTTTATACTGCTAGTTCCTCCCATTAAAAATTACAAACATCATGTGCAAATCAAAAACAGATGTGTTTATGGCAATCTTTTAATGGACATTGACAAATGCCTTTTGAGGAAGATGAAAGTGAAACGCCACACACTAAAAGAAAGCATTTGCCACTCATAGGGACTGGCATTCCAAAACAGATGCATTATAGCAATCTCCAAGCAGAGGTTAATGTAATTCTTCTACTGAGCTATTTCAAAAAATACTATTTATTATCTCTCTGCAAGACTCAAACTCCATGGCAAGCCTAAGAAATAATTGCAAATATGTTCTTTTTATCAGTTGCAATAGATTTTTCTTTGAGCATGACTCTTGCATGGAAATATACTTCAAAGCCATTAGTGATTAACGAAAAGCACATAAATCTTGCTTTTGTTAAGGGCCATTTTAATTGAGTGGTATTAGGGTGTTTCACTAAGATTCATCTTGATGGTTGATAACTCAAGATTGCATTTCAAATTATTGCAAATAATAGATCATATAATTTGATGGCTAGTATTTTGCTAATGGTCTTTTTTAATTTAAAGATTTAGTTTGTTTGTCATTCTTGAAAGGCAGGAATTTGACAGTTCTTTGTTTTGCATCTCTTCAAAGCAATTTTCTTTTCAAAAACACTAAGTTGTTGTATGGGAACCATCATTGCATATAGTTTGCAAGCTTGGCGATCATTTCACTATTCTATGCCACAGTTTCTTTTCTGTCAAATGATTTGGATAGAACATTGATAAATGCTCATTATGAAATTTGCTTTTGTCATTTAGTTTTTTGGTTTAGAAGGAATTAAAAAGGAAATTAGAAAACATGATAAAAAGATTAGTTTCAGCAGAAAGGTATGTTGTCATATACAATGTATGCATAAAGAAATACAATACTTGGTAGCATATATATATATATATATATATATATAATTTAGAGATACTGAGATTTCCTTAGAGTGTTTTAGCAGTTTTCTTAATTAATGAAAATGGTTAATAAATCTGATTTAAATTGGTGTGAAGGATTAGACAGACACTAAAGATTGCCATGAGATGTGATACCCATTAAATAGGAAATTTCTTGTAAGGACCTTGAGGTGTACTACATTTTGTATTGGTGATAGGAAATATGTCTTTCTTGAGTTATTGGTGATTTGAATATAATGTACAAAGGTCTTTCCTTGTTTCATTAAAACTTCTTTTTTATAGCCAATTTTTCCCACCTTGAAGCCACACCCAGAAACACAAATCAATCATGGACTAGAATGCAAGGTATATTGTTGCAGCTCCCTTTTCATTTGCCTCCTTATTCAATTTGCATGCATAGTAGCAAATCTAATAACAAGGGAGAAGCTTGAAATTCCTTTGTTTCATTTATTAGTAGTGCCTTGAATATGATTGTCTGTGCACAGGAACTAGTACTTTGATGCATCAAAAGAGGCTTGGAGATGTCAATACTTAATGTTCTCATTGTATAATCCAATAATAAAGTATTATATTGTCTCCAAAAATTAATGATACTGATTGGATGCTATTACAAGAATAACAAGTGTATTTATAGCGTTTGCATACTTGATTAAGTTTGAAATGATTCAAATCATTCATGGCAGCAAATTCCATTAGCCAAATGCAAAGAACTATTTGCATTATCAGGTTAATCTCTATGCTGACCCTGCTGCTACTTCTTCATTTTGCAACTGGAGCTTCTTAAATATAAACTCTGTACTTGTTCATTAAGTTATGTTGCTTTTTATTGTCATTTGCAATTAAACTAGGAATAGTAGGTTGTGGGACATGATGTTGCAACCCAATGAATGAACCACTTGACACATTCAATTTTGAAAGATCCCAAGTTGATTGCAAAATCTTAGTGTAGTTAAAACATATGTTTTAATAGAGGCCTGTAATGAAAAACTAACAATTCACTGTGCTAGCTATGTTTGAAATTTCCCAAGATTGGGGCTATACCACAATGCACATGATGATATCATCATTTGAGTAATGTTTGTTGCTTGACATGTATTTCACTTTTGGTTGTTATGTGGGGGAGACTTGAAAAGCAGTTCAAATGTTCTTGTTATAGAGACAAGCCCGTGTTGTAAAGCTTCCCAGTATATTTTCGATACAAAGAAAATCTAGAGGACACAGAAATGTAGTCACCAACAAGGTATGTAATTCGTCTTGTGTTTTGGTAGTACAGGGTGTTGATGAGATTAGTTTTGAGCTTTTGGTTCACTCCAATTAGAACTTGCTATAATAGATGTAACCATCTTGTTACCCATTTCTATATTTAGAGTTCTTGACAAATTGCTATTCATATTTTAGTTTTATCATCTTTTTGATAATAGATAATACTAGTGTTACAAAGATTTTCAATAAGATATTCTCTTTTGTGTTTTCCCATTGTTGAAGTCCAGCACTCCATTTTTAAGAAGGATGTTTGGTTGTAGAAGAGAGGTGCACTCTATTCTAAATTTTTAGAAGTATCAGGTACACTAAAGGTACTCAACATATGTTAGCTATTACATTTGATTTTGGGTCTTTTTCAATATTTATTAAGCATTTTTTTTATGTTTAGCATGAGGATTATAGATTCAGTGTTGTATCCATCTGCATTCTCTTTTATTGAGGCCATCCTCAGTTTTACATTCTTCTTTACATTTGAAAAGCCTTGAAGGCATTGCATGATTTTCCTTGGCACACTAACTTCTCTTTCAAAGCTAGTAGATGGATATTACTGTATGCATATGCATAGGAGAGGGGTGGCAATGGGGGTCACAAGGGGAGGGGACTGCAGCTTTCTTCACTTGGAAATAACTCAGTTGCATTTGGACAATTTTCAAGCAAGAACAACAGGAATTTTATGACTGCTGCTCAGATATCTTAATTCATTTAGGCAGAAAGTTTACAGCCCCCTCTAAATTTGAAACCCTCCTATGACTATGATCATATGTATATCTTTTTCTCTCAATTTGAGTTCTTCTTTGGTTTGTGTATTTTTATTACATCTCTTCAATTATGCATGGTGATACCCTTCATCGGAGTCTTCTGGGAGGTGTATCTCTTTGTTTCAAACACAGTCATTCTCCCAGGACTTTTGATTGTCTTTGTCTTGCTGGGATCTCATTTAAATTTGTCTGCATATGCACAAGGTATCAATTTTGTTTTCTCTCTCTCTCACTCTGTTCCCTATGAATGGAATGAAATATGTAGGGGATGAAGTCCAATCTAAGATAGGAGTAATCACTATATTGCAGTGATATATTTCTGTATGTAAAATAGTTTTGTCAGATCTCAACAGTTTTTGAAGTCATGAGCAAATGTCTATTATTAGACTTGCAAAGCTAACAGTACGAAATTTATGTCTGAGTAATTATTTCAATATAACTCTCAGGTTCAACCATACTCTGAACCAAAAGATCTAAAATAGTACTTTATCATGTGTTTCTTGTTTACTGCTGCGTGTTATTTGTAGTTTTAGCTGCGTATTCCCCATTGTTTCATATAATTTTAAGCTTTTTTAACTTTTTACATGCTTTTCAGTGATCCGAGTTCAATGAAAATAGGAATACACTAATATTCGAATATTCGAATATACGAATAAGCAATTGTTGTTTTAACATACAGCTACGTTTGCAGCCTTTGCTTTTCCACATTCTACATAATGTCAAAAATTTAATGTTCAGAAATTCGTTTTCGCATTACGACTGATTTTATTGCTCTGAAATTTGCTGCCCATGCAATGAAATTTCATTTGGTTGTACACTACTTTATGTTGTGAAATGTTTTTCATCGAATATTCATTGGGTTTGACGAATTTTACAAAGAGTTTGCTTGCTTCAAAGATTTTTAGGTCTTGTGTGCTTTTGGTCGATTTTTGGTAATGAAAATGATTCAGGCGGCATCATATTAAGTTGCTTTCTTTCATCCTCTTCATTAAAAATCTGTCATGCACTATGCTGCTATCAAAGACACTTTTTTGCGATTGAATGACATATCAGTGCTCCAGCTTTATTCATTACTTGTTGCTCTTCTGTTATGTAGTAGGTATTTTTAACATGAAGCGCATTCTCTTTTGAAAACTATATCTTTTTACGTGTAAGGGTAGTTTTGCACTCTTACCCCCCGTCTTTCTTTGTGAGTCCAGCAAAAACTGAAGATTTATTTGTTTGCAAATCAATACGACAGTTAAATCAAGGAGAAGTGTACAGAAAGAAGTCCAGATTATTAATGAAATTTTAATCAGTTATGCTCTTCCCCCGTCTTGCAGCGATGAGTAATGGAAAACAATGCTTTAGTTTAGGCACCTGTTGCTTTAGTTGCTGGAAGGAAAATTGAAAATTATTAACCCTGGATGAGATTGGAGTGTTCATTGTTCAGTTACTTGTAAGAAAAAATTACTTGTGTATGTTTAAATAAGAAAGCAGAACCTGACATGGTAGAAGCTGCTGTAACTAAGGACAATGATAAATTCAAACGAAAAGGGCAATCAGCTTAGCCCCTCTAGTCGTGGAGTAAAAAGGTGGCGTCTTGCTAGAAGGTTGCTGAAATGGTCTTCTTCATTGTCCAATTCCACTCAGGTTTTTGCTATTCGTTTTTTTCCGAAAGTCATTTGTAATCTCAAAATTTTACTTTGGAGAGGATATTTATTTAGATTAGAAATGATATTCCTTTGACCATCTGACTGGAGGTTAGTTTAATCCGCAATGAATTCTCATTTGCAGTACAATGCTTTTATTTCTCAGATTCCATGGATTCCTCATTTTATAGTTCAATATACAATGCTTGATGCAAGCAGATGCTTGCTGGTTGTATTTTATCACTGCAGCAGCCTAATGTTGTGCTAGTTATCATCTATCGCACCAAAGAGAACGTTCTGGAAATATCAGTTTTTTCTATTAATCCGCATCATCTCTTTGCGAAGCATCTTTAGAAATATTACAAAGTGTACCAAGTAGTGTTTGCTGTATAAGTACCCTTTTCCATCATTAAGCTTTTCAGTGTAACTGACAAGTGAAACTTTTTAGGAGAATTTGGTGTATTAGTATAGAATAATTGCAACAGTACCTTCCCAAGACTTGTATCCATGGTTACGCAGATAATGGGATTTATTAAGAAGCGACCATGAGCTTTGAAATCTGCAACATGTCCTGGAAAGCTGAAAGCATCATTAAATTTCCTTATGTGCATGGTTTTATATGATTCCTGATGAGCTGCTGAAGGTCTTGCTTGTAAATAGTCATCATACTTATGTTCTTCGTACAATTTTATCTATATTTTGATTGTAACAGTTTTTACTTTTGCAACCCTGTCTCATCATCGTGCTTTTCTCACTGGTACAGCACTTCAATTTCACTCAGCTGATTTAGTCCTATTGCCTTTTCCTGTCCTAATGTATGCATTGCAAAGGGCATAACATTACCGTGATGCGTTGTATGCATCTTACCATGCTTTTACATCGTGCTAAAGACACCTGCAATTTGCTTGCAGTTATCAGCTTTATAGTTCTGCTTTTATAGTTTTTGACGCTAAGTTGTTTTCTACCTCTGCAATTCTACTTTACTATTTATAACAACTGACTTTTTAAACATTTTCTCACGTGATGCATGTCTTGTATTGTTATCGTACTTTATCATAATCATCATAATATTGAAATCTCCTTAATTGGCTCATCATTCAATCTTTGGTCAAGTTTTACTTCATCCAGGAATTCATTGTTGTCTTGCATGGTGGGGTTGTTGTTAGAAGTCAACAAAGCCAGTTCTGTCTTGTTAAGATCTGACTGTTCAGAGCCAGTTTCAATTCAAAGTAAAATTTCTCACCAAGCAGAGCTTTCCATGTAACATTATTTTTCATCAGCAACAACCATTTCATGCTAAGGCTTAAGGCCCTGGTGAAAATCGTGTTCATTGTTTGTTGGTTAGCACGTGATTTGCGTTTATGGGCACCCTTTTGCTTATCATCCTTCTCTTCATATGTTGCGGAACTTTTTATTCGAATGGAAATTATGCACTGCCTCCTTTGCTACTAGCATGATGCAACATGCTTCTACATATACTGTTCTTACGCTTGCTAACGTTGCTTGCTGCTTTCATGCAGTATTTCAATAGATTTCTTGAAAAGTTTTATGCCCCAGCTTTAAGTCATTTTCATAGAAATTTAACAGGGAGCAGTAATGAGCCATACCCTGGTCCCACTTCCGACGGAGGGCTAACAAATCAATTTGCTACCTTCATAGCAGCATCTTTTCATTATTCAAATGTTACTTTGTTTGATAATCTAATAGTTATAATTATAGCATTTAGCAACAGCTCCCTTCACTTATCTCCCTTCATCTTAAACGTGTAAACAAGATCTCACAATGAAGTGATTATTGATGATCATGTGAGACAAATCATGTTAACTCTCTTAACGTTTATAATTCAGCGAATTGCCTCAGATTTATTTATCCATTTTAATGTAAATTTTGCCTTATTTAAATATGCTATAGTATTTGCTTGCGCTTTTTAATAAACCAGCCCCCTCTTTATTCATAAGTTCATCTCCATCAGATCCTGATATTTCATTAAATAACAATTTTATCCGTGCTTGGCTAACCACATAGTTTTACACATTTTGTAAATTGGTTAAATTTTACCTCTTGCAAAAATTGGAGGGTATTTCATTTATCAAACTGCTCTTAAGGAACTACAGGTATAAGCACATCAAATTGATCATTGAAATTTTCATAACAGTGATAGCTAGAAGATCAGTAATAGCTAAAAGGTCGGTGATAGCTAGAAAGTCATTGGTAGCAAAAAGGTCAATGATGGTTTGAAGGTCATTGATAGGCAAAAGGTTAGTAGTAGCTAAAAGGTTAGTGATAGCTAGAAGGTCATTGATAGCAAAAAAGGTCAATGATGACTAGAAGGTCATTGATAGGCAAAAGGTTAGTAGTAGCTAAAAGGTTAGTAATAGCTAGAAGGTTAGTGATAGCTAGAAGGTCATTGATAGCAAAAGGTCAATGATGCTAGAAGGTCATTGATAGGCAAAAGGTTAGTGATAGCTATAAGGCCATTGATAGCTAGAAGGTGACTGATGGTTGGAAGTGGAAGAGAAGTTTAGAAATTCATATTCTGTTTGGAGCCTCTATCTCACAAAATGAACTTTACACAGCTATTTTTCCACACCTTGCATCAATTATCTTACTACTCTACTCTTTTGTGTATCAACGTCAAGAATTGTGAATCCCTTCACAGCGTTTGTATTTCATATCAAAGCGTGCCCCCGTTAGCAGTTTGCCTTACTCGAAAAAGCTCTTAGCATTCCCATCCTACTAAACTCGCCACACAACCATCATTTGGATAAAGAAGTAGGTTGAAGGAGGTTTGAGCTGAGAAGATTAGATGAAGGGAGTTCCATTTAGCTGTCAAATGAAAGTGGTGTGGAACTGCTTTTTGGGTTTGATTACCCTGTTTCATGCCCACTACCAATCTTAAGGTTCAGTAATCACTACAACATAGGGAAACAATGTTCAAATTGAACGAATTCTTCTATCTGCGGAAGACCACATGAAGCTTTTATCACCTGTCCAATTGAAGGAGATTCTCTGTCTATCGTGCATCTAAAGGATGCTCTATCTCACTTTTCCTTGTTTTCTTGCGTATTACCTTTTAGCAACATTTGGGATGAGTAGCAGTAAGGTATTCTCAATTTACCTTTGAAGGTAGGCGTTTGGGAATGTCAAGGTATACTATCGCTATCTATTACGTTTTCACTTTCAAGACGGCTTGAATAATATCAAGTTTACTTAACTAGGCTTATCAGATTGAAATCTGTTTCGATTATTTGTTGATCTTTGCAAATTCCTTGCATCGTTAGCCCACGATTTGACCAGATCTCCTTTGTTGTATAAAATTTTTCTGGTTTACTATCAGCTCAAATCTCTCTAAACAGAAAGATATCTGGCTCAACCTACTTCATTGGTTAGAATCACCTGGTGTGTATGCATTGGAAAGCTAAAAGTCTTTTCAGTTTGAAATTTCAAGCGTTGTTTTGTATTGCATTTATCTTTTGTCTTTCTAAGGGATGCAAAGTCAATCTCACACTCCAGTCTACTGTCGGATTTTTCCATATTGGAGCTCTTTTTTATAGCTTGCATATATATCAACCGACCATTGATAGTTATTTCGTTGAGGATCCAATTAATAGCTGTGTTAATTCTTTTATAAGTACGGTTTTGCTACTTATCTTTGCTACCTTACACATACTTTATCAATATTTCTTGGAAGCTCACTGCATTTCCCAACATTTGATGAGCAGTTATTTATGATGTTCTCTCTGCTCTTTCCTCCTGGGTTTTTTTCATCAAAAGGCTAATAGAATTGTTATACTCTGACCGAAAATTCTTTATCTTCCAAAATACTGTGAAGACCACCTACCTTCATCGTATGAATGCTGTAGTAAGGCAGGCATCCTTCGTGACAAGAGCAAGTAGAGTCAGTTTGGCCATGAATAAGAATAGGGTTACGTCAGCCACTACAAGTCTTCATTTTTTGATTCGTTCTTTTGTAACACGTGTTAATGTTGTCAGTTTTAAAATAAATTGAAATGACGAGTAGCGTTGGAAAAGCGTAAAAGTTATACCTGCTTCAGTGCTAGTTGCATTTTGTAAATGTCTGTTATATCAGAACAATTGCAGTATCCAGCTGATTTCTTTGTCAAAATCTCACGTATATCATTTATGGATAGGGACTTGCTCTCTCGACAGTTCAGAAAGTCCTAGACAACAATTCCAAAATATCTTTAATAGCATTTTTGCACAGAAAGTCATTTTTCGCGTGCTTACCTTGAAACAGTTCAGAAAGATGCCACAGAGGAGGAATTTTTCCATCACGGATAATCGCCGCTTGACAAGTCGAGTGGCAGCCCGAAGGCCTAGTGATAGCCAGAGATTGAGTTTATATCAGGTTAGTTGTCAATGCTCATTTTAGTTTTAAGACCCACCTTATTGTATGCAAGATTTAAATTTCGATAAGAGCGATTAAACATTGATCTTCGAGTATAAACGCTTATGGAAACCGGCTTTTTTCATGTGTACGTTTCCTTAATTGTCAAGAATTACATCAAATGTATCAGATTATCTTTACTACTTATAATGCTTCTCAGTATTAGTTGATAATTCGAGCCATTTTCTTCATCACTTTAAAGTATTTCCATTTAAGCTTACTAGGTGTTATATGTTTTGATTTTCACTTTGTACCCAAAATATGCTATTAATTGAACTTATCTTGAATGCTGCTGTCAAATTTGTTTGATTTTGCTAAATTAAATAAAATAGAAATAGAAAAAACAATTTGTTTAATCTGCTACAAAAGTAAAGAACGAATCTATAACATTATTATACATATAATTAATAGGCATATTTGACACATTATAGCAGAAAACAAGTGATTATAAATTATTGAACTTGTGTGGCATCTTTGCTATGAGTTTTAATGCCTTTTCTTATATTTCGTTTTATATATCTATTTTTCTCCTTTGGCTTCTTTCGCTATCTTAAATTCTTAAAATCTTAAATTCTTTTCGCGCATAAAAACTTTCAGTATCCATTCATTCTCTGTACATTTTTTTCTGATTCAAATTATTGCCCAAAAATCGCTTTGCTACTAAATTATACAGGAAAGTCAGAAAATCAACACTTAGCACTACTTTCTTCAAAACTTTGTCTTGAATATTTGCATTTCACATGTAGATCACTGTTTTTCTTAAAAGCTATTTTTGTGAAGCTCTAATCTTCTTATCCAGCCATCTGCCATTGAAATGTTAGCGCTATGTTTGAACCTAGCAAAACATCTACAATTTATCTTAAACGAGGCTGGCAGCGCACCCTGCTGCCAAGTATTTACCTTTCCCCTTTCAGATATAATCTATTTTGATTTTAAAACAGTGCTCTGGATTTTTTGCTTTTGCAATATCAATTTTGCATTTGAAGTTTCTTACGACAACCATGATGTGATTTAAGCTGAAAATTATTATGAATTCGCTGTCTTGTAGATTCAAATTGCATTTACAGTTCGTTCTTTTCTTATACCTTTTTGAACTCACCACTTCCTAATTTTCCACTTGAGTGCTTATCTTCATGCTCTATTGGGCTGACGTTTCATTCTCTTAAATTTACGCGTAATGTACAAATACCACTTGAAAGAAATTTTTACAGATAACCCAAAAATTAGCAGTTTGATCGTATCAAGAATAGTACTTGATAGTTGTCCAGAAGTAGTCTCTTTACCTTCTTCACTTGCTACTTTCCACTCTAAAAACATTATTTTTGAAGCTTGCACCCTGTAACACGGTATTTTGTAAGCAAGAAGACGTACTATATTTCTCCATGTATTCAGAGATAAATTCTCCATAATATAGATGTATTAATTTAACCTATTCATTGATGCTATTTATCAAAGAAGCAGTGTTCAAACCACTTCAAAAGTGAAATAAACGTAATGGTGTATGAATATTAGAAGCAGAACAGAAACTTGAACTGAGTATCATGTGCTGAGGAGCTGCATTTATCGGCTTTTGTATTTTTCCTTTTGAACAGAAATCTGTGTTTCGTTGATATTTGAAGAGGCTTTCCTTTAGCTCTTTGCTGTACGTGATGCATAATTTATGAGCTCTTGTCGAACTTTTTTTAGTGATTTGTTTTCTTCGTTCAACAAGTTTTAATAGCAGAATACATTTTAGCTGCGTTTTTCTGGAATGAGTGACGGGTGTCAATCCGAACTGAAATTTACTGGCGTTTGTTGGCTTGAAGGTATTTGCCTCACCGTGGGCGCTATCTCCTCCGCTACTTGTTGATTAGTTTTGTATACATTTGGCCCTTATTATATGAATCAATCACATGCGCAAACAATCCACACGTGTGCATGCGTGCACTCCCTCCTTAATTCGAATTGTTGTAGTGAACATTGTACTATGTAGATATAAGAGAAATGGTTGAGAATTATCTGGTTGTTATTAACGATATGCGTATGACTGTTGAAACTCATAAAAGGAGCTGTATGGAAATTTCACCTGTTAGAAAATGATAGTGCGAGGATTACGATAGTCCCTCTGCAACGTGAATTATTTAGGTTATTGAAGAATGGGTAGACCGCTTATTAGCATTCTTGGAGAACAGAAAAGGAAATCACTTCACCTTTCTATGTTGTGCCAAAGAATTGGGAGAGACTCTGCTACAATTATGAATAATTAAGTAGGGCAGTGTGTAGACAGATGTCAAAAGCCTGAGGGGAAAAACGAGTATCTGAAAGAAATACGTATGATCAGAAGCCCGATCGTTGCCACTGCTGTCTTTAGGACATTGATTATTACAGAGGTTCTTTTTTGTGCACAAGAAGCAGTTTATATATCACAGTTAATTTACCATGTATTTAAAGATCTTTGTAAACTTAATTGATTTTCAAATGTTTGATAAAATTTACTGTTGGATCGTTATCATGGCTACCTGGAGAGCCATTTGAACAACTCCCTTTCATTTTCATACC
Source organism: Cassiopea xamachana (assembly GCA_900291935.2). Lineage (NCBI taxonomy): Eukaryota > Metazoa > Cnidaria > Scyphozoa > Rhizostomeae > Cassiopeidae > Cassiopea > Cassiopea xamachana. Next base: position 16,371,270 of record OLMO02000277.1, on the reverse strand, counting down.
CTTCCTTTCTTTTTCATACCCTTGCTTCAAGTTCCTGTTGTTATAGTGATAATACAGCAGATGTTATGCCCCCGTCCTGTGATGCTATTGTCCTGTCATGTTCGCAAAATAATACGTTTGAAAAGGATTTTAGTGTGATATCACCTGCTGCAGCAGCTTTTGGCTGACCTTATTCTGACTCACACCAGAGTTGATTACACTTATCCGATCGAAGCGTCAACGATCTTTGCATCTCCTAAAAGCATTGAAGAACAATTCTTGCTAAATTGATCTTGTTGATCTCAGGATTGCTGTCAGAATATATCCGAATGTTCTATTAGAGATGCATGAATCTATAGAGATCTGAACGTTACATCTTTGATTATCTATGCCAAGCACTAAAGGTTGGAAAACCTTCAAATGTATGTGGCAATTTAAGTCATTTGTTGAGAGGCTTTGGACAACCTGTGAAGTAAGTCTGGATTTTACCAATGGTGTACCTTATTTCATCTTTAGGTGACAATTCATTGATACGCAACGGCCTCGTTTCAGCGGCTGAAGGATACTATTTGATTTTATTTGTTTGTTTTAACACGGTGAAGAGATTCATCTCATTGAGTTTGTATCTATTAAGTTCAGATATCCATTGGTCCATTGTACATATTCGATCATTTAGTCATTTCTTCACAGTGAGTGCACCCAAGTACGGTCTTTCGTCATGCTCCCCCATCATTGCATTCATGTGTTTATGTTTTTTATATATGGACTGATTTCTTTATGTACATGTTAATATTGATATGTATAAATATGTATATATATATGTATATATATATATATATATATATAT
>OLMO02000277.1:16326326-16365244 GCA_900291935.2 Cassiopea xamachana | reverse complement strand
CAAGTAGAATTCTCTTCACCCATTGTCTGGTCAATAGTCATAATGGCAGTGAAATTTTCAATTTTAGTATTACTTTTATCTTGTTTGAATACGTGAAATTCCTGGCTGATGTGATAGCAATAGAAATCACTGTAGTTCCTAACATGTTCTACTTAAGGTGCGAAAGAGATGCTGACCTTTACTTATCAAAACGAATACGGCAAAAATGGACCCATAGCGCACCGCAAGAGTACATTAAAATAATCAGCCTAATTTTGGAATAGTAATTACATAAATATACAAACATTTATCTTTTGTTTGTATGTAGATTTAAAAATTTTGGAATGCAAAAACTTCAAGCGTATTCCTTATTAGTGTGCTCATAACTACTAATGCATTTTTTGAGTTATGTCAGCTCATTTCTTTACCAGTATTTCATGGATTTATTGAATCTAACATCATTAGTCGACTAATCGAAATACTCCTTCAGAATCTAAAGGGAACCTGTCCCTCCTCTTTATCACGTCAATTATTCCTGCCTTTGGTCATACAGTCTTTTCTATTTCAGAAATCATCTGTGCATATCATTTGAACTTCTAGGGTGAGTTTTTGCAGATGAGAAAGCTTCCGTTACGAACTGCATCACTGAAATGTTAATGCTTGTCTCTGTGAATGTAGAAATTCTGTATTACTTTTTTCAGATTTCAGAATAGCTTTACACCATTTGTAAAATTCAGCAGTTGTCATATCTGGCAGTATAATACAAAGAAAGAAATACTGCCATGTTTCTTTTTACCTGAAATGTAACTATAATGTTAAATGTGGTTTTTAAACCATATATTCATAATAATATTGTATATATATAGTTATGAGACCAGAAGTTAATTGCTTACAATTGACATTTGCAGTCACGTACTATAATCCAGTCTAGTATTAAAAATTTAGTCTAAATTTACTCAGCTGTTATTGCATTACATTTCTTGGCTGTTCTNTAACTTAAGTAATTTTTCTACAGAATGAATCTTTATGAATTGATTAAGAAGAATAATTTTCAAGGATTTAGTTTGACACTTATTAAAAAGTAAGCTATGAAATTGTTTACATTGTTAGTTTTCTCGTCAGCAACTTCCATTCTATCATGCGACTTTTATCATCTTTAAAAGCACTATGGACAGTTTGTTGAGTCGCTGGTTGACAAACCGATATACTGGTCTCTAATCTGATTATTTTCAATATTCTTAATCATCTATGCACAAAATATAAAGCTGGAAGGCTAGTAATATCTCTGCCATATGCACTGATTCGCCCGATCAGGCCAGAGGTTGATGCATGCTTAGCTGGTGATTATTGACCGATGGAAAGTTCAAACCATTTGAGCTTCTCCATTAGCCGATTTGGTAGAGAGTAACCGAAGGGGATCCACATCTGAACCTACTACGCATGCACCAACCTCAGGCCGCCTCGGTCGAATCCGTGCATTCGTTTAAGCGGAAACTGGCCTATTTGGTAATGCTATTTCTATCGTGCTACTCAGATGCTACATCTTGTTGTATGATGAAGGGTGAAAATCTAGCTGTATGCAAAAACTTTTGCTTATGCACCTTTTCAATTTATTCCATAAGAAGCTGTACTTATATCCTGCTTTTTTCTTGAATAAATTGTTTAGTATGTGTTGTTAATGTTGTTAGGTTTGTTGCATCGATACTCCAATGTCTTCGTGTCATATCGAAGTGCAGGATTATTCATTGTGACCTAAAGCCAGTAAGTACAATTGCAGTACTAAGATAATCCAGCAAATTAGCATAGATATTTAACATCTAGTCAATCGATACCTAATAAATTGTTGCACAATATTCTCATTTTTACAAGACATGATTGATCATTTATCAATAGGAATCAATAAACTTTCTTTAGTCATTTCAAAGAATTTGTGTTACTTTTGTAATTCTTAGCATCTTATTCCTGGAATATTATTAGATTATTTCGATGTTTGCAGCTAAGGTTTTTAAGTTTACAATCCATGTTCTCATTATTTCAATTATCCATAAAGTTATAATATTACCTAATTTTATCCTTACTTACCCTCTTTTACCACTATCCACCATTCTCTACTGTTCTAATACTGGAATGTATCGTGGCATTGTTCTAATTTGATGCTGCTTTTGATTTTCTTTGGGAGATGAAATATCGCTCTTAGAAGATATGTTGTTTCATCTAAATTGCTTACAATAAGCTATGCATAGTTTCGATACGTGCAGTTTTTACTTGTCTGCGACGCAATGCTTGGAAATGTTAGCAAAAGGTTTCATGTTTGGTCGCTTATTTGTGTAGACTCACTCAAAACTCATGCATTCTTCGATGGTAGAATAGTTGATTATATACGTTTTAGGTACATCGTTATATCCGTTTAATAAATTACTAGTTTGTACTCTTTTTTTTAGTTTAACAATAAGATATGCTTTTATGGATATTTTTCATTTTTGATCATTTTGTCGTAGGAAAATATACTGTTGCAGAAACGAGGTTCAACGGCAATCAACGTCATAGATTTCGGATCCAGTTGTTTTGAGCATCAAAAAGGTATGATGATATATAGATTCCTGGAATGAAACTGTCGAATGAAAGATGTAATTTGCTAAATAAAAGCCAGGTTAAGTGACGCAAAAACTGACATCCTCCAAGTCTTAAGATACCACTCTTTTCAATGCTTTCATTACATATTTTTTTGATATGTTCAGTTGTTTGGTATACGCTTTATTGATATAATGAATAGTTTTAGTAAATAGTCTGTTGCAAAGTGAAATATACTATAAAAGAACAAGAACTGTAAGCACAATTGAATATACTGTAAATCGAGGGAGTTCATGATGAAGTTTCTGTCTTTGCATCTACTGGAAATTGCATTTCCTGATGTTATTATTGTAGAACATTTTTCAGTCAATATCTTCAATTTTATATCAAAAATTTTCCAAAATCATAATTAGTGTGCCAACAGCCTCTTTGCGGAATGTTTTTGCATATGTGTTTAAAATGCTCTATGTTTTTTCATTCGTTATAATAATGTAGTATTGTAAAAGCCAGCTAAATAGCAGTGAATTGTCTTCTTTTAGTTTACACGTACATTCAGAGCCGATTTTATAGATCACCGGAGATCATTCTGGGTGTGTATGGCATTTTTCTGCAACTTCTAGAGACATATAACTCAATATGGCAGATATATTGCGGATTTTCTTGCCATTTCTGTCATTGCTACAACTTGAATTACCCATAGTGATTAATATTTTTTGTTGATAATTCATTTGTTCTACAATCATCTTGCATCTATAAATAGAGTTTTAACCTTGTTCACAAAATTCTGCCTCTCTTTCACATGATAGTAGTATTTTATAAATGCATTTCGTACCAATGACCAGTTGGAAGTATGATTTCATGAATGTTTGTTCAGAGCAGAATATTGCGCAAAACTCGCTCATTTATAAATTTTTGAATAAGTTATTGTATTGTTTTTTCAACATAGGTGTGTCATACACTGCAGCAATTGATATGTGGAGCCTCGGTTGCATCATTTCTGAGCTACATACTGGGTACCCAATATTCCCTGGTGAAAACGAGGTCGAACAGCTTGCTTGTATAATGGAGGTCAGCTTATGCTCTTTTTTGGTTACAATTTTGTAGTTTCTTTGGATATTAGTATTGCTTGTGACTATCAATTGCATCAATGTAATTCATTTCCACTGTAGACTACTGATGGATTGCATTTGGTTGTAATAGCCGCCGTAGATACAGATGGTTTAGTCACTCTTCCTTTTTCTTTTGAATTTTGCTATTTATAGCAAAGATCATTACTTTTGGGACATGGTGACAAATTTAGGGCTTTTGTTTGCGTAAATTGGATCATACTGACGCATTTTTCTTGGATACCTATTGCTTTTCCGAGATTATTGTAAGATTTTCATTCTCTATGTGAGTGATATTGCCGCCCATAAAATATTCATTAAGTGGATTGAAAATAGAAAGGAACTATATCTGATCCTTGAGCAAAGTTGTTAGCTGCAGGTTCATTGAAAGCGACGTAAATTTAGGCCAGCACAGTAGCTTAGAATTAGCGCATAGAACATAAACAAAGAGTTACTTCTAGTGTTGAAAATTGATAGCGTTTTTTATTATCCTTAACACATTGAAGAAATTTGTGAAGGGGATGCTGCTGGGAATCTGCGCATCCAGATACCTTGGATTTTTCATCATCATGAATAGCTATGAATAGCATGAGTGTCTAGCGTGCTTCGAAGGCTTGGAAACTTTTCTTAGGGGTATAGGGCCTATATTTTATCATCAAAAATGAGAACTGCTCTACTCGTGCTGATCTTTTGCTTGTGACTATATCGATTCAACGTGGTAGTGCTACTTCTGTTTCAGTCATTATTGTCAATAGATCAGAGAAAGAAAGTGTATCTTACTTTTTGAGAGTAATTTGCTGTTTGTCTTCAATAGATATTTGGGCTTCCTCCTCCTAACCTTATAGAAAATGCTCAACGACGACGACTGTTTTTCGGTAAACATTCCTTTTCTTTTACTCTGCTGATACTATCGTTTCTCTAAAATTAATGATCTTCAGATTTATTGCTTCTAGTAATGCGTGCTTACTTTATTATCTTCAGATCATTAGTAGGTTTAATAAAAATGCTGAAAATCGGTGCAATTCTTATTGGATCTAGTTCCAGTAGCGTGGCAGTAGCATCCAATTGTGACCTGTTTAATAGCAACCAAATTTTTCCGCATGTACAATTCATTTTGTTGACTTGCTTGTGAGGACTAATTTATTACGGTTGTAAACAGGAAATTGATAATAATTTAGAAAGTGCTACTTTCTCTCTGACAGACTGGAAAGTGAGGTGGAAGTGCTCAAATTGTGCGTTCTTCGTTTCATTTTGGGCCTAATCGCGGGAGCGATGCTCAATTTATTAGCATTACACCATTTACCTTTCTTGCAAGTTATCGAATGCCACTTCTAGTTGAATGTATTTTCTTTACTACTATTTTAAACAGTATTGTGATTTATTTCTGTTTTTAAGCAGTTGGATTTTCTTGTAGACTCTAAGGGTCAGCCTCGCTGTATTACCAACTCCAAAGGCAAGAAAAGGCAGATCGGAGGCAGAGATCTCAGCAGTGCTGTGAAATCAAATGACCCTCAATTTCTTGATTTTATCAGGAGATGTTTAGAGTAAGTGACCTTTTTCCCTAATTCCATACATGCTTTTACAGCCATTTTCTAAAACATTTTTTATAGTTCCTATCAATAAGAAGTATTTATCTTTTGCGTATTTAGTAGAATTCTTTTCAAAAGTTTCATAGTGAAATCGATGACTTGCTAGTTATCATTTCATGGCATTGCCAATTATCATGTGCACTAGGCAAGTTCAGCAAGAGTTCTATGTTTTCTAAAGCATATCAGACTGGTATTATTTGTAAACTTATGCTGTCTTATCATCATCTTCTACTTTGGTAGCTGGGATCCCAATACGAGAATGACACCAGATGATGCCTTACAGCATTCATGGATAACGGAGGTATTTTCATGCAAAAGTTACTGTTCTTGTTTAATTCCGTCCAATTTTTTTAAGCCTTGCCTGGTATTTTGTCTTCTAATGTTAAATGTCGCTAATATTTTTCAGAGCCATCAAAAAGGTCGCCCAGTTCATAAAGTGAGTCAACGGAAATCAGTTTCCCGTTCTAGTGAAGGGGGAAGCTCTTTTTCCCGGGTGACAAGGGTTCAAAATGTTGATAGCTCAAAGCAAACAACTATACCACTAAAGCGTGCTGCTAGGACAACTGACAAATTACAGCCTCTGTTTGGAGATCAGAAGCCTGCGCAAGGCAGCACAAATATGCCAGTCAGCCCTGGAATATTAGAAAATGATTCTTCAAAGAAATTAGTAAACCTTACATCAGGTTTAACATTGGAAAGTGAAGACTGTGGAAACCAAAGACATTTAGGCCAAAAACAGCAAAGTGACAATGGAGGGGACCAGTTTCTTCCTCCAATAAAATAGCGTTTATTTATCGCCTCAAATAATCAGCCATTGGTTTTTTGGCTACATCTTGCTTGTAATGATTTAGAATTTTAGCTTTTAAATAGAGATTTTGAGCCCTTTCTGTCTCATCGAAGGGCACTTTTGAGTGGTTGAATACTACACAATGAATAATACAACACAACAAATACTAGACAATGAATGCTAGACAATTAATAGAAGACAATGAATTCTAGACAGTGAATAGTAGACAATGGACGCTAGACAATTGATATTAGGCAATGAATAGACAATGGATGCTACACAATGAATACTAGACAATGAAGATGGGTTGATCAAACCAATTTGACATTGATAGCGGATCTGAAACGATGAAAATCACTTCACTCTTGTTGCTATTTTATTAGCTAGGAAAGGCTCTTGACAATTCTTCATTTATTACTAGTCATGCCTAAGCGAACTGCAGCCCCTCAATGCATTATGCAAACTTGTCATTGTTTCGCATTTCGAAGGTCAACTGCCCATCAAATTAAAATTGATTGTTCCTCTGTATCTAATATTTACTTCATTATTATATATATATATATTTATTGCTTTTGCGATACATTCAACATTTCGGTCCTCCTTAGTCTCTATAAGAAATATTGCCTATTATTCTAAACTCTATTTTTAGCCAACATTTATCATAAGTATTGATTATTTATTTGGTATAAAGAGCGTTTATTTAACACATGCTGTGTAAAGTCAAGATAGTTAATTTAAGGTTGTATACAGAGCTCATACCAAGGAAGAGTAAAACCTGAATTTCAAGCTAATTGACGCTATGGCAATCTCCGATTTAGTTTGGGAAAGGCCTTCGAAATTTATCACTTGTAACAAAGTCAAACGTTGCTCACAATACCCGAGAAGCCAATTTACAAATTTTATTTCCATTTCAGCTCTGTTCACACCAGGTCGTGCTTCGCCTAGCACTTCACATATCAAAATTATGTAACTTTTTAAATGAGAACTAACGGAATTTTGAAATGAAACTACATCATTTCAGAAGGGAATTTATGGAATTTTTTCAACGAATTAAACCCTCTGCAGCCACCATCCTTTTGCTGCCATCAATTTTTGGATTCCTATTTTGATTTTGTGAAGTTTGCTATAAACAGGGGGAAGCTTCAAATGCCATTTAGATTTAATTTTGGAGATAAAACTTTAAAGTTCTTCTTAAATAAACCTGGTTTCTCTCTATCAGTGTGGCACATGGGCATTAATAAGATACAAGGCATACTGCTTATAGCACGTAAGGGGAGAAAATTAAAGTTGAATAATTCATTTACGTTTCAAAACAGTTTTGCTCAAAGGCTCTGCTTTTACTTTGAACAAGCACACACGCTTCCTACAGCGAATTGCTATACTTCACTTGTTCTTAGAAAAATATCTTATGTAAATAAGTTTATGTATTTACAAAATATTTCTGGCATGTAAATGTAAATTATTGGTAAGACATTTTACCTCAAATGAAACAAATTTCTCTGATTAAAACCTGCTGTAGTTTATGTGTTTCCAAAATCACGTCAATCGCACAGATGCGCTGATTGTCTCCAAATTTATAACTGAACTAAATACATGCATGCGATACGTGCACGTGATTCTTCAAGGAATCTAAGTACATAATAGCACTCTCAAAAGCAATCTAAGCTATGAAACCCTCTTTTTAAACATNTGACAATTCTTCATTTATTACTAGTCATGCCTAAGCGAACTGCAGCCCCTCAATGCATTATGCAAACTTGTCATTGTTTCGCATTTTTCGAAGGTCAACTGCCCATCAAATTAAAATTGATTGTTCCTCTGTATCTAATATTTACTTCATTATTATATATATATATATATATATATATATATATATATATATATATATATATATATATTTATTGCTTTTGCGATACATTCAACATTTCGGTCCTCCTTAGTCTCTATAAGAAATATTGCCTATTATTCTAAACTCTATTTTTAGCCAACATTTATCATAAATATTGATTATTTATTTGGTATAAGGAGCGTTTATTTAACACATGCTGTGTAAAGTCAAGATAGTTCACTTAAGGTTGTATACAGAGCTCATACCAAGGAAGAGTAAAACCTGAATTTCATGCTAATTGACGCTATGGCAATCTCCGATTTAGTTTGGGAAAGGCCTTCGAAATTTATCACTTGTAACAAAGTCAAACGTTGCTCACAATACCCAAGAAGCCAATTTACAAATGTTATTTCCATTTCAGCTCTGTTCACACAAGGTCGTGCTTCGCCTAGCACTTCACATACCAAAATTATGTAACTTTTTAAATGAGAACTAACGGAATTTTGAAATGAAACTACATCATTTCAGAAGGGAATTTATGGAATTTTTTCAACGAATTAAACCCTCTGCAGCCACCATCCTTTTGCTGCCATCAATTTTTGGATTCCTATTTTGATTTTGTGAAGTTTTCTATAAACAGGGGGAAGCTTCAAATACCATTTAGATTTAATTTTGGAGATAAAACTTAGAAGTTCTTCTTAAATAAACCTGGTTTCTCTCTATCAGTGTGGCACGTGAGCATTAATAAGATACAAGGCATACTGCTTATAGCACGTAAGGGGAGAAAATTAAAGTTGAATAATTCATTTACGTTTCAAAACAGTTTTGCTCAAAGGCTCTGCTTTTACTTTGAACAAACACACACGCTTCCTACAGCGAATTGCTATACTTCACTTGTTCTTAGAAAGATATCTTATGTAAATAAGTTTATGTATTTACAAAATATTTCTGGCATGTAAATTTAAATTATTGGTAAGACATTTTACCTCAAATGAAACAAATTTCTCTGATTAAAACCTGCAGTAGTTTATGTGTTTCCAAAATCACGTCAATCGCACAGATGCGCTGATTGTCTCCAAATTTATAACTGAACTAAATACATGCATGCGATTACGTGCACGTGATTCTTCAAGGAATCTAAGTACATAATAGCACTCTCAAAAGCAATCTAAGCTATGAAACCCTCTTTTTAAACATNTCTAATATGCAGGCAATTTAGAAAACAATTGTAGGTTATTAATAATATTTATTACCTATAATTTACAATACGATGCGTCATTAATTAAATATACCATATGTTATCTCTTAGCCACGGTCCAATGTATTAGTCCTTTTCTGGCTTGCCATTAATTTATCAGAGTGTAGCACAAATTTAAGCTATCTGCTCTTTCTCAAGTTGTATGTCATTCTGAAACTCTTCAATCGATTCAGAATAAGTGTAAATAGCAGAGCCACTTAGAGTTATAAGAGTGCTAGAAAAAGAAAAGAATATTAATCAAGCTTCTTGCGGCTTCTACGATCAACATTCTGATGACAACAAAAACTCTCAGGCTGAGAGCAGAGTCGCTTTATCAATCAAATGCCCTCAAAAACACTTCCTTAAAAACGGTTAAATTGTCCAGAGNGAAAACCAAAGCATTGCATACTTTTGACTAACTTATGCACGAGGAAGTTGTGGAGAGCAACAAAGTCGTAATTTCTCGAGCACAATACACAGGTTACAATGGAAGCCGTTAGCAACCAATTAATTGATAACAACAGAGGCAATACATCATTGAAAAGAGATTTGAAAGTATCAACAAAATGATCGTATTAAATAAATAAATAAATAATAGACATGAAAAAATACCAAATAGAATAGTAAATAAACATAAACATAAATAAGTAAGCAAACAAACAACTGAAGACAAAAACTCAAAATGCTTCTTCAAAGCTAATATTTGCGTTCAAATCTTAATTAGCTTTCCTTAATTTATAAGATGATGGTTTTGATAATGAATTGCAATAACCTACAAGCACCTCCTGTCCTACATGAAAACAATGCCTATTTTGCAATTTGCAAAAATGAATACAAAAACAATCTGCAGGTTAAGCTCACAATTAACTTTAATTGAAAACAAACGGCAAATGAGACTAAATACCGAAATGGAAATTGCTCCTACATAAAACCCTAAAAGCCAACCAACGTATTTAGGATTCACAACAGTGAAAATCAAGAAACACTGCAAGTAGAAAACCATGCTATTTGGGGGAAGTAACTGTATAACTTAGCATGGAATTATTGTTAATAAGATGTTCGAAAAACCATAGTAAAAGAACTGAATAATATAAACATATTCCGTCCCAGTTTTTTAATCAGATGAAGAAACAATTAAATTTATCAATACATACCTTAGTTCCATGAGAAATGGTTTCTCCAAAGGGAAGATAAATAGTGATATGACTGAAGTAATGACCTATGAAAAAATATCCAAATATATATCTAAATTACTGAAATAATTTCGTGCAGATCCACTAACATAACTCAATCGGATCGTCATAATTATTCATTGTCAGAACTGAGAAATATTACTTGATGATTAAATGAGAAGTGTCAAGGAAATATAGCTACCAAACATCTTACATTTGAAAATGGCCTAGTCAGATATGAAGAATTTAAGCTAGTTACATTTCAAGCAACCAATCAATAGGTTCTCTTCCTTTTCCACGTTATATAACAACTTCGACCATTAAGGAAAGCCAAAGAAATTGACATAGTTTATTTATTTCTCCTCTACATGTTAACTTATAATCAACGATAAAATATCTTCTGTCGATTAAAAACAAACACCAATGCTTTTGGCAAAACCTTTGTTCTACAGCTACTGCACAACATGTGGGTAAGAAGGTGTGCCACATCAAGATAACTTAAATATACTACGATTTAAATCCCTTAAATCTACCTTCGCCTACATAAGAAACATCTTCAAAAGGCATAAATTAACATTTGTTACTACTTCTAAAATCAAGTTGAAAAACAATTTTCCTTCCGATAGCATTATCCTAAGAACCATCTCAATGATGTTCAATTCGTCAGCAGCTAAGAGTGATGAAGGATCTTACATGCATGTCCTCAATACATCTGCTCGCAGAATATGCGGACCGTATTGCATAACATGCAGACCGCACTGCTCATAAATTAATGCTTATGTAAAGTATAGAGTTTCATTAACTTGATACGCAGCATTACAACTTTTACAATATATACCATACCACTCCATATCGTCAAACCTTACCATTGACGTACTGCCTATCCATCGAAGTTTTGAGATTGACAAGGAAGTAGCTAATTTACCATATGATAAGCTCAACAATGCCCCAGTGATGCCACTATAAATGAAATGAAGAAGACAACCAAATTAAGGTGAAATGAAGACAGGCAACTATCAGAATTTTGGCTTTCAATTCAATGGCTTATGTAGCAAAAGATGACACTGTTAGTCTAACAGCCTTTTAAAAACTTTATACAGGGGACCAGGCACATACATAAATCTCTTCCAAATGGCTACGCCGCTATTTACAGCTGAGGTAGACATGAAACAGATTGATTAATATCATCTACAATCCACAAAGTGAAGTAATTTATAGTTCCAAAACGAAACTTTCCAACCATAGATCATAAGCACCTGGGAAATTCATTATCAATTAAAATAATCTTTTAATTTACTTAAAAATCACCTTGACAAAACAGAGAACAGTATCTATACCCCCATTTGCTAATCTAAACATCGTAATCGAGTCACTGGTCTAAAGTCAAGAAAATTTCTGGCTCTGCCCTACAGCAGCCACGAAAATCTAGCCATGGACTACACATAAACAAGCATTTCACTTTTACTATGTATTTTCAAATGAACTTCAATAATTCAACATAGAAGAAGAAGAGGCTATAATTACCTTGTAATACAACCACGGTGGAAGTTTATATTGAAAAGATATGGGAAACTAAATGCTCTAGACACCTCTCCTAAATTATAAAAATTTGATCATATCAATATTGAAACTACCAAGAAGGATGCTCTCAAGATTAATTGTCTCAGGACCCACACACTCTAAGATTGAATATGCTAATCATATCCACTACATAAATATTCTGAATTAAGGCTAATAAAAAACCATTGCATCAACGCTTTACTAACTTGCAGCTATTTGCTTACAACCATGATCAAATTTAATCCCAAAATAAACACTTACTATATATATCAACCTAAAGCAAGCGAGGCTCCTCAAAGTCTTTGAGTCTCAAACAATTCAAAACTTTTAATTGATCTTTCCCTCCATACTCACATTCCTTCGAGGAAGGGTTGTCATGGATGAGATAATGCATTGTATTACAAAAGATAACAAAGAAGCAACGCCCTACTTGGTGTTTATTGTAAACACAGCAATTCTTACCTGAAAAAATGCCAATAAGGAGCAGTGCCATGATGCTGTAATAAATCAAACTACATCCAATAGAATTCGTTGACCCAAATTATGTTCATTTGATAAGAAATTACTATTTACAAAAGAAATTCACAAAAAGTAGCTTTGAATAGAAATGGCTTCGAGAAAGCATGATTCCTTAGCAATTCTTTGATTTTTGCATGAAACTAGTATTCAAAATGGTGTACATGTAACGATAGTAGGTCACAAAAAGATTTTCGCAAAGATTGAGAACAAGGCGAGCACATACCTAAAAGACGAGTTCAGCATAGCCTTTTCAAATTCACTTAAACAAAACCAAGAAAATATTTTCACCTACGGAATTTGGGTTTTCACATCATGCAATTGAATTAAGAAACTACACGTTGGGCTACAAGTAATCTTGCGGGCTTCAACGCAACAGATACGAAAATGAGATCACCAATAGAATTAGTCTGTATCAAATGAAAGAAAAGAAAAACACACTAGAGCATTAACTAGGGAATTGTCCACTTGAAAGTTCATCTTCTGAAATAACTTCATATTATTTTTGCAGATAAAATGGTCCATTCCAGCGAAGAACGCTATTACGTACCTATCATACAACATTTCAGTACCTATGTGCTCATTAGCCTTACATGACTTCATGAATCGTAGGAGCAAATGTTGCACGTCTTTCCATGCCACTACAAACAATGCAATATTGACTAGACCACTCCCAAATCCACCGTGTACTGGTATAAATGATTGGTAAATATAAACTCACCTTAGTTTTCCTTTGAATATACCTCTAGCGAATATCATATACGACGCTATAAGAGAATTATAACGTAAGGTAGCGGCCTATACTCAATACTCTATGTGAATTGGATAATAATGCGACAAATGAATATAGAAGAAGATGGACATCATCCTAAATCGCAAAAATATTTAACTTAATAACAGAATCATGCATTATGATTCAGTAGAAAATGTTCTGCCAACATTTTTATGAAGCCAAGTACTACTTAAATTTCATGCTTTCACTTTTTAGGTCCATAGACAGTAGGAAAGGCTAATACCTTATTATAATATCTGAGACTATACATACAGAAATGTACCCTGGACAATCATTTTTACTTTTACTATGATTGGATTCTGCATTCATACCCCCACCCCCACCCCCCCACCTAACCCAGTTTGTCTAACTATGGTCCTGATAATATTGAACAAAAATTAAAAGCTTCTAGAAACTGCGTGGTGATTTAGAGCCTTGAAGAATGTATAAGGCCACATGCAAGTTTCAGATAGTTGATTGCATCATTGGCATAACAGACATTGCAATTATGTTATTTGTTGTAGATGTGCAATTCTGTTATTTTTTATTGACGTTGTAGGTGTGTATGTTGTGTGTCTGTTGTATATGTGTTGTATATGTGTTGTAAATATGTTTTTGAAGTGAAAAATAAATGCCCTTGCAGGTAATTCTGATCACAATCATAGCTCTGAATGTTTCAAAACATGATCACTGCAAAAACAGTTATAGGAACATACACTTCAGATTCCAGACAGCATATTTCCTCTCCTAAATTAAGAATTCAAAATTCAACTCTCAACGACATATACTCTCATTCCAAAAGAGACTAGCAAGCTATATCCCATCGTTACCTGAAGATAGGCAATGTACAAACATCCATCTGTGGCCTAGAAAATCAACCTGAAACAAAATTGGTGGAGTTAACTTCACACAAAACTAATTGTAATATTTAAAATGAATTTTCATCAAATATTTAAAGGCTTTCAAGCAAAGTCTTATCTAGATGTGGAAGAATGGATAACAAATCTTTAGCACGTGCTCTGCGAATCATGGCTAATGTTCTGAACTAACCATTTCATATTTTATAGATAAAAGACAATATTCATAAACTTTCGAAGAATCTAAATATATTATATGCATTCAATTTATTTCAAGTAGAAACAAATTCGAATTTTATCGATGCTGAAAAAGAGCAATAATTAATGTAGAAAAAGCAATCTTTGTTTTTGATGCAATTCATACAACGCTGGCAATGTACAAAAATTCGCTCATTTACAAAGATATTATTTATGACTGTTCCACTTACCGGATAAATAGAAATTGAAACAAACAATCCTACTAAACCAAGAGCCAGCCCAAGTAAGGACAGCATTGCTGGCTCCTATAAAACAGAAGTCAAGCATAATAACAGTATTGTTTTAAACTTCGTTTAATGAACATATCATTAGGCTCTACATATACAAATCTCGCTAAATCGTAATTTGTACTTGGCTGGCTTACTAATTTAATAAACAAAATTCATATTAAACATAACCTCAATAAACGATGACAAAAATAAAGACAAAGAATTTATAGGTATATGAGCTCCGATTACATCATGACTTGTTCCTCACGCAAAATATAAAGTAGGTAGGTTATGCGAACAACAGTTGTAGATGACGTCTTTGTATATTATGTTGTCAATATCTAGCAACAGCTTCGTGAGTAAACATAATGAATGCGCTGACAACAATTTACAGCATATGATCCTAGCTTTTTTCTTCCAATTTTTCCTTCAATGCTACAATGCTACTAGTTGCTGCTTTCACGACTAAGTTTATCGCAGATAACTTGGAGATAATGAACCCAAGGTCACGATTTTCAATCCATATTTAAAGTAATGAGTCAGAGGAAATTACAAATATACCCATGCAGTTAATGCAGAGGCTAAAAAATTGATACAAATATATATAAACTCATAGCAGCACTCACACATATATTATTTTCAAAGATAAATATCCACTCAGATAAAAACAAATCTTATTATTTACTTATTTATTTTGTACATTATGATGAATCAGTGTTACCTACTCAACACAGTTAGCAGATCAACACGAAAAGCAGAAGTTAAAATTTTTTATACAGCAGAATTGAAGCTTCTTAGCAGTTGAATATGTAATTAAAGTCAATGCATGTGTTGCCAATCAATTTAATAATACCCTGAATAAAAGGGGAAAAGGATGTACCTTTTTGAACATGAATGTATCAGCAATTGTGCACACCACAAAAACAAAATGCAATGAAGCAAAAAATACTGGGATTGGCTAAAATAAAATGAAAATTCTCTATATATCAAGTTAATAGATAATTCATGCTACTGCTATTGCTTGCATTGCAAACTATGTATGAGTGAATCATGTTAGTTTTAAAAAAGGAAACCATTAGTTTTGCGCTATCAAACATGCTTTGTGTCTAATTGCACAATTGATTCTGACTCTATATTGATAGGTAAAGAAATTAGGAGGTAAATGGAAGTTTAGTCAAACCAAATGAAACAAAAATCTTTTAATTTATAGAATGTGCAAGCCTTGTCAAAAGGAAAAATCAACTCATGTGGTATGTATCACACATGGATAATTTAGCACATGCAATCACATAAGCTTTACATGTGTACTCAACAGATCAAGAAAAGGTACAAAAGAAGTCTATCATTCAAGATCACATCAACTTAAAGGCAATAACACCATCATATCTCAGTCATATCATCAAGTGGCACTACAGCTACATGTTATTTAGCAGCTTTCTTGCTTTTGGTGAAAAAATAAGAAATCAAAGCATTGGTTGGAAAATTTTCTGACATAAAAATGTACTGCAGATTTAGTGATCAATAACCAAATGGCTCTACTGAGCAATAATAAGCAATATCATCCTAACATGATTATCAAGTGACATGATGAGTATTTGGTATCTAGGTAGTTTCACAACTACAGTGCTTCTGCAAAAACCTTTGTAATTAATACAGTTATATTTAATTGACTTTCACTAAAATTTGTGTTGCCCTTCAGCAATCTGAAGAGGATTCTAATGACTAAAACACTATGTGAAAAATTTCACAGTGATGCAGTTTCAATGTCTGGTCAATGCAGCCTTCAAATCTCTAATGAACAGCACTTCATAGAGTAAGTAATATATTTTTCCTCTCTATCAAAGGCATTTGTAAGTTAAACAAGGACATAAAAACTCTAAAATTTTTATACTTCTATTTCTATTTTCTTGGAATGATTCTAAAGTAAAATTATTGCTTAAAAAATTGAAGCTTAAGCACTAAACAGTAAAAATGGAACAAATAAAACATACCAGTCTTGAGAGGGCTACTGAGCCAGAATATATTGTAATAGAAAAGAAGCACATAGCTGGACACCATTGTTGTATGGTATTTCTAAACATGAAAGGAAATAAACTTATTTGCTTTCAGTTTTGCTAGTCTAACATCATCTGGTGGAAACAATTGTTTTGTGGCTTTTCTATAAATATATAAGAAAATAAAGTTATTTTTCTTCAGTCTTGTTAGTCAAATGTCATCATCCAAACTAAGTCTTTCAAGTTGAAATATAGAGACAGTGGAAAGATGGCAAGAAGATCAAACATTCATCATATGATTATAACCATAGAATCATTTAGAGATGCAATTATGCACACGCTGTCAGAAAATCAATGCTGTTTAATATTTGCAAGCACAGTAACTAATTTCTACTACATGCTAAAGATATGGAATTCAAAATTATAACTTTAAAAATTAAATATACATCTCACCTCTCTATATTGGAGAAATTGATCAATCCTAAGCAAAAAAGTAAGCATAAAGTGGTGGAAATCATCAACATTTGCCAGCTATAAAAAAGATCAAAGCTAGCAAACTCAAAATAGTACAGCAAATGGAATAAAAAATATGTAAGAAGTAGTAAAGAAATTATTTCATTAAAGGCAATTCAGAATATAACAGTTAAATATGAACTGGATCTACTAAATACTTGATCACATTAAAAAAAGCAATCCAAAGTTAATAAACAATAAATACTTTTGAATACTCACCTTTGATAAACAGTGGGATATGTAAACTTCAATACTGATAAAACATACTGAAAATGAAAAACAATTTCTTCAAAATAAAACAAGTAGCAGACTTGCTGGGAAGCTAAATGCTCAAATATGTATGGTAAAGCAAACAGAGAATAGATTATTTTCAAAGTTTCTAAATTATAGTCTGATATTTTCAGTGAAACATCATCAATAACAGGGGTGATGAGTGGGGGAGGCTGTTTTCCCCATTAACTTTTCTAATACTTTTGAGTTGGTATAAGCACCTCTAGTTGATATAAAAAGATTGCAAAATGGCAGAGCATGCTAATTAAAGAGGCTTCTGCAGAAAAGGTCGTTGTCATAATTTTGTAATTTACAACAAAAATAATGAAAAATAATAGCAACAGCAACAACAAAAACAAAGTCGGACACCATAGTTAGCAGTTTAGCTGTACACCACCGCTAGCCGGTTATTCCACCATAAATACCAACATACTGTATTGCAAATTCCTTAAATTAAATATTTCCTACCTTGTTCACAAAGGCAGCTACCATTGTACTTGAAACAAAGGAAACAATAAACAGTAACATTGTTCGTCGCATCAATGTATGAAGAACCAACTTCTGAAACTTTCCTTTCAGTAAAGGAAACAAATGCTTTCAATTTTTGCTACAATGCCTCGCTGTTAGTACTGCTAGTGATTGCCACTTCTCACATTCTTTACCCAACCATCTTTAAGATCTTGGACAAGTCCTAGAAGTGTTGCACCTCCTTTCCACCTCTGCACCCCTGAGAAGGAGCCATTCTCAGAAAATGTTATATAACAGTGAAAAAGAACTGTAAACAATGAAAGGCTATCTAACGCGTACAGTGTGCTTGATTGCGATTTTATGTACTCTTGGAAGAAAAGTAATGTCAGTGAATCAAAAGAACGTATTTGGCAACAGCTTGCGGCCGTGTTCTACAAGTCCAATGACTGGTATGCAACTTATAGCGTTCCTATGAAACTTAACCAGTATTGTTAAGGACTAGCCAGGTTGCCCTAAATTTAAGCAGATGAACCAATTATTACTTTATAGTAATGTATTCATACACGTACAACATGTTATCGTATATGGATAGTAATATTTGAATGGTATTTTTAGGATAGATATGTTAGAAAAAGAATTACGCGTTTCTTTTACCCAGTTTGAAAGCTTTTATACCACTTCTTTTACATGCAACAACAGGATGGTACAGAGATGGCTATTGTCATACAGATAGTAAAGATTATGGCCTGCATACTGTTTGTGCAACCATGACCAAAGAATTCCTTGATTATACAAAATCAAAAGGCAATGACCTCTCTTCACCAAATGCACACTTTCCTGGCTTGAAGCCAGGAGATAGTTGGTGTCTCTGTGCAGCTAGATGGGCAGAAGCACTCAGAGCTGGTGTTGCACCAAAAGTGAAATTAGAGGCAACGAATGAAGCATCTTTGAAATATGGAGTAAAAATTCAATCATTGCAAGAGTATGCAACTGAAAAGAAAGATATTGAATCAATGGATTATGCTGTAGCATATGAAAATTGCAACTCAGATAATAGTCTCTGCGAGAAATAATTTTATTAATTATTTATACTATGCGTGTATTTAGAATTTTGAATTTTCTTCTCTGCATTCATTGGAGCTGGCTAAACTGGATTGTGTGGAAAGGATGGAAGTTGGATAACGAAATAAACTATTCTATGGGTAAAAATGACAGTATCCTGCAAGGATGGGCGTATCTGTTGCCTACACTTCTTGTAAATGTCAGAAAATGCTCACAGCACCCCTAGCAGTGCCTCGAAGCGGCCCATACTTGTAGCTCAGGCACGCCATAGGGGGGAGCATGCACCCCTCCTGCCTTTCACTTAGGGGAGCAGGAGAAACAGAAGTGCCCTTTTTGACATGCAATAGAATCCTTTTTTAGGCATTGATATAACAAAAGAGGTCAAACAAGCTTTTTAAACAAGCATAATATTTTGTGACTTAAATAGTACCTGCTATAGGATGGAATGAAAATGTCTCAAAGAGGTGTCTTGGGTGCTAGGTGGTGTCCTATAGAGGTACCCATGCAACTCGGTGCCATTTTGCTCATCTTGGCCCCCTTGCCTCACTATCGTTCCGGCGTGCCTCTTGTAGCTAGAGTTCTTGGGGGCAAGGCTGTTTTCATCCTCAGCTAAGAGGTTGAGAGTGCTGTGAAGTGAACAGGCACCTAGCAGAAAATTACGCTAGTAATCCTGCGGGGCAGTACTACGCCAGTTTTCCATTTGGCGGCTTTGCCTTATGTCACAAAATTGTCCCCTGCTTCCCTTACACTCACCAACCACCTCCGGAAATTGACTTTCTTGGTAAGTAACTACTGCGCAGGCGCTTTTTCAATTAGTTATTGTCTTACCAGTACGTGGATTGGCTGCTTTGTAGCAATTAAAATACCACCTTCAAGGGTGGCTAAATCCATGACAAACCCGAAGGCAGGAAGAATTTGAAACAGGAAGTACCTACATTTGGCAGCGTGTGAAATGTCGTTGACGATGAGAGCGTGGACTAGCTTTTTGGTGACCTTGTTCATATGCTGGCAAGATTTTGAGGGATCTTGTAGCAGCAATGATGCTATTATATTTCCTCCCCATGTCGCTGAGGTTCCAGGAGAGCTGATAGGACACCTTAAACCATATGGCTATCAACGGTTACCAGAGGGCCCTGTAGTGGAATACAACGAGCCTCTACCTGCCCAAGAATTCTGGCAAAAGCACGTCAAACCACACACACCATTAGTGTACAGACAAGCAATTAATAAATCTCCTGCACTTAAAAGCTGGACAGATGAGTACTTATCAGAGAAGTACGGTAAACTGGACGTGCTTGTCGAATTGAAGAAGGAGAATAGGACAAGTTCTTCTGGAAGAATGCAGTTGAAAGATTTCCTAAAACTTTATAAGCATGAAGAACTCTATGTCGTTAGTATGCTCCCAAGTGAAATGATGGTAGATGTCCAGGTAGCTATCCTTCTTTTGATATCGTTTTTTGTTTCCTTTATCTTTACTGCACTGCGCAATTCACCATTTCGTTAGGGACCATTCACATCTTATGTCACTATAACTTTGGCATTTTTAGACACCCTTCCACCCCCTGGAACACTTTATCACAGATTCAAAATCACACGCCCACCCCACACCCCACCCATGTGTGACATCGCATTATGAATTTCAATAGGATATTTTTCTGCTTTCGTAGTAATGTGTTTATTTTTCATTTTTATTGAATATCACAAGACCTCACTACATCATCTTTCATGAAAAATATAGTAAAAAAATCAGAGAAATGGGTACATGTATTACAACACTAATTGAGATTTATAAAGTCTTCATAAAATGGATAATCTAGATCTAAAAATCCATACGTGATACTGGATACAGTAGTATTATCATAGCCAAATTTGTTCTAAGAAGGGGCTTGCTATTTTGAGGGCAAAGGTGCTTATTATCAAGTTTTTTTTTAAAAGATATGACATTACATTCCAAAAACAACCCACCCACTCCTTGTCACACTTTTTCATAAAAATCAAAAGACCCCCCCCCCCCCACCACCTCTCTTGAGTTGAAGAAGGGCTTTCCAAACTTTGTGTGTAGAGAACTTAATAGGGGAAATTGTGATGGTGGATGTAGGTTGGAGAGGAGGTTGGGAGTCTTGGTCACCAAAATTGGAATTAGAAGCAAAGGTGATGTGATGTGTGAATGGCCACTTACATGTTGATTTCCAATGTTTCCTTGACAATCATCTCTCCCCCCTCACCCCACTATTATGTAAAAATTACAGTAGAGCCAGATTTTTTGCTGCATTGCTTGCAGAAGGCATAAATAAAAAGAGTTATTACGCATAATCTTTTCAGAAGAGCATTTTCACCTGAGTAACTATTTCATTTTCAGTCATTGCTGACAGCATTTTTATTCTTAGGAGCCAATTTTGTGGTTGTTTGGTACCTTTACTATATAGCCCATTTCCATCTTTATACTGAATGTTTGCAGGATGAAAGAAAGCAATCAGTTTCAGAATATATTTTGACTGTGCATTGTTTGCAAAGTCATTTTTTCTTTTGTGAAAAATGCAATGTGTATAATTTCTTTGTGATTCAATGCTATTACACAATTTTTTTATAAGAAAAAGTTTATGAGAATATTCAGGCTCAGAATTGCTGAAATTTAGGAATAATTTAAGAATAATGCAAGGCTTAAGTTTCATCAATACTTAGAATTTGTATATTTGAGCTATAGTACTGCTTATAAATTAACTTTTTCACATTCGATATAATATTATTCTTTATGACAAAGTGCTATATCAATAAAGATTTGAATATAATCCTGTGGATTACAGACATAGTTACACCTTTGACCCTTAATGCTGATTTAAGAATAATCTAAGGCCAAACTATTTAAGAATGTTTATTCTCAGCAAAAAATTAGGTATTTTTTATAAAAGAATGTGTGTATTGCCCAGCAGTGGTAGGGCCACTTAGGGGACATGTTCCCCAGTTCTTCCCTGAACTAATTTTCTAATTCATTATATTTAGGAGAATTTTTTAGGTGTGCGAGTGCTCTAGGGAGATTTAATTGTCTTTTGTTGCAATTTATTGCACTCTGTTTCTCTGAAACAGCAAGTGAGTCACTTACTTGCTGTAAAATTAGTTTAGCCACCAAATTATGTGGTCCTTGAAAGATTTTTCCAATTAAACCTAACCCCCTTATCTGTGGTGATTGGTCCAGCCCTGCCATTATAGAGATTTTCTTATGGCATACAAGACACAGTAGGCATTTTTCAAAGCAAAGTGATGGCAAGAAACATAGTATATTCACCCTTCTGATGGAAGGGTCATTGATAATCTGCATTGCTGAAAGGCTACCTTCCATAACTCTATGAAAATGAATGAGAGTAATTTTGCTCAGCAAAGTGCTCACTATCTGCAGGCAACTTTTGCAGAGGACTTAGTCATTTGTGGCCCTTAGGAAAATATCTATCATTATTGATAGTTTTTGCCACAAAGGCAAATTCCTCAACTGTGAGGGCCACTGAAACTTTCCCTCACCATATCAATGATGACAACCAACTATCAATATCTAGATTACAAAGAATTGGCTAAGGCTGTTTATTTTGGAAAAAGTAACATATTAGTTTACAAGTTGTGTAGAAAATTAGTGAATCAAAATATTAATAGAAAGTCCCGTTTTTGTCTTGCAGTAATTGAGGATATTCAATATAAAATCATTCAACCTTTATTTTTGAAGCATGTCTGTAGGCAGTTTGCATTCTTTCATTTCTGCACAGAGAAGTTTATGCTGAGAAACACTTTAGCACATTTAATGCATAGGGCTTTTACCCAATTATGGTTTGTGCATGGGAGCAGTAAATGTTGCATCATGAATAGGGCTTCACCAAATTGTGGAGTATGCATGGGGGTAACTAGCATCACAAATATAACCTTCACTAAAATTTGGTGCATGTGTGGGTGGGACCAGTTACAAATGGCACTGTGTTTTAGGGCTTTCACCAAGTTATGGCACACACATGGGTGGAAACAGTATAGGTGGTGCATGGAATAAATTCCTTGTGCTATACAAAGAGTTCAATCTTGCTCTGTAGTACTTTTTATTCTTTTCATTCTGTTGTTACATGCTCAAGTAATATTGGATTTGCCATGTTTGATTTGATGTTAATCTTTTCTCATCATTGTGGAGATGGTGATTAAATATCTTAGTGGCCTTTTGCATGATGAGTCATCTGCCTCCCATGACAGAAATTAGCAAATATGCTAGATATAGTCCTGAGAGCTATTAATGACTAATTCAGTGTGTTGTGGCTGCTTTTGCATGGCAATGCTCTGGGGTTGGTTCCCAGCTGGACTCACACTGCTCTATACTTGACTGGTTTGGGGCCTGTAGTTGATCTTTTGGTGTGCCAGGGGCCTGATTTACCCATCTTCTTAGTGCCAACCAAGCATGACCTGTAGTAAAAGCAGCATTTTAAGTAAATGTGTTTATTTAATTTGTTACTTGTACTTATACTTATGGTCACTTCCACACATTTAGAGTTTGCTCAGCCGATAATCACTGTGTGTGGTATGGTTAAGAGGCATTTGCAGAATATAGAAAATTCATCCAATATTCCATGTCCAATTTCTGCCATACTATCAGTAATACCTCATTCTATGTTCACAATTCCATTTTTTTGAAATTAACAGTTCAAAAAACTAACGCTTGAATTCAGAATTTTTAGCATTAAGTTTTATACTATTTCTTGGCTTTGATGACATGACTATTGTTTAGGCTGTATCAAGTGTGATGTGTGGAACATTCCGTAATTTCACCCATGAGTCAAATTTGTGGATAAGTAGTGGAGGTACAAGATCAGTCATTCATTATGATGCTGATCATAATCTGCATTGTATGATAGCAGGAAGAAAGGACTTCATGATGATTCAAAACAAATACTCTGAAGATCTATATTTTGGTCCAAAGGTTTGCAGTTCTGTTAAGATTTTGCAATTTGATATTCTATGGTTTTATAGAGTTTTTGTGGTTGTTTGTAAGTGTTTTATTTTGCTGTATTTGACCTACACCAAAGGAGCTATCATTCTTGAAAAAAGCATTTACATATAGTAACAACTGCTGTTAGGGCTTGTATGTTTAATGAAAGGCTTTATCTTTTATCTATTTCTATGGTTATTGATAGTCACATTTTTGATAGCAGCTATCAATCACATATCACATATCTAGACTTAAGCAGACTTTGTAGACCTTGTGAAAGTAGGTTAAGTACATTCTGAAGCCACAAAATAAATAGTAAATCATTCTTTTTCAGCCAAAAGGAGTTGGCTCTGGCTATTCAAAATTGGACCCAGATATGGTTGATATGAATTTGTATCCAAACCATGGCAAAGTTCCATGGACTTGGGCAACACTTTACCCAGGAGATTGCATTTTCATTCCCAGTGGTAGGTACACATTAACAACTCCTATTTTTCATGGCACTGCTTCCATCTTGATGGAGCACTCAATGGCATGGTGGGACTTCTTTTTCTGGGGGTGTTTAGAATAATACTTTGCCAAAAGAAACTGGTAGAGCTGTGAATGTAGAGACAGAGGATTGAATTTACCAACAGAAGTTTTTCTTAGCAAGAATTCCTTGTTTTATGGGTTGCATTCATGCTAAGAAGTGCATTTACAGCATCATTTTAACTTCAGAGAAGTGGAGGGCTCCCCTCACTTTTAAAGCTCTGGCCACGCCCCTGAGTTTGTTCTACGTACCGAGCGGCAGATCGGCACGAAAATTCATAAGCTACACAACTTTTCTAAGTGGTGGGTACGCTATCTTTTTTAGCAGATGGTAGCATAACTCTACTGTTGTTAACCACACGGGGCGTCATAGCATAGAAACAAGTTGTAATGGCTTTTTTAATTTGATTTTCAAACTTTGACAAAACATTTCCAATCCAGGGAAATATTAGGTACCCCAGGCACTTCTCTGGACCAAATTGTTGCCACTTTTTCGTCCTGCAGTAAAGTTCCCTAGTACCAACAGACTATTTACGTAATTAACTTTATTTATGTAAATACATTAGTTATATGTGCTTCATACACTAGCATGTTGACCACAATCATCACTTACTTGCGACTTTCAAGAGCATCATTTAGTCTGATGATACGGAATTGCTTTTTAATTTATCGTTTAAACTACGGTGGTTATCGTTTAAACTGCGGTGGCTGTCGTTTAAACTACGGTGGTTATCGTTGCAACTACGGTGATTATCGTTTAAACTACGGTGGTTATTGTTTAAACTACGGTGGTTATTGTTTAAACTACGGTGGTTTGAACGAAGTTGTTTGCTAAATTTATCTTTGTTGTATTTGCATTTCTTTCCATAGTTTCAGGATTTGATCTGAGTCTGCGTATGTAGATATTTTCTTAGCAGTGCGATCGCACGTGGAAAAACATTCGCGCGTGCTAATTACCACACGAACAGTATTTTCTTCATGACAACACCTGATATTTTGTTGCCCTTTTCTCATTTAGTATACATCCATCAAGTCCGTTCATATGGCCGCAGCATTGCAGTGACAACCCTTTTTACTGCTGATCTGCACGACAACTTCTCGAGCGAAGACTGCACACCCGAAGTTATGACGCAGTATCACAAAATGAGCGATATTGATTTCCGATGGACTTACAGAAAAGGAGACGAGACAATTGACATGGGGTTTATGAATGATAAGCTGGTCAGCTTAAAGATGGAAGAGACTATCAAAAGCACTGATCCATTTCGTAATAAAGATGGTAGATTGTACTGGAAGCATTTCATAAGATTTGGTTTTACATATCCACATATGCGGATTGCATTAAACTATTCAAAGGCAAAAGAAGTCTTTCAACATTTAAATCAAGGAAAGGGCTACATTGATCTTGATATGGTAAAAAATTACACCAGACAAGAAATGAAATTGTGTGTCAGATTGATAGAAAGTCCTCATGGTAAGCTTTTGTTAAGTTCTACTCTTCCTCATTCTAGTCCGTAGAAATGCAATTGCAGATTCACAATGCTTGTCTACTTTCTGACTTGTTAGCATGTTTCATTTGACAGAACAAATTTGGATAGGTTTTGTACTTGAGGATAAAGCCAAGACAGTATGTCGGCTTGTAAACTAGGATGTTTCTTGTATATGTTCTTTTAAGCCTTTCGTATAACTCTAAGAAAACACTATTTGTTTACCGTAATGAACAGACTGCTTAATATTCATTTTGTACTCAGTTGCAATGATATGGTAAATGTTAGTCCTTTTCAAACTGTATATTAGTTATTTGAAAGTTGATCTATTGAATTTTCAAGAATGAATCTCTTTTCCTAGGTATTGTAACTGATGGCAAGCAAAAAATCCTCGCAAAACCGGGGGAAAGAAATAAGTTTGATGACGCGCAGTTCCAAGTTTCAGAAGTTATGAAATTCATAAAGGATGCTAAAGTTACCAGAAGGATGCAAGAACATTATTGGAGGGAAATATTTGAAGAGGAAGAAGACGAAGAAGAGAATGAGCGAGATGATGAAGAAGAGCCTGGGCAAGACCGCAATTCTGAAGACGTTGAAAGAAAGTTTAAGAATCAAAAAAGAAGGGCGGAGGAGCAAGAGGAAGACAATGATGATGGTGATGAAGAGGATGGTACTGATGCAACTGAAGGAGCTGGCTCTGAAGTGGATAGTGGTTCAAAAGATCCTAAAGCGGACAGGGATGAACTTTAGCTTAGCAGATTTTGATTTCGTTCCTTCCCTTAAGATATTGGCTTGTTTGCTGTTGATGCTGCACCCAACGAAATGCATTCAGACAATCCAAGTTTTGTTTCATTTGTTAACAGGATTTATTTAAATATGCATGCATTTGTCCGTTTTTGGAATTTTCTGTTAGTCACCCTGCAGACGTATCGTGAAGGGGGGTTGGTGGGGCTCAGCACCCTTATTAACATTTAAAGAGTTTTAGGGGGCTCAGCCCCCTCTAACGAACATACGTTAGGTTGGATGTTCTTTACTATGCCTTTGCCAAATGAGGAGAGAGGAAAGGTCCACTATTATTAAATGGAAGAACACTCAGGAAAGAGTGCATATAAACTAGCTAAATATTTCGGCAGTAAACAGACAAGACCAAACACTGCTTTACGACCTTTGTTGGCTTTGTTCTTCTGTCATGTTTGTGTGCACAGCAGAGGAAACCATGTTATTGTCATAAGTGCAAAAAATAGATGTATTGAAGGGTGTGACCCAAGTATTTTTCTTACATCACAGCTCTCCTATGTTCCATTTTCATGAACGCACCCTTTCCGGTTTGCTATTATAAATGGTTGGTAGCATGGCCTTTTTAACATAAAACCCACTAATTCCTCAGCATTGCCCCCAGTATATAAATTTCTGCCCTCAGAAGGTATTCCTTTTTACCAGAAACTTTACCTTAGAAATGAAGAAATCTCTACAATTTTACCAAATCTACTGTTGTTCAAGAAGAGCGAGGTAGCATAGTGGTTAGGTCTACGGTTCGAGCCCGACTCGATGGCCTGACTGAACACTCGCTCACTGTTCACCCAGCAGCAAATTGGTACCCAGTGGGAACACTGGGGAGATAAAGTCGGCGAGGAAAGGAACTAGCCACCCTACCTCACACGCCGATAGCTCAGGATAAGTGTTCTCTCTTACAGACACTCCCCTATGTATGAAAGATACGGGACTACATTTACTTGCTTTACTGTTGTTCAAACTGTGATGGTAAGTGGTAAATATGAAATTTGGGGACATCTTATATGTCACATTGAAGGAGGATGCCTCTTGTAAAACAGACGCAGCAGAGTTGTCGAAGCCCCTCAGCAACATGACATTGGGAGATGGATTTTTTAGCCAAAGTAAAAGGCGCTGCACCAAAAACTTTTCTGAGACCTTGCTCCAAAGCCCGTTTCTTGGGTATCTTGAGGTACGGACTCATAAATATTAATAAACGGGGATCTTGAATAGGAATGTTCTTGGTGGAATTTGTTTCAAAAGATTAATAAGCAGGCGGAGACACTTAATCGGGGCTGAAAGTTAAATCTCCCCCCCCCCCGAAAGCAGTTTGACGGGTGATTTGTTTTTAGTAAGCGTTTTCTTCAGTGTTCCTCTGCTGCTAGCACAACTTCAAAAATGTGGATTTTTAAAAATTGACGACAATCAGTCAGTGATGTGCCGAGACACCTTAAGTTGGGGGGGGGGCATTTTGACCAAGACCAACTATTGTTACTAAAAAAGTCACAGAAAATGATGTGGCCAACTCTCTTGCAGCATGGCTGGCTTTTGACTAACTTTCTTCCAAATTTGACAATATTGGGGGAGCCATGCCCACATCGCACATCCCTGCTATCGGTGTGAAAAATATGCCTGTGAAACTCAAGGGCACAATTAATGGGACAAGCGGAAAAGTAACACGCTCCGTAAACGGCCCTCGTACATGTTAGGTTTGAGGCACGAATGTGTTTTTACAAAATCGCTGAACAGATATCGTAATACAACGTGATCATTTTCGGGTTGCAGGCGTA
The DNA here is from genome assembly GCA_900291935.2 of Cassiopea xamachana. Lineage (NCBI taxonomy): Eukaryota > Metazoa > Cnidaria > Scyphozoa > Rhizostomeae > Cassiopeidae > Cassiopea > Cassiopea xamachana. Next base: position 16,336,969 of record OLMO02000277.1, on the reverse strand, counting down.
GATCTATAAGGGCCGCCCAAACGATGGTATTTACTTTAGCACATAATTGCATAAGAATTTCCCCACAAGAAACAGACAATAAAGTGAGGCCATGCCCCCCAAAGTCCAGCCATGGATCCGTCCTTCTGATATTGCTATATTTCCGTGTTGGCGGGTAATTGTATATTTGTACATCTTTGTATCTTTACTTCGCAAACGTCATTGCCTTTCCGCCAGAAGTTCCGGGGGGACGTGGTTGACAGAAGTCTCCTACTTTTACCAAACTTAGGTGTTACTACAGTATTTTAACTTAGCCCCCCGAGAGATTGTAAACTGCTGGTTTCATATTTCCCTAAACGTATCATTCGTAGAACTTTATCCGCAAGAAGGAAGAAAAGTACGTTGGCCTTTCGAGAGGTTCTACAGGCGAAATTGTTTCTTTGAGATAAATAATTCTGGAGAGGACGTATTTTATGGTGAGTTTGCAAATGTTCGACTACTGTTTTCTATCCTGTGCGTGAGCTGTTTTTTTTTGTAGTACTTACTTTCATCTGGGCTCACTGGCTGAGAACCCAGAAAATACATTGTTATTTTATATTTTGTATAACATTTTGAGGAGACTTCACAGGTTTCTAGTATTTTTTCCATGTTCAATTTTGTGAGCAAAGGCTACAGCCTATTTGCTTCTTCTCGGTCATGACATAGATAAGCGGAACTCTGCAATACTATTAGACATTTGCATCAGTGAAGTGACCAGAAAATTATGGCATTCTGTTAATGGGAAAGCCACTGAAATATTGCACTTCCATTTGCATTCTATTTTAACATTTTTCAATGAATAGAAATATTCTCAGAGATCCCCTTCTCCCTCTATAGTATCTAACAAAGTTTTAAATTAATTGAGCCATTGTGAAAGTGCACCGTGTGCATACTTGTTACACTATTTTTAAATTTCTTGTTCCCCCTAGTCTCCTAGCATAATACTGATACCAATTTTGATTGCAAGTTAAGTCAGAAGCCAATGTTGCTAGTGGAGCAATCAGCATACACAAAGGCAATTCTAGCGTGAGGAATCTTGGGGGCAACTGGCCCCCACTCTTTTTCCACTATGGTTCTTGGGATTTCTTTAAAGTTGATGAGAAAATAGATGGGGTGGGGAGGGTAGCAGCAAATTTTAGAAAAGTTCTGGAAGGTGATTGATCCTCATCAATATCAGCAACCTCAGTTTGTTCTTAGAATACAAGTGGTCTTTGTCTGGTTTTCTGAGTGTTTGTTTGAGCCACTGGAGTTTGGTCTGTCCTTCATCAACTAAAAAAGTTAAATTTTTATAAGAGCATGGGAAAATTTTATAAGAGGATGTGGCCATATTTTTCTAGAGGGTGTCACCCAAAAATTCATTTACCCTGCTGCAGTCCCCATAATTCTGTAAAAAGTGATCTGTGTGATCAGGGGCATAACCATAGGGGTTTGTTGATGCAGTAACCCAAAAGCATGAGCAGTTGCCCTTTGCCAAAGAAATAATTTGTCCATGGCACAGCTTCATGAGATGATTAGACAGTTGATCAAATAAATAATGGAATAGCATTGGATGGCGAAACAGTTAGCCCACTACAATCCCCTCAGCCAATATGTCAATGGGTACCCCTGTACGGGATTAAGATACCATACAGTCCTGAAAGTAAGCCATGGGCTTGCAGAAGTTCATAGGCAATTTTTGGTCAGCTTATATTCAGAAGGGCTTATTTACTGAAATCTTATGTTTGGAGGGCCTTTTGGGTTAGCAAGTGTCTTGTGAATGCCAAAAATTCACAGTTCTGTGTCCAATCACAGAGACTAATAACAACATTGAATGCATAGAACTTCACAAAATAACAAAATTAAATGCAAGCTGCATGGGATAAAATAGGATAAACATAATGCATGCAAAGGTTTTTTGAAGAAGCAAGGCATTCAGAGCACAAGATGACAGTCATTTTATTTATGCTTCCTCAGGAAACAGTGTTTTCCATTGCATCCTAACTATTTACACAGAATCCCAAATGACAACCCTGGGCTTATTTTCAGGGGGCTTATATTTTGAAGGATACATGGATTAGTTTATAGGGGGTCTATGTCTTGGGGGCTTGTATTTGGAACCTTATGTTATAGTATTGACAAACTGGTAATTATCTTTACAGCCTATTCATAGAAGGACATATCAGGGGGGTTTGAAGGCTATAATTTGATCCTTTCTTAGGCAGAGGTCAGTTCAGGACAATGAAGACTTGTGGAATGATTGCAAACCATACATGTAGTGTGAAAAGTAAGGAATAAATAAAGTCAGATGGTCAGATATTTGACCCAGTACCTCCTAGCAATATGTAAATGTGTGTCCCTATGTGAAGGGTTAGAAATGACACATCACTAGTTGATTTTATGCCCCAAAGTACTACTTTTAGACTTCATAGCAATAACAAGTGAATGGTCACCAGAACCATTCTTAGAAAAACTGAAGGGAGACCATAGGAAGGAGCTCCAGCCCCCTTAGAATCATTCCCAAATATGCCATATAATGATGTTGTGTGTTTAGGCTATCATTTCTCTTGAAGCTATGATTTGAGTTGTCTGACTGTGCATCCAGAGAAGGATTGCCGCATTGATTAAGATATGAATCCACAGAGAGGACCATCCATAAAAGTTTTCTCTCCTGAACATGGTATGTTTAATGTCCTTCTTCAAATACATGTCAGTCTATTTATCTAGATTTCTATTTATAATGCCTGTCTTTCTATACCCAAATGTGTCTATCTGCCTGTTCACCAGCCTGCCATTCTGGCTAACTGCTTGCTGCTTGTTGGTCTGCCTATCTGTCTTACTGTCTGTCTATAACTTCAGTAGTGTTAATTCAGACCATTTGTATATTTAGGGAAAGGTACAAACAATATGCCAACTACAGAGCCCAATACTACTAATGTTCAGTCATATATTACTGTTATTGGTGACAGTGCAATTGTTGGTAAGTATATGTGATAGCATTATTTTTATGGACAAAGGAGGGCATCAAATTTACGGGGACTGTATACTTTCTGCTTAAAGTACTAATAGCCTTGGAGAACAATCAATCAATTTCTTTATTTGGAACAAAATTTCCAAATGAAATGGGATTCCTACCATTCTAGGGAACTACAGCCCCCAGCCATTGGATCCTGCTTCCTACAACTATGGCTTTTCTGGGACAAAATTGATGGATTTTTTCAAAGGACAAAGCTTGCAATTGTCAAATAGAGTCAAGAGACTTTGGCCTATGGGGAAGGTGGAAGTTGTAATATCCCCCTACAGGTAGAGATCATGTATTTATACAAAAGATTTTTTGGATCAGGTATGCCCCAAATTATGGCATATCAGCTGCATTGTTTTTTCTGTGTGGTCTAAATCCAGGGTTGGCACTAGACAAAAGCTTGGGGATGTCAGGTCTTGAGCTGCCAAGTAAGAAATGTGAACTCAAATGGGGTCTGGAGACTTGACCCCCAGAAAAATGCTTTTAAATCATTCTCTCTAGTAGGAATATGTGTTCATGTCATTGATCTTCTTTCCGGAAATGGAAAGTATGATCCCACCCTCCAATCTGTGTGCACAAATTTGAAAAACTCAAAACTTTGATCTTTATTTATACTATGCCTCTCATTCACACAGATATTAGCTCTACTGCAGTTGCCAATTTGGCACATTCTAAACTCTTTTCCATCTCATTTTGCAATATTTGTGGACTATCCTCCGATCTTAACTCTTTACATCAATATCTCCAGTCCTCTAACCCTCATGCACTATTCCTCACCGAAACTAAAATCAAACCACTGGACCCAAATGACAACTCCATCCTCAGTCCTCATCTAAAATGCCCTGGATATGAGCTTTTTTCCTCTACCTTCCCAAATGGTGGTATTTATGCATATGTCGGCTCTGATGTACAAAGTTCTCATCTACCTCAATTTGACCTTGTTAATCCTGGTTTTCAACTCATCTGGATGAAAATTTCCCTACCTAACACTCCAAAATTAATTTGCACCCTATACCGCTCACCTAACTCAACTAACCATGAACTTCTATTTGACCATCTATATAAGACAATTGACACAATTACTCTTCAATCTCCATGCTCTGAAATCACCATCCTTGGTGATTTCAATGTCTACAATCCGAACTTATTTACCCACTCTCCACATATCACTAGCCCTGCTGGTCGTGATGCAGAGGCATTTGCCATTGTGAATGACCTGTCACAATTGATATCAGAACCAATACGTATCCCTGATCGCTCAGGGGACAAAGCTAATACACTCGATCTGTTTCTTACATCAAACCCAGACATTTACTCTAACCCTATTCTAGATTCTTCTCTTGGTAACTCTGACCATTGCCTTATCACATTACAGCATAACTTTGTCTCCCACCAGGATAGATCTTCCTCTTACCAAAAAGTTTTCCACTATAGCAAAGCTGACTGGGACTCTCTTCGAAACTTTTTCGCTGCTTATCCCTGGTATTCGGGCCTGTCTAACGATCCTTCCTCTTCTGCCACCTTCAACACTAACGCAATTCAACTTGGTATGGATCTTTTTATTCCATCTTCCTATAAATCTGGCCAATAGTCTTCTCCAAAATGGCTCAATCCACAATGTACAAGAGCTGTCAAACATAAAAATCACCGCTTTGAACAATGGAAACTACACCAAACTCCGCATTCAAGAGCTTTATTTGTACAAGCTCGCATCCTATGCTCCAAAACCATCAATCATGCCAAATCCTCCTTTTTCAAACGCATCAACAATAAAATTGCTTCATGTCAAACAGGATCTCGTTCCTTCTGGTCCATAACCAAAGTTGTCTCACAAACTTTTGCCATTCTTCTTTTCCACCTCTAAAATACAACTCTGGCTCATCTTCATGCACTCCTTCCTCTAATGCTAACCATTTTGCATCAACCTTTGCTTACAATTCCTGATGACCAAGATTTCCAAGCTCCTCTCTACCCCACATCCACCATCATAATGCCCCCTTAATAAGTTATCTACACGCAAAGTCCGGAAAGTCCTTCTTCAGCTCAACACATGCAAATCTAGTGGACCTGATGGTATACCTGCTATAGTTCTAAAGTCCTGTGCCCCTGAACTCGCCCCTGTTCTAAACAAGCTTTTCCAACTTTCCTACAATCTTGATATTTTCCCTTCCTCTTGGAAACTTGCCCACGTTTTCCCTATCCCCCAAAAAGGTGACAAATCTGACCCTTCAAACTATCGCCCTATTGCAATCACTTCTCTCATCTCTAAGACTATGGAGACCATTATCACCAAACAACTGCTTGCCTTCCTTGAAACAAACAATCTTTCTGACCATCAATATGGGTTTTGACAAGCCAGATCTACTGGTGACCTTCTAGCCTATGCTGTTCATGCTTGTTCCTCTGCTCTAGAATCCTACGGTGAGAGTAGAGTGATCTCTCTTGACATTTTCAAAGCCTTTGATCGTGTCTGACACAAAGGTCTTCTTGCTAAACTGCCAATGTTTGGTCTTCACAACACCCTCATTAAATGCATTTCTAGCTTTCTAACTGATAGGTCAATTGCAATTAGGGTCGATGGCTACCTCTTTAATCCCCATTCTGTCAACTCAGGTACTTCAGGGCTCTGTTATATCTCTCCTGTTCTGTTCATCCTCTTCATAAATGACCTGCTTTCCTCTACATCTTCCAGTATTTTCTCCTATGCCAATGACACTTATTTAGGTTCATCTTTTCCATCCAATCGTCAGCACCTTGCCTATGCTAATATTTCACCATGTCGTAACACTTTAGCCTCACTTGTCACCAATGACATGACAAATGTAGAGAAGTAGGGTAGTGACAGCCTTGTTACGTTCAATGAAGAGAAGACAACACAGGTTGTCATATCACGTAAACATCACCAAGATTTCCAGCCTGTTTTGATGAACGGCCATAAACTGGACATTTCATCTTCTTTCACTCAACTTGGTCTTTCTATTTCATCTAATCTCACTTGGAAACCCCATATCAATTCCATTGCAAAGCATGCATCTCATAAACTTGACGTTCTTTCTAGAGCCCGTGGCTATTTCTCACCTTCTCAACTATTAACTATATACAAATACCAGATTCGTCCTTCTTTGGAGTACTGCTCTCATGTCTTGGATAGTGCTCCTAAATCTGCTCTCCATCTTCTTGACAGAGTCCAGTCTAAAGCTATCCGTCTCATCAACAATCCAAACCTTACTAACTCTCTACAGTCTCTCTCCCATCGTCGTCTTGTTGCAGATCTTTCCATTCTCTATAACCATTTTCACGGACATTGCTCTCAGGAAACCAAGAATATTATTCCTGATCCAGTGAGGCGTGTTCGAACCACCAGAAGCTCTACCTATTCACACCCTTTTCAAGTTACACTACCTAATCCACGAACTCTAGCTCACAAATCATCTCTCATTCCTAGAATTTCTCAACTGTGGAACTCATTGCCTCCCACTACTTTCCCTGAATCCTACAATTTGTCAGCTTTTAAATCTAACATCAACAAACTTGATCTTATCTCCCTCTCTACTTAAACTTCCCCATTTTCTCAGTTTTTCCTTTGTCGGGGCTTTGTTGTAGGCCCTACGTGCTCTCCCCGACACTACTTCCTAAAAACAAAGTTGTAAAGTTATTGAGTACTTTGATATGTAATTCTCTGGTATGTTATACCACTAATCTTTATTACACTTTGTCATCTCTTTTCTTGTATGCCATTGTACTGAAATAGTAAGTTTTGTATTGTTTCTCATTGCTAATTTTTCCAAGTAGAAGCACATCAATGACATAACCACTATGGCTTCACAGCACTACCTTTTAGAAGAGGTAGTGTTGTGAAGTAAAAATTTTCTCACAGGTAGGTATTGGTATCCCTGTGCATTTTGCAAGTTCTTTTTACTTTCAGTAGATGGGTCCGCATATAATTCTTTATTAATGTACCAAATGAATTTTTTGGATCATTTATGATTGTATTAGATTCATAAGTATGTTTGATATTTATACCATACATTGTTTAGATGTTGCTGATTCCAGTATTGATTCTGTTCAAGGTAGGATGAAGTTTGAACCTTAAATATTTTAATGAAAATAAGTGAATGAAATAAATAGTTAGAACCTTTGTTATTACAGTTTTTGGTTTTACTTCTGTGGATATCAGAAAATATTTGAATTTATTTATATCAGAGTACTTCAAAATACTTTTATTTTGAAGGATATGGAAATCTACCTTATCAATATTTAATTCAACTGTTTTGTTCGTCTTGAAATTGGAAAGGCACAATGAGCATCATAAAATTAAAATGTGTAACATTGTTTTGCTAGCAGCAATAAAAACAATCGTGACATATGATCAGTTATGTGCAAATTTCTGTAACCCTCATTTGCGACAAAGCCCCTATCTACAGATTGACAAATAAGTACCCCAGCTTAATGCTATACAGCAACGTGTATCATGTGCAGGTGATCACTGAATTTATATTTTATTCAATAGTATAATGTCCCATAACATCTGCCAGTACTTGTTGAGTAAAGCATTTGCTAGCAATAAATATCATACTGTTTTAGGCTTGATAGTATTTTCTTAAGCCTAGGTTTTACGCTCTTTCATCCATTTATCAAAGCAATAGTTTTCAGAGTTGAGGCCTACAGTTACTGTTATCAAAGGCATCAAAACTGGAGGGGGCTGCGGGGACCGGTTCGACGCCTCCAGTTATCCTGATGCTGACAATAAGTAGTCAGATGCAAATTGACCCTAGTGCCTTGATTACTTTTAAGGAAATTAGAGATTTAATTGAGTATTTAAATAGCTTATACTTATAGAGCTTCGTTTTTAGAAATTCAAGAACAGCTACAGAAGCGATACATAAACCATTTCTCTAAATGGAATATACCAAGAATTAAGGATAATAAAGAGTTTGAGTATATAAGGGAAGACAGGGATTCACTCATGGTAGATCTTTGTATATTTGATGAAAATTCTTTCCGTGGGATTCACAGGTCTGCTAATGAACTTAGCTGGCACTTGCGTCTCAGGAGACAATTGTCGAATCTTGTTTGTCAACATGAAATTGTAGACCCCAAGTTCCGTTGCAACGTTTTGACTGGTGTGGCTGGTATTGGAAAAACAACAGTAATTGAAAATATTGCCCTATCATGGGCTAGAAACCCAATGTATTTTGGCAAAGGAGTTTTTCGATTTGTTTTTCTCTTCAGCTGTCGTAAACTGAATGAATATAGAAGGAGGAAGTTTAATCTGCAACAATTATTCGAAGCCGAGTTTAACATCCGGATACAATCACTGAGCAAAATCGATGGGAGTGAAGTACTTATAATTATTGATGGAATTGATGAAATTGACTCGCTTGTTTCATTATTCGATACAAGCAAAATCGATGCAGTTTATGAACTACTGCAGGAAATGATAAAAGACCAGAGCTGTTATTTTCCAGGGCATACTACCCTCTTAACAGGGCGACCCCATACCATGCCGGCGTTAAAACGTTTTCAATATCACACTGGCCCTATAAGATTCCTTCATATTCAGGGCTTCAATTCCCATTCAGTATCAACCTATATACAGAGGTATTGTCACAATGACGAAACTATGGCAAAAAGAATCATAGATAAGATAGAAGGAAGTTTGACGATAAAAGCTATGGCTACGGTTCCCCAGCTCCTTTCCAGTATTTGTTCTATTTATTCTTGGGGAATTTCAGATGTACAACTTGAGAAAAAGACTGAGTTATTTGTATGGGTATTTATATCCTTGCTCAAACATCAATTTCCACAATATAATGGCATGCTTCCACATCAGCTGATGTCTGAAGGTCCTGTAAAGAAATTTTTTTCCGCCATTTCAAAAATTTCGTATGACCTTATGTTAGACAATCGCATTCTTTTTGAAGAAAGTTGTGTTGAAGAGTTAGGTAGATCAGACCCTCTATTAAACAAATTGCTCGATGCATTCATTCTAAAAGCTGACACAAAGTTGTCATCGAATTGTCAATTCACCCATTTGATTATCAAGGAATTTTTCGCGGCAGTTCACTGTTACACCTCAGGCATAAGTGTTGGTTCACTTCTGGGGCGAGAGCTCTATGAAGTCGCTGAGTTTTACGTCGGGTTTGCCAGCGCCGATCAGAGTACAGCTACTGATAATGACATAGTAGCTTTGTTCATCAGAAACATTCCGCCTCAAAAGAGAAGAAGTTTTTATAAAAGTAAACCGAAGAAGCCTTCGGTATTGTCCATAGCTGACACGATTTTTTCATTCTGGGAAGGATGGAAAGTATCCTGTGATATATTTTGCAGCCTTTTTTACGAGCTGATGAATACTGAATTCAATGTTCCAGAATGCATCACGTTTCCGAAGCATGCAGATATTATTTTATCTGGCCAAACATCCTATCAAGTTATACGGCTGAATCATTTTTTAACTCGTATGCTTACGCAAGATGATAATTTCCATGGTAGGGATTCATTCACAAATGTGACCATAACTATTAACCATACAGATTTCCCAAACAACAGCGAGATCACGTTGTGTTTGAAGTTACTGAGGAGCTTCAAAGAGGTTTCTTTTATTAGCTGTAGCTTTGCTGCAAACACTTTGAAACATTTTTTCTTTGCGAGAAATGCCGGTGTGAGGTATTCGTCTAATGGCTGCGGTTCTCCTTTAGGGCTTGCTTCTTTTTTAACGCGCGTTTCCTTTAAAGAATGTGATTTATCCGATGAAGACATTGCTCATCTTGCTATGTTCATACCAGGAGTACAAAACTTCTCAATAGAAAGTGTTAACCTTAATTTTAAAGCTGTAGACACCATAGTTCGAGAAATTCTGAATGAAAGCTACTCAACAAAGTTCAAACTTAAATTTCTGTCTCTACGCGATTGTTCCCTAGATGATTTTTGCATTGAAACTCTTTGCAAATCTTTTCACTTAATAGAGACGATTGACTTGTCTGGAAATTTTATCAACAATGTCAGAATTGATATGCTCATTAGAAGAGTAAAAGCAATGAGGAAGGATGGTGCAGAGAAGTTCTGTCTTAAAACGCTTATTCTACGAGATTGTTCAACCAGTCCAGCTCTTGTTAGACAACTGAAGAAGTTTAGAGCTGATAGCACAAGAGTTAATGTTTTGTTTGATTGAATTTTGTTGCTACTTCATCCGTGGTAGAAAGTATTTTGGAAGTACCGATCCTTTGATCTAATAGTGACAAACTTGTTTACTTTTGATAATGTAAGTAAATTCTCAAGTTGCACATATTTAGGAATATCCTTATATTGAGATACTAGGATTGCAATGATCGCTGATAAATTCCAGATTTTAGGGCATGCTTCAATCACTATAAGCCCCCTCCTTGATTGCGCCGTATGTCCAAGGTCCTAGCTATAGACTATATTGTTGTGCTTTTAAATGGCCTCTCTTGAAGGCTTGTTAGATTTACTGCATTATTCTGACTTTTGTAGTGTCTCATACTGTTGGTGCATAACGACTCTTGATAATTAGTTACTGATTCTTTTTCGCTGTTTTTCTACTCTCTTCCTTTTTCTGATGTCAAAGTTAGTCTCCCCTTGGTTCCTCCTCAAATTTGGTATGATGATT